>JANAVB010021996.1:4346912-4924412 GCA_029216955.1 Iris pallida
GAGGGTTTACTACAAGCCAGCAGTCTCTTAAGGTCAAGCCTATTGTCTCAATCTCAAGCAATTAACAGAGTTACAAGATATTAGAGCATCAAATATATATATATAAGGCGTCCCAAATATTACATATTGGATGATCATGAAGCTAGTCGTACAAAATGATAGGACTAGCAAGAGTTCAGTCATACATGATCAACCCTAGGATTTGTTAATCATATTTACAGCCCGTAGGTAGACAGTAAGTAAATGTGCATCGATCTAACAGGTGCTCGTCGGCTAAACGCCTCAAAAGAATAAATTTACATATAAGTGGGTGAAACAAAAAGGGAAAACCCACTCGTAGACCGGATTCCGTCTAGTGTTCACCATTGGGCTGGAAGCTTGGTAGATCCTCGGGAGCTGCTCTGAAATCTGGCCACACAAAACTAGCTAGGTCAAACCCCAGAAAGAGCAAGTGCCACAAAGGAGGCCACAAATAAGAACAAAAGTCAGCATATCAGAACATAAAGAATAAAAGAAAGTACAAGTAGTAAAGTACACAGGGCGATAAACGACTAGGGACGTGGAACCATTCCGGAAGCCAGGTTACAATCCTTAAACCAAACAAGGACCGGGATTGTACCCCTTCGCCTGAATAGCTCACTGTCTCTACCCATTTATCGTTAGAGATAAGTAAAACAATCATGATCAAGAGTTCCAGGTACAGGGGCTAGACAAGACTTAGACAGAGCTGGACACCATTCATTCACAATCGGCCAAGCAAGTACTACGGCTTACTACTTTAACTAACTAGGGTTATCACAAACCTAATTACTAACAAGATGCAAGTGAGAATTCCAGTCCCAAGCCCTGCAGACCATCCAGTTATCCTTCCGCGGGTTGAGAGTTATAGGTGGGTACATTGCCCGGGAGACAAATGTACCCTTAGGTGACTTAGAGCGTGCAACACATGACAGTGTGCTGGAAATGTGCTCTACTCGTCGGCAAGCTACAAGTCCATTAAAGCGCCCAGATAACGAGATTGCCTGTGACTGGGAATTCTCCATGTTCTAGTTTGATCTAATCATTAGCCTAATCCAATTTAGCGCGAGTCCCTGGCCGTGGTACCCAGGAAGTCACGTCCTAGACATGATGCGAGACAAGACAAGTGGATTGTACAAGCAAGCAAGCAGGAGCACCCACGGTGTCAAGGCAAGTCAAGTCAGGAGTGCGCCGCCACGGCCACTATCAAGTTATCAAGATAAATCATGTCAGTGTACTGTCAGGAGTGCGCCACTACGGGCCACTATCAAGTCGGGTTGGTCATGTCAGGAGTGCGCCACTACGGGTCACTGTCGTGTTATGCTAGTTCCTTGTCATACCATGCCGTGTACAATAGTCATTCCAAACATATTAAGTAAAATCAAGTTCATGACAAAAGGCGTAAGGATATAAAATGGACGTAAAATATCTAATAAAATACCAATATATATAGGACTATAGAAGAGCCAAGCTTAAAGAAATAACCAAAACTCCAAAAGCCAATGGATTGCACAAGGGGTCAGGAAGCTGGATTGCGCAGGAGTCAAGTGCGCTAGGAGGCCAACTGCGCAGGGTGAGCTGCGCAGGGTACCAACTGCGTAGGAGTGGATGGCGCAGCAGATAGATTGCGCACAGGAGGATTACGCAGGGGTGGATTGCGCAATGGTCGATTGCGCAGGGGTTACTTTGCGCATGGCTGGCTTGCGCATGGCTAGCTTGCACCAGCGCAATCCAGCGCAGCGCAAAGCACTGGCCAAGTGATTGTGCAATCGGCCATGCGCTAAGGAGCACAGGCCGGGGGTGCGCAATCGGCCATGTGCTAAAAAGCGCAAGGCAGAGGGCTGTTCTTCCTGGCCGAGAGCAAGTCCAAGAACACCAAGAACTTCAATTCTTCATAACTTAGCCAAATTAAAACCAAATCTAGATTTTCAAAGTTCTAACTTGAGTAAAATTGAATTCTCTTCCACATGGAAGCATCAAAACATACAAAAATCAAAGTTAAATAGATCAAAACCATGTAAATCCGAAAATAGTAAAAACCTAGATCTAGAACAAAGGAAACTCCAAATCACAAAATATCAAGTTCTAAAGTTGTTCTCCATGGCCTAATCTAGCTAATGGACAAATAAAAGTGGTGCTTATTTGATGGCAAGGTGCACTTACCTAATGGGTTGGGGAGTTGTGTGGAAGAAGAAAGAAGAAGAAGAAAATTAATGGAGAGTAAAAAGGAGAGAGAAAGTTTGGTGGAGATATAATGAGGGTGGTTATGTTGTGTTGAGGGTAGAGTGTAGGTTAAAGTGTTCCACTCATGATGAACCAAACCAAACCAACTTCCATAAAATAAAACCAAGCCATGGTCCAAAACCCATTTACGAGAAACCAAAATACGCAAGTCGAGAAAATTAAAATACGTGCCAAAATCAAATACGAGCATAAATACGAAATACAGGAATTGGGGGTGACAACTCTACCCACCTTCAAAGAATTCCGTCCTCGGAATTTAATCAAGGAGCTAGAGATTGCCACGACAAGCTATACTAAGCACAGGCAAGCTACGTTAAGCAGTTCAATCATACAATCATACAATGCAAGCAAGGAAGGGAAAGCGTAAGGCATAAGAAAGATATTATACCTCACGAGTCAAACAGGTAGGGATATCGCGATCGGATGTTGTCCTCACGCTCCTACGTTGACTCACCTAGAGAGTGATGACCCCAAGCAATACGAACTAAGTTAATAGTCTTGTTCTTGAGCGTCTTTTCCCTCCGGTCCAAAATAGACACGGGCCTCTCCTCATACGAAAGGTTGGTACCAACAACCAATTCCGAATGATCTAGGATATGGCTCGGGTCCGGGATGTACCGTCGTAATTGGAATACATGGAATACATCATGTACCTCACTTAGCGACGGCAGAAGAGCGAGACGATAGGACACATCGCCTACTCGCTCCAGAATATCGAACGGCCCTATATACCTAGGACTAAGCTTTCCCCGTACGCCAAAACGAATGACACCGCGGGTAGGCGAGATCCTAAAGAATACATGGTCGCCGACGACAAATTCTAAGGGACGCCGATGAGCATCGGCCCAATGGCGCTGGCGATCCTGAGCAACTCGGAGGTGATCTCTGACTTTCCTGACCACTTTAACCGTCTGAGAAATCAGTTCTGGACCGAGCATCTGCCTCTCTCCGACATCGTCCCATGCTAACGGGGATCTGCACTTCCTACCATACAGAGCCTCGAAGGGTGCCATCTGGATACTGGCCTGGAAACTATTATTGTACGAGAATTCCACCAGGTGCAGGTGATCCTCCCACGAACCACCAAAGTCAAGGGTATACGACCGCAACATATCTTCGAGAGTTTGTATAGTATGCTCTGACTGCCCATCTGTCTGCGGATGATACGCTGAGCTGAACTTGAGACGAGTCCCCAAACTTTGATGAAGACTGCGCCAGAAGTGCGATATGAATCTCGTATCCCTGTCTGATACTATGCTGACTGGCACTCCGTGAAGTCTGACGATCTGCCTGAGATACATCTCTGCTAGCTGCGCCGTCGACTGTCCAACTCTAAATGGAAGAAAGTGTGCCACCTTGGTAAGCCTGTCCACAATGACCCAAATAGCATCTCTGTCTGCCGGAGATCTGGGTAATCCAGTCACGAAATCCATGGTTATGTGCTCCCATTTCCATTCTGGGATCGGTAAAGGTTAAAGAAGTCCAGCTGGCCTCTGATGTTCAGCCTTGACCTGTTGGCAAACCAAACATCGAGAGACATACCGGGCTATCTCCCTCTTCATACCATTCCACCAAAAGTGTTGACGAATATCTCTGTACATCTTCGTGCCGCCTGGGTGAATGGAGTACTGCGAACTGTGAGCCTCTGCCATGACTTCCTGTCTGATATCTCCACTGGGTACACAAAGATGCATGCCGTGTCGAAGTGTACCATCCTCATGAATATATAACTCTGGCCTTCTTCCTGCCTCGCACTCTGCTCTGAGCCGCTGAATCTTGGAATCTGTTTACTGTGCGGTCCGGATCCTCTCAACTATGGTGGACTGAATCTGTAGGCTGGCTATCAAGGCCACATTGGAAGGAAGAACCACTTCAATTTCCATCTTCTGAAGATCCGCCAATAGCTCTGGTTGCGCCGTCAGGAAATAAACTCCGGCTCTCCGGCTCAACGCATCTGCTACAACGTTGGCCTTCCCTAGATGATACTGCAAATCCACATCGTAGTCCACCAGTAGCTCGAGCCATCTTTTCTGCCGCATATTAAGATCCTTCTGGGTGAAAACATACTTCAGGCTCTTATGATCAGTAAATATCTCCACTCTGTCTCCGTACAAGTAGTGCCTCCACAACTTAAGTGCAAACACTACTGCTGCTAACTCCAAGTCGTGGGTCGGGTAATTCTTCTCATGATCACGGAGTTGACGTGACGCATAAGCAATTACCTTCCCATGCTGTATTAAAACACATCCCAATTCTCTGCCTAAAGCGTCGTAATAAACTGTGAATCCTCCGATCCCATCTGGAAGGGTGAGAATGGGAGCCGTTATCAAACCTCTCTTCAACTTCTCAAATGATTCCTGACATTCTGCTGTCCAAACGAACGGCACATCCTTGCGGGTCAACTGGGTCATCGGTGCTGAAATCCTTGCAAAATCAGAGACGAACCGCCGGTAGTAGCCGGCCAATCCAAGAAAGCTGCGAACTTCTGCCACTGAGCTGGGTACTGGCCATGCCTCAATAGCCACAATCTTCTGGAGATCCACTTCAACTCCTCCTCTGGTAATGATGTGACCTAAGTAAGAAATGCGATCGAGCCAGAACTCGCATTTACTGAACTTGGCGTACAACTGGTGCTCTCTGAGAATCTGGAGGACAATTCTGAGATGCTGCTCGTGCTCTGCTTCACTCTTGCTATAGACCAGGATGTCATCAAGGAACACTATCACAAACTGATCCAAGTAAGGCATAAAAATACGGTTCATGAGGTCCATGAACACTACCGACGCATTGGTCGCTCCAAAGGGTATAACTAGAAACTCCCAATGCCCGTACCTAGATCTGAACGCCGTCTTCGGGATGTCCTACTCTCTGACTCTGATCTGGTGGTATCCTGACCGTAAGTCTATCTTCGAGAAAACTGAAGCCCTTTTGAGTTGATCAAACAAGTCATCTATCCTCGGGAGAGGGTATCTGTTCTTGATTATCACTGAGTTCAAGGTACGATAATCAACACATAGCCTAGACGTACCATCCTTCTTTTTCATAAGAAGCATCGGGGCTCCCCAAGGCGATCCACTTGCACGAATGAATCCCTTGGTCCTGAGTTCTTCAATCATCTTGTACAAAATCTCCAACTCTGAAGGCGCCATTCTGTAGACTCGCTCTGATACTGGTGCTGTCCCGGGAATCAAGTCGATGGTGAACTCGATCTCCCGCTCTGGTGGCATCCCTGGCAGTTCCTCTGGGAAGACATCTGGAAACTCTTCAACTATCTGGGGCAACCGCACTGCTGCTACTGCCATCCGCAATACTGGAGGAGATGGCTCTACTGTGCCTCTGGAAAATGAAAACTCTGGCTCTCCGGGAATACTAAAGACAACTCTGCCAACATGGCAGTCTATCCTAGCATAATGGTTCCTCAACCAATCCATACCTAGGACTACATCATAGTCTGTCATAGGGAACTCTATGAACCTAGCGGGGAACTCTCTACCGCTAACTACGATCCGATACGAGGAAAACACTCGATCTACTCCCACAAGACCATTACCAGTAAGTATATTGAGCCTCACTGATAATGACTCGGGCTCCAATCCTATCCGTGTCGCGAATCGTGCAGACATGAATGAATATGATGCACCAGAATCAAATAATACAGATGCTGGAAAGGTGTTGACGAGAATAGTACCTGCCACTACCTCACCTGGTGTAACTTCTTCTTCCATGGTCATCATCATAGCCTGACCTCTAGCTGTGGGTCCTCTCTGCTGGAAACCCCTCTGTCGGTTCTGTGCTAGAGCCTGGGTGAACTGCTGCTGGAAGGCCTGGGCCTGGGGCAACAATAGCCTCGGGTACTGCTGTTGCTGCTGCTGCTGGACTGGAACTGGGGCTGGTCCTCTCACCGAAGAACTAGAAAGGTTGGATGATGATGGACCTCCCCTATTCGGACAGGTCCCTATCTGGTGGTCTGCTCCTCCACAAGCCAGGCACAATCCCTGTGCCCTACGACACTCTGCCACTACATGGCCCGGCTTCCCACAATGCGAACATCCTACCGCAGAAGACTGCTTCTGCTTCTGCTGCTGCGGGTACGTCGAGGTCGAATGCTGAACCGACGTCACTGAGGCCGCCCGCCTCGGAGTTCCAATGGTTATACCCCTAGCTGCCGGGGCTGGAGCTGAAGATTGGTGCATCTGGTTGTGGGACCGCTTCCTGCCTCCGGTCCTGTCCACAATTCTCCGGGAGGTATACTCATGCCTCCTTGCTGCCTTCAACACTGCATCGAACGTCTGGTGCTCGAACTGCTCCACAGCCAATAATATCTCTAAGTGCAGCCCTTGCTGGAATCGCTGAGCCCTATCGAACTCGGTTGCCACCAAGGTGGGGGCGAACCTACTCAGCCTGGAAAACTCGGTCGCATAGCCATCGACCGTCCTGCCTCCTTGCTTCAAGTTGGTGAACCGGGTCTGCAGGTCGTACCGTGCCACCGCATCGAAGTACTTTGTCTGGAACCTCTCTCTGAATGTCGTCCAAGTGACTGGTGCCGCTAACCCCATGGCCAGAGCCGCCCACCAATCGCGAGCCAAGTCTAACAACTGTAGGCATACCACCGCCACCTTCTCATTCTCAGGTGTCCTAGCTGCTTCTAGAACCACCTCGGTATCCTGAAGCCAAGCGTCTGCGACAATCGCATCTTTACTGCCGTCAAAGAAGGGAGGGTTCAAGCGCTTGAAACTGTTGGCCGCCTGATTCCCTTGGGGACCTCCTCGGTTTAGTGCATCATGAACTTCCTGGTGCAAGGCGTCGCCTCGACGATCTTGGGATGCAAGTAGTTCTCTGATAAGCCCTACCAAAGGTCCCTCATCCTGTCTAGCTGGTTGAGCGGGCGGAGCTGTCTGAACTGGAGGTTCCGAGCCTCCGGGAAGCATAACTCGGGAGGCTACTCCAGAGTGCTGGGCTTGATCTTCCTGGCGCTGGTGTCACGCCCCAGAACTAGTATACTGGAGAGCGGAGGCAGACATAGCCAGCTACGTATACTGAAGTGGGAACCACCTTGATATACGGTCACGGCTGTCTAGATATATGGGGGTTTACTACAAGCCAACAGTCTCTTATGGTCATGAACAAACCTAGTGTCTCAATCACAAGCAAGTAAGTAGATATCACAAGATGTATGATCATTAAATATACAATAGTAAGGCGTCCCAAACATTACATATTCAGCTGATCATGAAGCTAGTCTTTACAAAATGTTAGGACTAGCAAGAGTTTAGTCATTACATGATCAACCCTAGGATTTGTCAATCATGTATACAGCCCGTAGGCAGACAGTAAGTAAATGCATCGAGCTAACAGGTGCTCGTCGGCTAAACGCCTCAAAATAATAAATTTACAATAAAGTGGGCGAAATAAAAAGGGAAAACCCACTCTTGGCCTGGCGTCCTTCTAGTGGCCACCATCTGGCTGGAGACGCGGTAGATCCTTTGGAGCTGCTCCGAAATCTGGCCATACAAAACCAGCTGGGTCAAACCCCAGAAGAGCAAGTACCACAAAGGGGCCAAGAAATAAGAACAAAACCAGCAAATCAGCACAAAATATAATATGACATAATAAAAGACAGAAATCTAAAAGAGAAAGTATGACGGGGTGATATACGATGAGGCAACCATAGGACCATTCAGATGGCCGGGTTACAACCCTTAAACCAAACAAGGACCGGGGTTATAACCCTTCGTCTGAGCAGAACTTGGAATTCTCACCATTTATCGGCAAGATCATAACGTAAGAAATCAAGACAGAAATTAACCTTGCATTGGATCAAGACAGAACTAGATTGGTTATACCTCATACAATCAATCACGGCCAAACAGGTCCTACGGCTTACTACTTTAACTAACTAGGATTATCACAGGCCTAATTACTAACAAGATGCAGTGAGATTGTTCCACAGCCACAAGCCCTGCAGACCATCCAGGCTACCCAGGTCGAAAGTTAAGGGTTGAATTCAGGTGGGTACATCGTCCAGGAGACGCATGTACCCTTAGGTGACTTAGAGGTGCAACACGCAACAGTGCGCTGGAAATGTGCCCTACTCGACGGCAGGCTACAGATCCCAAGAAGCGCCCAGGTAACGGGATTGCCTGTAGCTGTGTCAATCTCGTCATGACTACTGTGTTATTCTAGTTTTTATCCTTAATCCATTTTAGTGGGTGCTCCTGACCGTGGTACTCAGGAGTCCCATCCTAGACATGATGCAAGACTGGACAAGTGGATTTAACAAGCAAGCAAGAAGAGCCACCCACGGTGTCAAGCAAGTCAGGTTACCAGTCAAGAGTGCACCCTCTTCGGGTCACTACCAAGTTATCAGGTTACAAGTTGATCATGCTCAGTCACAAGTTACAAGATTTCCGTTTCAATTAACTGCCAAACCAAGGAGGATAACAAGAAACAAAATCCCAAAAGTCCGTGCCAAGACGTGTTGGGCCTAGTCAAGTTGTGCATGTGAGCAATCAAAATCTCAAAAAAAAAGGTCCAATCACATTAAAAGAAAACCAAGTTATAAGCAGGCACTAAGGCACTAGGGGTGTAGGTGAACTAGGTATGCCAGGAAACAAGCACACTAGAGTGCGCCTGGTGGCAGCACACTAGAGTGCGCCTGGTTGAGGCAGCACACCAGAGTGCGCCTAGGGTGGCAGCACACTAGAGTGCGCCTGGTTGAGACAGCACACCAGAGTGCGCCTAGGGAGGCGGTACACCAGAGTGCGCCTAGGGAGGCGGCACACCAGAGTGCGCCTAGGGTTTAAGGGGTCAAAGTGCGCCTAGGATGGGCCACGCGCTAAAGTGCGCCTAGTCAGGTTGAGATGCACTAGAGTGCGCCTGAGTCGAGCCAGCAAAGCGCGCCTAGGATCCAAGGGTCAAAGTGCGCCTAGGTGGGGCCAGCAAAGCGCGCCTAGTCAGGGGAGCAGGCGCAATCGGGCCAGGCGCTAAACAGCGTGGCCCGTAAGGAGGCGCGTAGCGCTAAACAGCGCGCGGCCAAAAGGGGCGCACTGCGCTAAAGAGCGCCCGGCCAGGGAGGTAGGCGCGATCGGCCAGGAGGCGCGCAGCGCTAAACAGCGCGCGGCCAGGAAAGTGGGCGCGATCGGCCAAGGAGGCGCGCCTGGAGGTCGTCTTCCTCCTCGAGCCGAGGAGAGAACCCATGGGTTCCAAAACTTTGGAACACCATAAGTCGGCCATCCAAGCTCCAAATCCGGACTTCCAAGGCTCTAACTTGGGTAAAATTTCACCCTCTACAACATGGGAACAATAAAACCAACCAAAAATCAAGTTTAATAGATCAAATCTAAAGAAATCCAAAAATGAACAAAGTCTAGATCTAGGGAAATCCAAGCTTCAAAACCCAAAATGCCAAGCTCTAACATTGGTCCTAGAGCTCTAGTCTAACTAAAGGTCAATTAAAATGGGTCCTCATTAAATGGCAAGATGCAACTTGCCTATGGTGTGGGTGTTGGTGGTGGTAGGAGGAAGAAGAAGAAGAAGTAAATGAAAGTTATGGAGAGAGAGAAAAGTTGGTAGGATTTAATGGGGGTTGTTGTGGTGTTCTTGAGGGTGCAAGATAGCTAAAGGTGTTCTCATTCCTACAAACCAAACCAAGCCATATTAAACCAACCGAACCAAAACCGAAAACCCGAAAAGCCGAACCAAAATCCGAATACGAAAATACGGGAAATATCGAAATACCGCAAGTTAGGCAAAATTGAAAATATACTCAAAATCAAAATACGGGCATAATACGAAATACGGAAAATGAGGGTGACAACTCTACCCACCTTAAAAGAATTCCATCCTCGGAATTTAATCAAGGAGCTAGAGATTGCCACGACAAGCTACACTAATCACAGGCAAGCTACACTAAGCAGTTCAATCATACAATCATGCAACGCAAGCAAGGAAGGGAAGGCGTAAGGCATAAGAAAGACATTATACCTCACGAGCCAAACAGATAGGGATATCGCGATCGGATGTCGTCCTCACTGCTCCCACGTTGACTCACCTAGAGAGTGATGACCCCAAGCAACACGGACCTAATTTAATAGTCTTGTTCTTGAGTATCTTTTCCCTCCGATCCAAAATAGACACGGGCCTCTCCTCATATGAAAGGTTGGTACCAACAACCAATTCCGAATGATCTAGGATATGGCCCGGGTCCGGAATATACCGTCGTAACTGAGACACATGGAATACATCATGTACCTCACTTAACGACGGCGGAAGAGCGAGACGATAGGACACATCTCCTACTCGCTCTAGAATATCGAACGGCCCTATATACCTAGGACTAAGCTTTCCCCGTACGCCGAAACGAATGACGCCACGGTTAGGCGAGATCCTAAGGAATACATGGTCGCCGACAGCAAATTCTAAGGGACGCCGATGAGCATCGGCCCAATGACGCTGGCGATCTTGAGCAACTCGAAGATGATCTCTGACCTTCCTGACCACTTCAACTGTCTGAGCAATCATATCTGGACCGAGCATTTGCCTCTCTCCAATATCATCCCATGCTAGCGGGGATCTACACTTTCTGCCGTAAAGAGCCTCGAAGGGTGCCATCTGGATACTGGCCTGAAAACTATTATTGTACGAAAACTCCACCAGGTGCAGGTGATCCTCCCACGAACCACCGAAGTCAAGGGTGCATGATCTCAACATATCTTCAAGGGTTTGGATTGTGCGCTCTGACTGACCATCTGTCTGCGGATGATATGCTAAACTGAACTGAAGATGAGTCCCCAAACTCTTCTACAAGCTGCGCCAAAAGTGAGATGTGAATCTTGAATCCCTGTCCGAGGTAATGCTGACTGGCACACCATGAAGCCTGACAATCTGCCTGAGATACATCTCTGCTAGCTGTGCCGTTGACTGACCAACTCTAAATGGAAGAAAATGCGCTACCTTGGTAAGCCTGTCCACAATAACCCAGATAGCATCTCTGCCAGCCGGAGACCTGGGTAATCCAGTCACGAAATCCATGGTAATGTGTTCCCATTTCCATTCTGGGATCGGTAAAGGTTGGAGAAGTCCAGCTGGCCTCTGATGTTCAGCTTTAACTTGTTGGCAAACCAAACATCGAGAGACATACCGGGCTATCTCCCTCTTCATGCCATTCCACCAAAAGTGTTGACGAATATCTCTGTACATCTTCGTACCACCTGGGATGAATAGAATACTGCGAACTGTGAGCCTCTGCCATAACTTCCTGTCTGATATCTCCACTGGGTACACAAAGACGCTTACCATGCCTAAGTGTACCATCTTCATGAATACTTAACTCTGGCCTTTTTCCTGCCTTACACTCTGCTCTGAGCCGCTGAAGCTTGGAATCTGATGACTGTGCTGTCCGGATCCTTTCAACTATGCTGGACTGAACCTGTAGACTGGCCATCAATGCCACACTGGTTGGAAGAACCACTTCAATTCCCATCTTCTGAAGGTCTGCCAATAACTCTGGTTGTGCTGTCAGGAAATAAACTCCGGCTCTCTTGCTTAATGCATCTGCTACCACATTGGCCTTCCCTGGATGATACTGTAAATCCACCTCGTAGTCCACCAGCAGCTCGAGCCATCTTCTCTGCCGCATGTTAAGGTCCTTCTGGGTGAAAACATACTTCAGGCTCTTGTGATCAGTGAAGATTTCCACTCTATCTCCGTACAAGTAGTGTCTCCACAATTTCAAAGCAAACACTACCGCTGCCAATTCTAAGTCGTGGGTCGGGTAATTCTTCTCATGATCACGAAGTTATCGCGACGCATAAGCTATTACCTTCCCATGCTGCATCAGAACACATCCCAATCCTCTGCCTGAAGCGTCGCAATAAACTGAGAATCCTCCGGTCCCATCTGGAAGGGTGAGGATGGGAGCCGTAATCAAACCTCGCTTCAACTTCTCAAATGATTCCTGACACTCTGCTGTCTAAACAAACGGCACATCCTTGCGGGTCAACTGGGTCATCGGCGCTGAAATCCTTGCAAAATCTGAAACAAACCGCCGGTAATAGCCGGCCAATCCAAGAAAACTACGAACCTCTGCCACTGAGCTAGGTACCGGCCATGACTCTATAGCCACAACCTTCTGAGGATCCACTTCCACTCCTCCACGGGTAATGATATGACCCAGGTATGAAATGCGATCGAGCCAGAACTCGCATTTACTAAACTTGGCATACAACTTATGCTCCCTGAGCGTCTGAAGGACAACTCTGAGATGCTGCTCGTGCTCTGCTTCACTCTTGCTGTAGACCAGGATGTCATCTAGGAACACTATCACAAACTGATCCAAGTAAGGCATGAAAATGCGATTCATGAGATCCATGAATACTGCCGGCGCATTAGTCGCTCCAAAGGGCATAACTAGAAACTCCCAATGCCCATACCTCGATCTGAACGCCGTCTTCGGGATGTCCTGCTCTCTGACTCTGATCTGGTGGTATCCTGACCGCAAGTCTATCTTCGAGAAAACTGAAGCCCCTCTGAGTTGATCAAACAAGTCATCTATCCTCGGAAGAGGGTACTTGTTCTTAATTGTCACTGAGTTCAAGGTACGATAATCTACACATAGCCTAGACGTACCATCCTTCTTCTTCACAAGAAGCATCGGGGCTCCCCAAGGCGATCCACTAGCACGGATGAATCCCTTGGTCCTCAGTTCTTCAATCATCTTGTACAAAATCTCCAATTCTGAAGGCGCCATCCTGTAGACTCGCTCTGATACCGGTGCTGTCCCGGGAATCAAGTCTATTGTGAACTCGATCTCCCGCTCTGGCGGCATTCCTGGAAGTTCCTCTGGGAAGACATCTGGAAACTCTACAACTATCCGGGGCAACTGCACTGCTGCTACTGCCATCCGCAACACTGGAGGAGATGGCTCTACTGTGCCTCTGGAAAATGAAAACTCTGGCTCTCCGGGAATACTAAAGACAACTCTGCCAACATGGCAGTCTATCCTAGCATAATGGTTCCTCAACCAATCCATGCCTAGGACTACATCATAGTCTGTCATAGGGAACTCTATGAATCTAGCGGGGAACTCTCTACCGCTAACTACGATCCGACACGAGGAAAACACTCGATCTACCCCCACAAGACCATTACCAGTAAGTATACTGAGCCTCACTGATAATGACTCGGGCTCCAATCCTATCCGTGTCGCGAATCGTGCAGACATGAATGAATGCGAAGCACCAGAATCAAATAATACTGAAGCTGGAAAGGAGTTGACGAGAATAGTACCTGCCACAACCTCACCTGGTGCAACTTCCTCTTCCGTGGCCATCATCATGGCCTGACCTTGACCTCTGGCTGCTGGTCCCCTCTGCTGGAAACCTCTCTGCCTGTTCTGGATCTGCGCTTGAGCTTGTGCATACTGCTGGGGGTGCTGCTGCTGGAATACTTGAGACTGAGGCGGCAAGGGTCTCGAAGACTGATACTGTTGCTGCTGAACTGGCGCTGGGGCCGGTCCTCTCACCGAAGAGCTAGAAGGGTTGGATGCGGATGAACCACCTCTATTCGGGCAAGCCCCAATCCGATGATCTGCTGCTCCACAAGCCAGGCACAATCCCTGCGCCCTGCGACAATCTGCCACCACGTGCCCTGGCTTCTCGCAATGAGAACATCCTATCGCGAAAGTCTGCTTCTGCTTCTGCTGCTGCGGGTACGTCGGGGTCGAATGCTGAACCGACGTCACTGAGGCCGCCCGCCTCGGAGTTCCAATGGTTATTCCCCTAGCTGCCGGGGCTGGAGCTGATGACTGGTGCATCTGACTATGGGACCGCTTCCTACCTCCGGTCCTATCCACAATTCTCTGGGAGGTATACTCATGCCTCCTAGCCGCCTTCAAAACAGCATCGAACGTCTGGTGCTCAAACTGCTCAACTGCTAACAAGATCTCCAGATGCAGTCCCTGCTGGAACCGCTGGGCTCTATCATACTCGGTTGCCACCAAGGTGGGGGCGAACCTACTCAGCCTAGAAAACTCGGTCGCATAGCCATCGACCGTCCTGCCTCCTTGCTTCAAGTTGGTAAACCTGGTCTGCAGGTCGTACCGAGCCACAGCATCAAAGTACTTCGTCTGGAATCTCTCCTGAAATATTGCCCATAAAATAGGGGCCACTATTCCTTCGGCCTGCGCTGTCCACCAGCTACGGGCAAGATCTAACAACTGCAGGCGCACCACTGCCACCTTCTCATTCTCAGGGGTCCTGGCTGCTTCTAGAATCACCTCAGTATCCTGAAGCCATGCGTCCGCGGCAACCGCATCCTCGGTGCCGTCGAAGAAAGGAGGGTTCAATCTCTTGAAACTGTTAGCCGCCTGGTTTCCTGGATGACCGTCTCTGGCCAAAGCATCTTGAACTGTCTGGTGTAGAGCATCACTCCGACGATCCTGGGAAGCTATCAAGGTTCTGATAAGGCCTACTAGAGTACCATCATCTGGCTCTGCGGGCTGGACGGGCCGAACTGGTGATTCTCCTCCAGTTGGCACAACTCTGGAAGCCACCCCGGAATGCTGGGCTTGATCTCCGGGTTGCTGCTGACCCACAGGAAGTGCTCCACCTCTACGATCGGTAGGACCGGGTACAGCGCCGCTGAAGAAGACGACACAGGGAACAATAAGGAAAGGACCAGGGCAGATCAACGATATAAGCACAGGATCAGGGCAAGAATCCAGGGATTCAGAGGATACGAACAGAAATCAAGAACGAATACTGATTGAGACATCTATCTGGCAACCCCCACACATCTTGATTTACAAGACCTGCATGGGCCACCACTTAAACCATGTCACGCCCCAGAACCGGTATACTGGAGAGCGGAGGCAGACATAGCCAGCTACGTATACTGAAGTGGGAACCACCTCGATATACGGTCACGGCTGTCTAGATATATGGGGGTTTACTACAAGCCAACAGTCTCTTATGGTCATGAACAAACCTAGTGTCTCAATCATAAGCAAGTATGTAGATATCACAAGATGTATGATCATTAAATATACAATAGTAAGGCGTCCCAAACATTACATATTCAGCTGATCATGAAGCTAGTCTTTACAAAATGTTAGGACTAGCAAGAGTTTAGTCAATACATGATCAACCCTAGGATTTGTCAATCATGTATACAGCCCGTAGGCAGACAGTAAGTAAATGCATCGAGCTAACAGGTGCTCGTCGGCTAAACGCCTCAAAAGAATAAATTTACAATAAAGTGGGCGAAACAAAAAGGAAAAACCCACTCTTGGCCTGGCGTCCTTCTAGTGGCCACCATCTGGCTGGAGACGTGGTAGATCCTCTGGAGCTGCTCCGAAATCTGGCCATACAAAACCAGCTGGGTCAAACCCCAGAAGGGCAAGTGCCACAAAGGGGCCAAGAAATAAGAACAAAACCAGCAAATCAGCACAAAATATAATATGACATAATAAAAGACAGAAATCTAAAAGAGAAAGCATGACGGGGTGATATACGAAGAGGCAACCATGGGACCATTCAGATGGCCGGGTTACAACCCTTAAACCAAACAAGGACCGGGGTTATAACCCTTCGTCTGAGCAGAACTTGGAATTCTCACCATTTATCGGCAAGATCATAACGTAAGAAATCAAGACAGAAATTAACCTTGCATTGGATCAAGACAGAACTAGATTGGTTATACCTCATACAATCAATCACGGCCAAACAGGTCCTACGGCTTACTACTTTAACTAACTAGGATTATCACAGGCCTAATTACTAACAAGATGCAGTGAGATTGTTCCACAGCCACAAGCCCTGCAGACCATCCAGGCTACCCAGGTCGAAAGTTAAGGGTTGAATTCAGGTGGGTACATCATCCAGGAGACGCATGTACCCTTAGGTGACTTAGAGGTGCAACACGCAACAGTGTGCTGGAAATGTGCCCTACTCGACGGCAGGCTACAGATCCCAAAAAGCGCCCAGGTAACGGGATTGCCTGTAGCTGTGTCAATCTCGTCATGACTACTGTGTTATTCTAGTTTTTATCCTTAATCCATTTTAGTGGGTGCTCCTGACCGTGGTACTCAGGAGTCCCATCCTAGACATGATGCAAGACTGGACAAGTGGATTTAACAAGCAAGCAAGAAGAGCCACCCACGGTGTCAAGCAAGTCAGGTTACCAGTCAAGAGTGCACCCTCTTCGGGTCACTACCAAGTTATCAGGTTACAAGTTGATCATGCTCAGTCACAAGTTACAAGATTTCCGTTTCAATTAACTGCCAAACCAAGGAGGATAACAAGAAACAAAATCCTAAAAGTCCGTGCCAAGACGTGTTGGGCCTAGTCAAGTTGTGCATGTGAGCAATCAAAATCTCAAAAAAAAAAGCTCCAATCACATCAAAAGAAAACCAAGTTATAAGCAGGCACTAAGGCACTAGGGGTGTAGGTGAACTAGGTATGCCAGGGAACAAGCACACTAGAGTGCGCCTGGTGGCAGCACACTAGAGTGCGCCTGGTTGAGACAGCACACCAGAGTGCGCCTAGGGTGGCAGCACACTAGAGTGCGCCTGGTTGAGGCAGCACACCAGAGTGCGCCTAGGGAGGCGGTACACCAGAGTGCGCCTAGGGAGGCGGCACACCAGAGTGCGCCTAGGGTTTAAGGGGTCAAAGTGCGCCTAGGATGGGCCACGCGCTAAAGTGCGCCTAGTCAGGTTGAGATGCACTGGAGTGCGCCTGAGTCGAGCCAGCAAAGCGCGCCTAGGATCCAAGGGTCAAAGTGCGCCTAGGTGGGGCCAGCAAAGCGCGCATAGTCAGGGGAGCAGGCGCAATCGGGCCAGGCGCTAAATAGTGTGGCCCGCAAGGAGGCGCGCAGCGCTAAACAGCGCGCGGCCAAAAGGGGCACGCTGCGCTAAAGAGCGCCCGGCCAGGGAGGTAGGCGCGATCGGCCAGGAGGCGCGCAGCGCTAAACAGCGCGCGGCCAGGAAAGTTGGCGCGATCGGCCAAGGAGGCGCGCCTGGAGGTCGTCTTCCTCCTCGAGCCGAGGAGAGAACCCATGGGTTCCAAAACTTTGGAACACCATAAGTCGGCCATCCAAGCTCCAAATCCGGACTTCCAAGGCTCTAACTTGGGTAAAATTTCACCCTCTACAACATGGGAACAATAAAACCAACCAAAAATCAAGTTTAATAGATCAAATCTAAAGAAATCCGAAAATGAACAAAGTCTAGATCTAGGGAAATCCAAGCTTCAAAACCCAAAATGCCAAGCTCTAACATTGGTCCTAGAGCTCTAGTCTAACTAAAGGTCAATTAAAATGGGTCCTCATTAAATGGCAAGATGCAACTTGCCTATGGTGTGGGTGTTGGTGGTGGTAGGAGGAAGAAGAAGAAGAAGTAAATGAAAGTTATGGAGAGAGAGAAAAAGTTGGTGGGATTTAATGGGGGTTGTTGTGGTGTTCTTGAGGGTGCAAGATAGCTAAAGGTGTTCTCATTCCTACAAACCAAACCAAGCCATATTAAACCAACCGAACCAAAACCGAAAACCCGAAAAGCCGAACCAAAATTCGAATACGAAAATACAGGGAAATATCGAAATACCGCAAGTTAGGCAAAATTGAAAATATACGCAAAATCAAAATACGGGCATAATACGAAATACGGAAAATGAGGGTGACAGCTGGGGTGCTTGTCGAGCTTCCTCTGGCTAGTTGGCAGGTCCGGGAGTAATGCCGCTGAAGAAGACGACATAGGGAACAGTAAGGAAGGACCAGGACAGATCAATGATACAAGCATGTGATCAGGTCAAGAATCTCAGGGATTTGAAGATACGAGCAGAGATCAAGGGCGAATATTGATTGAGACATCTATTCGGTAAACCCTCACATTTCTTGATTGACAAGACCTGCATGGGCTACCACTTAAACCATGTCACGCCCCAGAACCAGAATACTGGAGAGCGGGGGCAGACATAGCCAGCTACGTATATTGAAATAGAATACATCTCAACTATACGGTCACGGCTGTCTAGATATGAGGGTTTACTACAAGCCAGCAGTCTCTTAAGGTCAAGCCTATTGTCTCAATCTCAAGCAATTAACAGAGTTACAAGATATTAGAGCATCAAATATATATATATAAGGCGTCCCAAATATTACATATTGGATTATCATGAAGCTAGTCGTACAAAATGATAGGACTAGCAAGAGTTCAGTCATACATGATCAACCCTAGGATTTGTTAATCATGTTTACAGCCCGTAGGCAGACAGTAAGTAAATGTGCATCGAGCTAACAGGTGCTCGTCGGCTAAACGCCTCAAAAGAATAAATTTACATATAAGTGGGTGAAACAAAAAGGGAAAACCCACTCAGTAGCCCGGATTCTGTCTAGTGTTCACCATTGGGCTGGAAGCTTGGTAGATCCTCGGGAGCTGCTCCGAAATCTGGCCACACAAAACCAGCTGGGTCAAACCCAAGAAAGAGCAAGTGCCACAAAGGAGGCCACAAATAAGAACAAAAGCCAGCATATCAGAACATAAAGAATAAAAGAAAGTACAAGTAGTAAAGTACACAGGGCGATAAACGACTAGGGACGTGGAACCATTCCGGGAGCCAGGTTACAATCCTTAAACCAAACAAGGACCAGGATTGTACCACTTCGCCTGAATAGCTCACTGTCTCTACCCATTTATCGTTAGAGATAAGTAAAACAATCATGATCAAGAGTTCCAGGTACAGGGGCTAGACAAGACTTAGACAGAGCTGGACACCATTCATTCACAATCGGCCAAGCAAGTACGACGGCTTACTACTTTAACTAACTAGGGTTATCACAAACCTAATTACTAACAAGATGCAAGTGAGAATTCCAGTCCCAAGCCCTGCAGACCATCCAGTTATCCTTCGCGGGTTGAGAGTTATAGGATGGGTACATTGCCCGGGAGACAAATGTACCCTTAGGTGACTTAGAGGGTGCAACACATGACAGTGTGCTGGAAATGTGCTCTACTCGTCGGCAAGCTACAAGTCCATTAAAGTGCCCAGATAACGAGATTGCCTGTGACTGGGAATTCTCCATGTTCTAGTTTGATCTAATCATTAGCCTAATCCAATTTAGCGCGAGTCCCTGGTCGTGGTACCCAGGAAGTCACGTCCTAGACATGATGCGAGATAAGACAAGTGGATTATACAAGCAAGCAAGCAGGAGCACCTACGGTGTCAAGGCAAGTCAAGTCAAGTCAAGTCAGGAGTGTGCCGCCACGGCCACTATCAAGTTATCAAGATAAATTATGTCAGGGTACTGTCAGGAGTGCACCACTACGGGCCACTATCAAGTCGGGTTGGTCATGTCAGGAGTGCACCACTACGGGTCACTGTCGTGTTATGCTAGTTCCTTGTCATACCATGCCGTGTACAATAGTCATTCCAAACATATTAAGTAAAATCAAGTTCATGACAAAAGGCGTAAGGATATAAAATGGATGTAAAATATCTAATAAAATACCAATATATATAGGACTATAGAAGAGCCAAGCTTAAAGAAATAACCAAAACTCCAAAAGCCAATGGATTGCGCAAGGGGTCAGGGAGCTGGATTGTGCAGGAGTCAAGTGCGCCAGGAGGCCACCTGCGCAGGGTGAGCTACGCAGGGTACCAACAGCGCAGGAGTGGATGGCGCAGCAGATGGATTGCGTACAGGAAGGATTGCGTAGGGGTGGATTGCGCAATGGTCGATTGCGCAGGGGTTACTTTGCGCATGGCTGGCTTGCGCATGGCTAGCTTGTGCCAGCGCAATCCAGCGCAGCACAAAGCACTGGCCAAGTGATTGCGCAATCGGCCATATGCTAAGGAGCACAGGCCGGGGGTGCGCAATCGGCCATGCGCTAAAAAGCGCAAGGCAGAGGGCTGTTCTTCCTGGCTGAGAGCAAGTCCAAGAACACCAAGAACTTCAATTCTTCATAACTTAGCCAAATTAAAACCAAATCTAGATTTTCAAAGTTCTAACTTGAGTAAAATCGAATTCTCTTCCACATAGAAGCATCAAAACATACAAAAATCAAAGTTAAATAGATCAAAACCATGTAAATCCAAAAATAGTAAAAACCTAGATCTAGAACAAAGGAAACTCCAAATCACAAAATGTCAAGTTCTAAAGTTGTTCTCCATGGCCTAATCTAGCTAATGGACAAATAAAAGTGGTGCTTATTTTATGGCAAGGTGCACTTGCCTAATGGGTTGGGGAGTTGTGTGGAAGAAGGAAGAAGAAGAAGAAAATTAATGAAGAGTAAAGAGGAGAGAGAAAGTTTGGTGGAGATATAATGAGGATGGTTATGTTGTGTTGAGGGTAGAGTGTAGGTTAAAGTGTTCTACTCATGATGAACCAAACCAAACCAACTTCCACAAAATAAAACCAAGCCATGGTCCAAAACCCATTTACAAGAAACCAAAATACTGCAAGTCGAGAAAATTAAAATACGTGCCAAAATCAAATACGAGCATAAATACGAAATACAGGAAATAGGGGGTGACACTATCTTTGAACTACCTCGAGCTTAATAAGCTTTGTACAATATATGCTATGGAATACGGTATAGGCACCCACCTACACACACAGGTGACAAATGTCTACATCGGAAACCAACTTGCTACAGTGGAAGATGCTTACCGCGTAGTCGAGGGAGAGGACCATCCAATCATCTTCGGCCGGAAGAATGATCCACAACCCTTCAAGATAGAAGAAGTTGATCTCGAACCCGACACCCGAAGACTGCCCCTTTATCTGTATAGTTCCCGATCCAAGTACCTCATACAAAAATAGAGGTATGATCTGGAAACTACACCAGGCTTGAACTACGGCACTGGACGGCGATTACCCTTACAATTGTCGGTCCCGGTTGGGAAACTACGGGATTACTACAACAAGACCAGATGTGGGCTAGGTTATGTTACACCTATAATAACCCCTGAGAGCTCAGATGAGTAGTACGAATGGCACTCTCATTCGTCTGGGTCACCCACTTCTGATTCAGACGTCAGCATTGGGGACATGCTCAGGCAAGTCTGGTCCGTCAATATGGCATTTGTCGACGCCTACGAAGAAGATGAAGACATTCCTGAACTTCTTGAGTTAGAGCCATGGGTACAACACCTAGATACGCAATGGGAGAAGCGGTTTGAACAAAAAGAGCCTTCCACCGAGGATGAGGTTATGCAAGTTGAATCTCGGTGATGAGTCCTCTCTAAAGCCCATCTTCGTCAGCAAGAATCTGACAAATAATGAGCGGGAATCGCTACTGCAACTCGTCAGAGAATACATCGACGTGTTCGCCTGGAGATACGAAGATATGCCAGGACTGAACTTCGAGGTTGCACTTCATAAACTCAATATTCGTCCGGACAGCAAAACTTGTCAAGCAACAGCAACGACGGTTCTGCCCCGACATCATAAATGCTATTGAAGCCAAGGTCAACAAACTGATAGCTAGTGGCTTCATCCGCGAGGAACAACATCTAGACTGGGTAGCCAATATAGTACCAGTCCTCAAAAAGAACGGGAAGATCCGAATCTGTATCGACTTTCGGAACCTGAATGAGGCACGTCCTAAGGATGAGTTCCCCCTTCCTATCACAGATATCATGATCGACAACACCTACGGCTTCGAGCGTATGTCATTCATGGATGGTTTCTCGGGGTACAACCAAATCAAGATGTTCCCTGATGACGAAAAGCATACATCATTCCGAATACCAATTGGCACATACTGCTACACAGTCATGCCTTTCGGGTTAAAGAATGCTGGCACCACCTATCAAAGAGCTATGAGCATCATCTTTAGAGACCACTTGTGCAAGATAGTAGAATGCTACATCAACGACATCACAGTCAAGAGCCGCTCTAAGGAAGATCATTTGCATGATCTAAAGACAGTGTTCGACCTGATACGAGCACACAATTTGAAGATGAATCCCATAAAATCCTTCTTGGGCGTATCCAGTAGGAAGTTCTTGGGTTTCATCATTACTTCCCAGGGTATCCACATAGACCCTGAGAAGACGAAGGCAATCAGGGAGATGGGTCCCCCGAGAAATCTCCGTGAACTCCAAGGCCTTCAAGGGAGGCTGGCCTACATCAAGAGGTTTATCTCTAACCTCTCCGGACGATGTCATCCATTCACCCACCTCATGAAGAAGGGCGTTTCATTCGTATGGAATAAAGAATGCCAGCGCGCCTTCGACAACATAAAAGAATATCTGACGAACCCTCCGGTCCTGGTAGCCCCGGTTGTTGGAAGACCATTCCTGCTCTATGTGCGAGTGATGGAACATTCTCTCGGTGCTCTGCTAGCACAAAACAACATTGCAGGCCATGAGCAAGCTATATACTGTCATGCCCCGATTCGGGAAATTGCTCGCTTTGCTTTGATTTATGCCGAATCGATCGTCCTCGCTAAGGCATGGTGTCGTACAAGTCTGGAGTTGCACTTGTACAAGGCTAGAACATGCACATTTATATCATTTCATCACATTTGAAAATAAGCCACAGTTGCGGAAACATTGAGTAAGCGGAATAGGAAGAAAAAAATTATTTTATTGATGATTGTAGTCAGAATACAACTTTTCTCGATAATATTTAAATGCCTTTTTGGCAACATTAATTCACGAAAAGAAGTACAACTGATAGGCTGCCATGAAATAATTTCCCATTACATACATCATGCCCCTTTAGTACTTTGAAATATAAGCAGATATCTTTGAAATCTCCGCAATACTTTGTGTGTCTTTAGGGAGAAAACAACTTGAAAGGAAACAGCAGTTCAGAAAGCTTTAATTGCGATGTGCGCCCGAGCCTTCTCCAGTACCTGTGGAGGAGGGGTCAGCACATTATAACAATGCGCTGGTGAGCCCCGTTGGCCCACTCAGCTAAACCAACATTTTATTAATGACAAGCATTTTAAAGATATGAACTTATAAGGGACAGGCAACATTTAGAGTAAATCATAATTCAATGACATGGTAGTTCATAAAACCATGTTTACTTTACCATTGGCCGAATCCAGCTTTCCTGCATAAGATACAGGATAATAATAATATACTTACCGCCCCTGCATAAGACATTGATTAGCATACATTCTCACGATGTGACCATTGGTGTTGTTAAACCATATGGACTCTTTTCATTCATTCATTTGCATTTGGGACTTTAAGATAATGAGATGACAACACAGTAGGGAGCTAGCCTCTATGATGCCTCGCTTCACTCATGTTCCCTAAAGTACTTCATTATTTTCTCCTAGGCCGAATCGGTACCGGCGCCCCTGTACCGTTCGAGGAAATTATTGCTCAATCCTTGTATACAAGTTGTCCATGGTCAGGCGAATGTGTGTCCGACTCGATATACACAGTGTGCATAGAATATTTGAAGTAATAGGCAACATGATCATTCTTAGCATTTCATAACCATCATTCTAGGCATCAATTCATTTCAGTTCATTGCAGTAATATCAATTCATTTCAATGTTCGATCTCTAGCATCTTAGTGGTAATGACTTGTGGCATTAGCATCTTGATATCGATCAACGGATGTTGCAAGACAATTATTTAGTTGGCATGAAAGAATAGCGAGAGGGACAATACCACCACAGGGATCCACACTCACCAAATTAGATAATCGTCGAGAGAGAGAGAACACTTACACGCTTAGCCTTCCGTCACGCGTCATTCTGCATTGGCACCAAAAGTTTGGTTAATAATCCGTCTCGTAGTGTTCTCTTTTCTCATAATTCTCAAGAATGAATGCTATGCAAATCGATAAAAACGGGCAAGAATCAAATCATTGAAAATCATTCAGAAAAGCATCCATCAAAACCAAGCAACAAAACCAGCAGCAAAACATCCAAAGAAAACTCTTGGACGCATTTCAAGAGAAATCGATCCATTAGTTGGAAAGGTTCTTATGCACTTGTCTGTGATCGATTCGATGCCGATGGTAAGTTTCCCCAATACTCGGTTCCGACCGAGTTAGCCAGGCCACAAGCCTTACATAGTGAACCGCTAGGAGCAGGACACTACATAATATACTACTAAGAAAAAGTTTCGTCCTCAAAAATTAAAGCAAAGGTCCTACCTCAAAATTATCAAACAGCGAGGGGTACTTCACCCGCATCTCCTATTCTAACTCCCATGTCGACTCCTCGACAGCATGGTTCCGCCACAGCACATTGACTAAAGATACTGTCCGATTCCGCAAAACTTTCTCTTTTCTATCCAAAATCTGGACAGGCTCTTCAGTGTAGGATAGGTCAGCGCTCAGCTGCAGCTGATCGAAGTTCACTACATGGCTTGGATCATGCACGTACTTCCGTAGTTGGGATACATGGAAGACATCGTGCACATCAGCCAAGGCCGGAGGTAGTGCAAGTCGATAAGCCACTGAGGCTACCTTCTCCAAAATCTCGAATGGTCCGACGAATCTCGGGCTCAGCTTTCCTTTTATCCCAAATCGCATCATACCTCGCATGGGTGTGACCTTCAAGAAGACATGATCTCCTGCTGTGAATTCCAAAGGTCATCGATGTACGTCCGCATAACTCTTCTGTCGAATTTGAGCAACTCTAAGTCTTTCTCGAATTAAGCAAACTTTCTCGATGGCCTGCTCCACAAGTTCCGGTCCAAGCACTTGTCGTTTACCTACTTCATCCCAGGATATCGGTGATCGACATTTTCGTCTATACAAGGCTTCGTACGGGGCCATTTGGATACTTGCCTGATAACTGTTGTTATAGGCAAACTCTGCTAATGCGAGATGTGCGTCCCAATTTATCTTTGAATCGAGCACGCACAATCTCAACATATCTTCAAGAATCTGATTTACTCTCTCTGTCTGACCATCAGTCTGCGGATGGTATGCCGTACAGAAGTTCAACTTTGTGCCCATTGCTGAGTGCAGAATTATCCAAAATTGCGACAAGAATCTTCCGTCTCTATCCGACACTATCGAAGCTGGCACCCTATGTAATCGGACAATTTTATTTATATAGATCTGAGCCAACCGTTCTACGCCCCACGTAACTTTTATTGGAATGAAATATGCCGACTTGGTTAATCTATCCACGATAACCCAAATCGCATCATTCCCCTTCTGAGTTCTTGGCAAACCGACTATAAAATCCATACAGATATTATCCCACTTCCACAGTGGAATAGCCAAATTTTGTAGTTCTCCGCCTGGCCGTTGGTGTTCGGCCTTCACACGCTGACAAGCCATGTATTGTGACACGAAAAGAGCCACATCCTTCTTCATACCATGACACCAAAATGTTGTTCGCAGATCCTTATACATCTTCGTGCTTCCTGGATGCAAGAATACTTCGCGAAATGAGCCTCGGTCAGTATTTTCTTCCTGATATTCTCATCCTTAGGGACACACAATCTCCCCTTAACACGAATAGTATCATCTTCAACGGTAAAGTCCGACGCCTTTCCTGCTAGAATCAACTCGCGTATCTTCTGCAGAAATGGGTCATCCTTCTGACCAATCTTAATCCTTCCATGGAGACTCGGCTCAAGCTGCAATTGAGCCAACTGTACATTCTACGGACGGATCCTAAATTCGATGTCCATCTCTTCAAGATTACGTAGTACCTCTTTTGCTATTGCTAGTGATCCAACAAATTTTCGACTTAAGGCATCAGCTACTACGTTCCCTTTACCCGACGTGTAAGAGATTGTCAAGTCATAATCTTTGATCAATTCTAACCAATGCCGCTGCCTTAAATTCAATTCCTTCTGTGTGAATATGTATTTCAGGCTTTTGTGATCCGTGAAGATCTCGAAGGACACACCATAGAGATAGTGTTGCCATAATTTCAACGCGAACACAATCGCCGCCAGTTCCAAATCATGTGTTGGGTAATTCTTCTCATGCTGTTTAAGTTGTCTCGAAGCATAAGATATTGTCTTCCCATGTTGCATAAGAATGCATCCCAAACTAAGTCCCGATGCGTCACTATAGATTTGAAATCCCTTAGAGCCCTCTGAAAGTGCTAAAATTGGAGCCGTGATGAGCTGCTGTTTGAGTTCTTGGAAACTACTCTCACAATCGTCGGTCCACTTAAATACGACTCCTTTCTGGGTTAGGCGAGTCAAAGGCGATGCAATTCTCGAGAAATCTTTCACAAATCTACGGTAGTATCCGGCTAAACCAAGAAAACTCCATATCTCACTAGCTGATGCAGGCTGCTTCCAGTCCACAACTACCTTAATCTTCTTTGGGTCAACGGTAACACCTTCTGCCGAAACAATATGTCCTAGGAACGACACGCTGTTCATCCAAAACTCGCACTTGCTTAGCATTGCATAGAGCTGGTTGTCCCGCAGCGTCTGAAGTACTTCTCTCAAGTGCTCGACATGAGTCTCCCTGTCCCTTGAGTAGATCAAGATGTCATCGATGAACACGACAACAAACTTGTCTAAGAACGGTCGAAACACTCTATTCATTAAATCCATAAAGGCTGCTGGAGCATTAGTCAAGCCGAATGGCATGACCAAAAACTCATAGTGTCCGTATCTCGCACGGAATGCTGACTTAGGAACATCTTCGGGTCTGATCTTCAACTGATGGTATCCTGAACGAAGATCGATTTTTGAAAACACGGTTTACCCTTGTAGCTGATCGAACAGATCATCTATTCTTGGCAAGGGATACTTGTTACGGATGGTTGCTTTGTTTAGTTCTCTGTAATCGATGCACAGCCGCATCATCCCATCCTTCTTCTTTACAAACAGCACTGGAGCTCTCCATGGAGACACACTTGGGCGAATGTATCCCGGTCTAGTAATTCTTGTAACTGTACCTTTAGTTCCTTCAATTCTGCCGGAGCCATCATGTACGGCACTTTAGAAATTGGACGAGTATCCGGAAATGTATCAATTATAAATTCAATTTCTCTATCCGACGGCATCCCAGTTATCTCGTCCGGAAACACATCGGGGAACTCTGCCACAATTTCGGTCTGATTCGAATCTACACCCTTCATTTGAGTGTCAAAAATAGAAGCAAGGAACCCTTCACACCCTGAGTACAACATGTGCCTTGTTGTAACTGCCGATATTACCATGGGTCCTTGGAACGCCTAGCCGCACGAGTAAGAGAACTCTGTTTCTCCGGTTAGGCAAAATACAACTCTCTTATCCGCACAGTCAATTGTTGCATGACAGGCGTTGAGCCAGTCCATTCCCAAAATAATATCGTACTCTTTGATGTCGAGTACAATTGCATCCAGAGATAAAGTCTTGCCTCCAATTTTAATGTAGCCGTCCCTGCAAATCAAAATTGCAGGCATATCTACTCCCGAAGGAGTGCTAACACACAAAGCTATCTTTAATAGAGTCATACAAAATTTATTTTTCCTTGCAAAATCAGAAGAGATAAAGCAATGAGTAGCGCCATAATCAAAAAGTACTCTTGCAGGTGTGCCTTTATATAGCAACGTACCTGTTATAACATTCTCCGTGGTCTGGGCCTCTGCCTGAGTCAAGGCATAAACCCTTGCTTGCCCACCTTGTTCATTCCGTGCATTCCCAGCTAGAGCCGGCAAGGCTGGTGGCGCTTCGCCACGATGCTGGTTGTTATATTGGCCCCGGTTGTGATTGTTGTTATGCCCACGATACTGATTGTTGTTATGCCCACAAGGAGGATACTGATTCCCTCCTCTATTTCTGTAGTCAGCTTCCTTGTGGCCCTGTTCGCTACATTTGAAACACTTAACCCGACAATCTTCAGATCGATGTCTCCAACGGTTGCATGATTTACAACGTTCTGTATGTTGAGACCCCCTATTGTCTCCAGTATTGTGATGCTTAGGTGCGTCGTTCCTGCTAGCAGACCAAGGTCGTTTCTGATTATTGGGTCCTTGGTTGCTCTTCATTGTCTCACGACTAGCCGGCTTAAGAAATCTCTCCATCTCGAGAGCTGTCTCGTACGCCTCCCGGTAAGACGTACATTTTCGAGTTAGCACATCTCGCTCTAGGCCCTCATTCAGAGAACTTGAAGCTCGTCCTCTTCCGTGTCGGCGTTTCAGGTTTCTCTGCCGGCACTTCTACGGTCTCGGTTGCTGTGGACTTTGCAGAAATATTGGAATCGGCCGACAGCTTGGTGACAATCTGAGTTAGACTATCCACTTGTTTTTGTTGAGCATCTAGCTGCTCCTGAAACTGATACTGTAGTTGCTCTTGAAGCGCGCGATATTGAGCTTCGCTCTGCTTTCTTTGAGCCTCCATTTGTTTAATCAGTTTCTCAATTGGGTCAGACGATGAATTCGCCTTTGCGCTATCACCCTTGGTCATTCTACAACAAAGAAATAATTCCATTAGCACTCATAAAATATTTATGGGCTTATTGTGTGGAACATTATTTCATGCCAGCGCTATCGACACCATCAATCGAGAAAATTTGCATCAAGACTTCCTTTTTGAAACATTTATTTTTAAAATCCGAGGAAGTGAAACCGTGCTCTGATACCAACTTGTTACGTCCCGATTCGGGAAATCGCTCGCTTTGCTTCGATTCACGCCGAATCGATCGTCCTCGCTAAGGCGTGATGCCGTACAAGTCTAGAGTTGCACTTGTACAAGGCTAGAACATGCATATTTATATCATTTCATCATATTTGAAAAATAAGCCACAGTTGCGGAAACATTGAGTAAGCGGAATAGGAAGAAAATTTTTCATTTTATTGATGAGTGTAGTCAGAATACAACTTTTCTCGATAATAT
The DNA here is from genome assembly GCA_029216955.1 of Iris pallida. Taxonomy (NCBI): domain Eukaryota; kingdom Viridiplantae; phylum Streptophyta; class Magnoliopsida; order Asparagales; family Iridaceae; genus Iris; species Iris pallida. The sequence goes on from JANAVB010021996.1 coordinate 4,375,943, forward strand.
TTGAAATGTCTTTTCGGCTACATTGATTCATAAAAAGAAGTACAACTGATAGGCTGCCATGAAATAATTTTCCGTTCCATACATCATGCCCCTTTAGTACTTTGAAATATAAGCAGCTATCTTTGAAATCTCCGCAATACTTTGTGCGTCTTTAGGGAAAAACAACTTGAAAGGAAACAACAGTTCAGAAAGCTTTAATTGCGATATGCGCCTGAGCCTTCTCCAGTACCTGTGGAGGAGGGGTCAGCACATTATAACAATGCGCTGGTGAGCCTCGTTGGCCCATTCAGCTAAACCAACATTTTATTAATGACAAGCATTATAAAGATATGAACTTATAAGGGACATGCAACATTTAGAGTAAATCATAATTCAATGACATGGTAGTTCATAAAACCATGTTTACTTTACCATTGGCCGAATCCAGCTTTCCTGCATAAGATACAGGATAATAATAATATACTTACCGCCCCTGCATAAGACATTGATTAGCATACATTCCCACGATGTGACCGCTGGTGTTGTTAAACCATATGGACTCTTTTCATTCATTCATTTGTATTTGGGACTTCAAGATAATGAGATGACAGCACAGTAGGGAGCTAGCCTCTATGATGCCTCGCATCACTCATGTTCCCCAAAGCACTTCATTATTTCCTCCTAGGCCGAATCGGTACCGGCACCCCTGTACCGTTCGAGGAAATTATTGCTCAATCCTTGTATACAAGTTGTCCATGGTCAGGCGAATGTGTGTCCGACTCGATATACACAGTGTGCATAGAATATTTGAAGTAATAGGCAACATGATCATTCTTAGTATTTCATAACCATCATTCTAGGCATCAATTTATTTCAGTTCATTGCAGTAATATCAATTCATTTCAATGTTCGATCTCTAGCATCTTAGTAGTATTGACTTGTGGCATTAGCATCTTGATATCGATCAACGGATGTTGCAAGACAATTATTTAGTTAGCATGAAGGAATAGCGAGAGGGACAATACCACCACAGAGATCCACACTCAACAAATTAGAGAATCGTCAAGAAAGAGAGGAACACTTGCACGCTTAGCCTTCCGTCATGCGTCAGTCTGCATTGGCACCAAAAGTTTGGTTAATAATCCGTCTTGTAGTGTTCTTTTCTTTCATAATTCTCAAGAATGAATGCTATGCAAATCGATAAAAACGGGCAAGAATCAAATCATCGAAAATTATTCAGAAAAGCATCCATCAAAACCAAGCAACAAAACCAGCAGCAAAATATCCAAAGAAAACTCTTGGACGCATTTCAAGAGAAACCGATCCATTAGTTGGAAAGGTTCTTATGCACTTGTCCGTGATCGATTCGATACCGACGGTAAGTTTCTCCAATACTCGGTTCCGACCGAGTTAGCCAAGCCATAAGCTTTACATAGTGAACTGCTAGGAGCGGGACACTACATATACTACATCAATCTAAAGATGATGGGGCCAGAGTACAGATACACTGCCATAGAGAAGGAGTGCCTTGCTCTAGTTTTTGCCATTCAGAAGACGCGATACTACGTCACGGGACAAACCATCCATGTCGTATCAAGAGTTAACCCCCTCAGGGTCTTCATAACCAAGCCGGGTGCACTCAGCTCTCGCCTTGCTACCTGGGCGATATTATTGTCTCCCTACCACATAATCTTTGTCCTACAGAAGGCTGTTAAAGGTCAAGCTCTGGAAGACTTTTTAGTAGCTCATCCAAGTTCGGAGTCAACCAGAATAGACGAAGAGATTCTAGATGAGGTTGCCAATTCAAATGTGGCCTCTCATGATGCCGTATGGCGAATGTTCTTCGAGGGCGCTTCTAGAACTGGGCCCAAGGGCAACATCGTCGCTGGAGTCGGAGTGGTGTTGATTTCTTCCTCTGGGCTGGTGATCAATCGGCCTACTCCCTCACGGAGCCCTTCAAACAATGTGGCAGAGTACAACGCTTTGGTCATTGGCCTCCGACTTGCAAAGGAGCTGGGGGTAGAGTATCTTGAAGCATACGACGATTCGCAGTTAATCGTCAATCAGATTCGGGGTTCATACGAAGTTTGCCACGAAGATATGATACCTTATCACCAAATAGCGATCGACATTATCTCGTCCTTGGAAGGATTCTTAATAGAACATGTTCCCATACTCCAGAATATTAAAGCCGATGCCCTAGCAGGCTTGGCCGCTTCCTAGCGGTACCGAATCATGCTCATCATCTGGTTGACATAATAGGCTGTGAGTTGGTCTGTCCCAGGAATAATGTTCAATGTGTTGAGAGTTACTCTGCTCAGACGGTCGACGAAGCACCCGACTGGTGTCATGCCCCGATTCGGTAGAATCAATAGTCGTCCCCCGGGCATGATACCGTGCAAGCCTTAGTTGCGCTTACACAAGGTGGTTCATAAGGTTATCCAAAACAATAGCATATATAAGAGTATGCAGAGAAATTGAACACATTCATATAGAAAAGGAAACTTGCATTTTCATTGATAATAAGTTAGGTTACAGACTCGATTACAAAAGAGGCCTCTCGGACTTACAACCGACATCGATGAGATAGTCATTCCATACATTTACATTCCTTTTTACAAATATCAAAACGACTCTCTAAGACCTGGGATCGGCGAGAGTTTATGACTCATGATGCAGTTGGGTTGGAGTCTTCAAAATATTGCAGAGTTAGCCTTCGCGCTAGCAAGGCTTCAAAAGAAAGGAGCGTCGCTTTAATTCCTTGGCACGCTATCCTGGTTCCGAGTACCTGTTGGGAGCGAGGGTCAGCATTTTACACTTTGTTCTGGTGCATGGCAATTTAAATCCCGTGCTCTCATTTGTTGAAGAATTTAAGGGAGCGTGCATATAAATATTTAGTGAAGTTTCTAGCCATCCTACACAATTCAAACTTATATTTGAAGGCACAACCATATAACGACGATAGATCTTACCCCCGGCAGAGCACGTCGTTGTAGCGTAACTTACCATGTTCTTCCCTGTCATATTGATAATAAGAAAACGTAATAGAGTGCATTCGTGAAAGTCACTGGCACGATAAGCCATCCTGGACATATAGCTTGGTAGACAGTGGTCCTTCAGCGCAGGTAGCGAGCCCCGTTGAAAGCCACTGCCTACCGTTGCATGCATCCAGCATAGCTATCCGTGTTTCTTCCTAGGCCGGAACGGTTCCGTGGCCTCGAGATACCGTCCGAAGAAACAATCGCCCTTGTCGACAAATTGTCCATGACCGTGCTAAGTTAATTATTATTTCAAGGCATATCTTTATGTATTGTTGTGACATACATTTAATCGATTCATCTTTCCTTAGCACGGTTCTATATGATACGGTAATTGCAAGCACGATAATGTTATATGACAAGCATTTGTATAGTTCGTGTTCGTGGGACGTCGTATGACCGTTCATCGGAATATCATTTATGTCGTTGCATTATATCTAGCATAGCACATGTCTAGTATCGATAATGTATTAGAGAAGAGGGTCGAGGGAAGAAGGGTCAGCCACTCACCTTAGTATTTACTTGAGGCGAGAAACTGGTTGGCCGTGCTAGACGTTGCCTACGCGATCACCTGAACTCGCACAAGCAACCGATTAGAACACTGTGTTATTTAAGGAAATTTGATACGAATGCGAAGTTCGAAATGTAAGCCATGAAAACCATCGAAAGCATTCACGAAAATGTATTCATAAAACAAAGCCAAAACCAGCGCAAGCGGCATGAAAAGCAGAGCAACGGGAGGTCTCTCCCGACTCAGCCGCAGAGTCAATCCTCGAGGCACAACCCGCCGAATATGGGACTTGCTTCCGAAGAAGCCATTCCATAACGGGGAATGGATCTTTACTCAACCGTTCCCGTTCAATCAATTCGATCGATCCCGACCGAGTCGATAGCGACAGTGTTCCTTTCTCGCGCACCCCGTGGATGGAAAACGGGGCATGATGTAGGGATGGGGCACTACACCATAACCAACTAAGAAAAAGTTTTGCCCTCAAAACTTAAGAACAGAACCTACCTCTATGAAAACAATAAAGGAAACTTTTCCTTCATCTCTGACTCGAGTTCCCATGTCGACTCTTCTGCCGTACGGTTCCTCCAGAGTACGCGAACGAGAGGGTTCACCCAATTTTGCAGCAGCTTATCCTTGCGTTCTAAGATTTGAACTGGCTCTTCAACGTAGGATAAGTCAGACTTTATCTCCAGCTGGCCAAAATCCACTACGTGGCTAGGGTCTTGCACGTACTTCCGTAGCTGGGAGACGTGGAAGACATTGTGCACACCTTCAAGCGCCGGTGGTAGGGCAATTTTATAGGCCACTGGGGCGACCCGCTCGAGTATTTCGAATGGCCCAACGAATCTTGGACTCAGCTTTCCCTTTGCGCCGAACCGAGTAACTCCTTGCATGGGCGACACCTTCAGGAACACATGATCGCCCACCTGGAACTCAAGCGGTCTTCGATGGGTGTCGGCGGAGCGCTTTTGCCGACTCTGTGCAATCTTCAGTCTTTTCTGAATTAGCTTGACCTTTTCCAAAGTCTGTTCCACCAGCTCCGGGCCGAGTATCTGCCGTTCCTCGACTTCATCCCAGCAAATGGGCGATCTGCACTTCTGGCCGTACAAAGCTTCATACGGTGCCATTTGGATGCTATACTGGTAGCTATTGTTGTATGCAAATTTCGCCAACGGTAGGTGGACGTCCCAGATTGATTTGAAGTAAATTGCGCGGAGTCGTGGCATATCTTCGAGAATCTAATTAACGTTCTCCGTTTGGCCGTCGGCCTGAGGATTGTAAGCTGAACTGAACTGCAACTTGGTACCCAGGGCCGACTGAAGGCTACTCCAGAACCGCGACATGAACTGTGAATCCCGATCAGAGACGATGGATACTGGAACTCCGTGCAGCCGTACTATCTCGTCAAGATAAATCTGCGCCAGACGATCAACGCTCCAAGTAACTTTAATGGCAATAAAGTGCGCTGACTTAGTTAATCGATCGACGATGACCTAGATGGCATCGCACCCCCATGGTGTCTTCGGCAGGCCAACAATAAAGTCCATCGTGACATGATCCCATTTTCACTCTGGAATGGCAAGGTTCTGCATCTGTCCGCCCGGTCGCTGATGCTCAGCTTTCACCTGCTGACAGGCCATGCATTGCGACATGAAGAATGCTACATCTCTCTTCATCCCGTGCTACCAGAAGGTCGTGCGGAGGTCCTTATACATCTTGGTACTGCCTGGATGCAAGGTATATTTCGTATAATGCACCTCCGACATTATCTCCTTTCGTAGTTCTGAATCATCCGGAACACATAGTCGGCCATTCATTCTCAGCACGCCGGTCTTATCTTCCGCAAAGTCGGTCGCACTACCTGTCAAAATTTGCTCACACATTTTCTTCAGGTACGGTTCATCCTTTTGAGCGGCCATAATCTTTTCCAGCAAACTCGGCTCTAAATGCAGGTGCGCCAACCGTATATCCCTGAATTGAACTCGGAGATCGATGTCCATTTCTTCTAGATCTTGTAGTAGTCTACGGTTGATGGATAGCGAGGCAAGATATTTTCGACTCAGAGCGTTCGCCACCATATTTCCTTTGCCCAGAGTGTAGTCGATCGTCAAATCATAGTCTTTGATCAGTTCGAGCCAGCGCCTCTGTCGCAAGTTCAATTCCTTCAGGGTGAAGAGATACTTGAGGCTCCTGTGGTCTGTATAGATCGCGCACGCCACGCCATATAGATAGTGATACCACAATTTCAACGCGAACACAATCGTCGCTAACTCCAAGTCGTACGTAGGATAGTTCTTCTCGTGCGGCTTTAACTATCTGGAGGCGAAGGATATCACCTTATTTCGTTGTATGAGAACACATCCCAAGCCCTGGCCTGAAGCATCGCTGAATATCTGAAAACCCTCTGGCCCATCCGGAAGTACAAGTATAGGTGCCGAAACTAGTCGCTGTTTTAGCTCCTGGAATGAAGCTTCACAGTCATCCGACCACACATACACGACTCCCTTTTGAGTGAGGCAAGTCAGTGGCGATACAATCTTCGCGAAGTCTTTCACAAAGCGTCGATAGTATCCTGCCAAACCAAAAAAGCTTCGAATCTCACTAGCAGACGCAGGCCGCTTCCAATCAGCAACAGCTTCCACTTTCTTCGGGTCGACTACAATGCTTTCAGAAGAAATGATGTGACTAAGAAAGGATACGCTGCTTAGCTAAAATTTATATTTACTCTGCTTTGCATACAACTCATTTTCTCAAAGTGTCTGGAGCACGGCCCGTAGATATTCTGCATGTTGTGTCCTGTCCTTCGAGTAGACGAGAATATCGTCAATAAAGATTACCACAAATTTATCAAGGAAGGGTCAAAATACCCAATTCATCATATCCATGAAGGTGGCAGGGGCGTTCGTTAGGCCGAATGGCATCACCAGAAACTCGTAGTGGCCGTACCGAGTGCGAAATGCTGACTTTTGCACGTCGTCTGACTTGATCTTGAGTTGATGATAGCCTGAGCGGAGATCAATATTCAAAAATACCGAGGTGCCTTGCAGTTGATCGAATAAGTCGTCTATGTGGGGCAATGGTTACTTGTTTCGGATGGTGGCCTTGTTCAGCTCTCGGTAATCGACGCACAGACGCATGGACCCATCTTTCTTCTTTACGAACAATACGGGCACTCCCCACGGTGAAACACTAGGCCGAACAAACCCTTTATCGAGCAATCTTGTAACTGGACCATGAGTTCCTTTAGCTCGGCGGGAGCCATTCTGTACGGGGCTTTAGAAATCGATCGAGTATCGAGAAATGTATCGATGCTGAACTCGATTTCTCGGTCGGGAGGCATGCCGGGTAGCTCGTCCGGGAACACATCGGGGAATTCTGCCACAACGTCGGTCTGACCTGCATTTGCACCATCCTGTCATATGTCTCGGACGGACGCCAAATAGCCTTCACACCCAGAATGCAGCATCCTCCGAGCAGAAATTGCCGAAATCAGCATGCAGGTTGTCGATGCCTCACCACACAAAAAGCATAATTCAGGCACTCCTTGTATGCGAAAGGTGACCATCTTTCTGGCGCAGGCTATGGTTGCGTTGCACGGCCCGAGCCAATCCATTCCCAGAATGATATCAAAGTCCTTCATGTCTAGGACTATTACGTTAAGACCGATCTTTTGACTATCGATACAGATAATCCCGTCGGCGTAGGCTAAATTAGTTAGTATTGGTGTGCCCGAAGGTGTGCTCATGCTAAGGTTGAGATCTAACGATATTATCGAAAATTTGTGCTCGGCGGTAAAGTCCGCCGATATAAAACTATACGAAGCACCTGAATCAAATAGTACACGAGCAGGCACATTATTGAAACTAAGTATACCTGTCACGATCGTATCTGATGCAAGCACTTCATCTCGAATAATGGCGTAGACGCGGCCCTGGGCATTGGGGCAACGGTCTTAGCTATTTTTTGGTGCGGGTTGAGGTGCTCGAGGCAACGAAACTTGATTCCCCGGACGGTGCTGTTGATGCTGAGGCACGTGCAAGTTGTTTCTTCTACGGTTTGGGCAGTCTGTATGAAAGTGACCCCTTTTTCCGCAAATAAAACACCTGCCATTTTAAACTTCACAGTCGACGGTAAGGTGTCCGTTCCGGTTACATTTTGTGCAGTGAGGTCCCTGGTTCCGTGCCTGATGTCCGCTCTGGTGCCCGTTTTTCGGATGCTTGGTCACGTTGTTTCCTCCCGCGTGGCTAGGGCATTTGTGATTATAGGTATGCACAGCGCTGGCAGCACCTGGAGGGTACTGGCGTTCAAGGCGAAGAACGTGGTTGAGAGACTCTCCATCGTTTTGTATTGCGGAACAGACACATGGGCGTAGATGGACGATCGTAGACCCACTTCGAACTGTCGAGCATGACTCACCAGGGAGGGCAGGAATTCTTCAGCAAACTTGGCTAACTTGTTGAACTCTGCTGCATACTGCCGCACCGTCATATTCCTTTGCCTTAGTTGCATAAATTCATTTACCTTCTCTTATCGAACGGCGTCTGGGAGGTACTCAATCTCGAATGCCTCTCGGAAGGTGGCCCAAGAAATTGCTGTCATCTCGTCGTCGCGTCTGATCGCTTGCTTTTGTACGGCCCACCAGTCATGCACATTCAATCGGAGTAAAAGTTGAGCGCATGCGACTTTCTTGGACTCTTCGACACCCAGAAGCTTAAATTTATCTTCCAGTTCCTCTAACCAGTCGATCTCCACGGAGGGATCTTCTGTGCCGTTGAAAAAAGTGCGGCAACTCTTTGTGAATTTTGACACGTCGAAGTTGGAACTTTTTGGTGCTGCAAGCGTAGGATCGGGTGCCTCCAGATCGACTTCACTTTGTCTGGCCGCAGGCTCGGTTACGGCATGGGTTGTCGCAGAGTTGTTGTTGTTGGCCACCACCGCCTGAACGATCTGCTGGAGAGTATCAAGCTGCTTCTGCTGCAACTTGAATTGTGCATCGAATCGGGCCTCGAACTGAGTTTGACGTGCCTCCGTCTGTCGTCGATGTTCCTCATTCTGGCGTTGACTCTCCTCAGCTTGTCGTTATTGCGCTTCCAACATATGCAACATCCGCTCCATGGCATCGTTAGAGGGTTCGGGTCTCGAGCTACTCGAGCCGTTCGAAGCACTTTCTTCGTTCGTCGCCACGTTCACCGACGTGCCTTCTGGGATTTTTGAAGGCAAAATACATTAGTCACAAAACTTGTTACGGGCTCACTCGTATGGAACGACATATTAATCGACACGAGACCAACGATTTTGAGACTAAAAACTCGACATTAGAGGCCAAGGACGTAAAGCCGTGCTCTGATACTATTGTGTCACACCCCGATTCGGTAGAAGATAGTCGTCCCCCGGGTGTGATGCCGTGCAAGCCTAAGTTGTGCTTGCACAAGGTGGTTCATAAGGTTATCCGAAACAACAACATATATAACAGTACGCAGAGAAATTGAACACATTCATATAGAAAAGGAAACTTGCATTTTCATTGATAATTAGTTAGGTTACAGACTCGATTACAAAAGAGGCCTCTCGGGCTTACAACCGACATCGATGAGATAGTCATTCCATACATTTATATCCCTTTTTATAAACATCAAAACGACTCTCTAAGACCTGGAATCGGCGAGAGTTTACGACTCATGATGCAGTTGGGTTGGAGTCTTCAAAATATTGCAGAGTTAGCCTTCGCGCTACCAAGGCTTCAAAAGAAAGGAGCGTCGCTTTAATTCCTTGGCACGCTATCCTGGTTCCGAGTACCTGTTGAGAGCGAGGGTCAGCACTTTACACTTTGTGCTGGTGCATGGCAATTTAAATCCTGTGCTCTCATTTGTTGAAAAATTTAAGGGAGCGTGCATGCAAATATTTAATGAAGTTTCTAGCCATCCTACACAATTCAAAAATTTAAATCCCGACTCAGCCGCAGAGTCAATCCTCGAGGCGCAACCTGCCGAATATGGGACTTGGTTCCGAAGAAGCCATTCCATAACGGGGAATGGATCTTAATTCATCCGTTCCCGTTCAATCGATTCGATCGATCCCGACCTATCGGTCCCGACCGAGTCGATAGCGACAATGTTCCTTTCTCGCGCACCCCGTAGATGGAAAATGGGGCACGATGTAGGGATGGGGCACTACAACTGGAGACAGCCATTCATAGACTTCATATTCTACGATATACTGCCAGAGGTTTTGAAGGAAGCCACTTCTATTAGAAGACGTTCCTTAAGATTCTTCTTCGATACAGAGACAAAAATGCTGTATCGGCGATCATAAGATGGATTACTGCTTCGATGTCTATCAAATATAGAAGCCAAGGAAGCTGTACGCGAAGCTCACGACGGCGTCTGCGGGGCCCATCAGCCTGGCCCAAAATTGCAAGACCGCCTTCGTCGAATAGGCTATTACTAGCCTACGATGGTTGCAGATGCAATAGACTATGCACGAAAGTGCAAAGCCTGTCAAGTCTATACAGATTTCAACCACCTGCCATCCGAGTTTCTACATCCGATGGTGGCATCCTGGCCATTTGAAGCATGGGGAATGGACATCATTGGTCCGATCACTCCGCCTTCATCGCCAGGACATCGCTTCATACTCGCAATCACAGATTACTTCTCCAAATAGGCGGAGGTTATTCCGCTGACAGAAGTGAAGACTTCAAACGTGATCAGCTTCCTCAAGCATCACGTCATCTATCACTTTAGACTTCCCCGAAGGATCATCCACGACAACGGTCCGCAGTTCGCAAGCCACGCCTTCTATGGGTTCTGCGACAAACATCGGATCCAGAATGTTACTTCAATGCCGTACAATCCGATAGCGAATGGGTTGGCAGAAGCGTTCAATAAAACTATAATCAAGCTGCTCAAGAAGTTCGTGTCCTCAAACAAACGCGACTGAATGAAAAGCTCGGCGAGTGCTTATGGGCATATCGTACTACCGTACGGACGGCCACCGGGAACACACCATTCTCTTTGGTATATGGGAGTGAGGCAGTTCTCCCACTGGAGACTCAAATCCCCTCGCTCCGTGTCCCCTTACCTATCGACTGACGACGGATGATAATCACCATCGCCGGTTACAAGAGTTGGAGGCTCTAGATGAGGAGCGCCTGTTAGCTCAACAACGAATCGCGCTGTACCAAGCACGTATCTCGGAAGCTTTTAACAAGAAGGTTAAAATCAGATTGTTCCAAGTAGGCGATCTCGTTCTGGCAGTTCGAAGGCCGATGGTTTTGACTCACAAAACTACCGGCAAATTCCAGCTAAAGTGGAAAAGCCAATTTATTATCGAGGCTGTATTCTCTAATGGAGCTTACCGCCTCGCAAAACAAAACGGAGACTTGCTCATGTTGCCCATCAATGGCAAGTTCCTGAAGAAGTATTATGTCAGAAATGACATCATCCAAATCTCCCAAATTGTTGAGTTATGTACCCTCTGGTTGTAATGCCCTGCTCCGCACGAGGCATTTGGTTGGCTTGTTGGATGGGATCAAAATGTTAGACCGTGACTTATATTGGGAATCAAGAGAGTTAAGACTGATGCAGTCTCTCTGAGCTGGCTAGATAGATTAAGTGTTGGAATGTGGCTCGCTGGTGGAGCTATTAGTGGGATTGGAGCAGCAAGACCGTTATGCAAGGCAAGTGGAACTGTCCTCCTTCCTCCTTATTCCTGCATGCTTAATAAATAGAATAACGTGATGCTATGAATATGTCCCTAATGTCTCTTACCTTGAATATTGAATAATTGTAATGCGATACTTTAGTTGCTAAATCGATATAGATACATATGCTGGAAATTATTGAATGAATAACACATGAACTTTGAATTATTGAATGAATCACACTTGAACTGATAATGTAACATAATGCCTGAGAATGAATTGAGAATGTCCCTTTTCTTAATGTCGATGAAATAAATAAATTACTTGAATAATGAGATATTGCGTAAATGATACATGAGAAAAGAATTGAATATGCTATTGTTCCTATGAAATGAATAAAATGCTACAGGTTCCTTTGAAATGAATGAATGTTGTTGTTCCTCCTTAGAAGGAACGTAATGAGAAATGTTGCAATGAAGCAATGAATGAGAATTGATGAGGCTTGGGATCGTTGAGATCACCAAATGAAATGATGGTAATGTTGGGAATGAATAAGTCATTGAACATGACTTGAATGAGATGAATGATGATGCACTGTTGTCTTTACTTCAATATTTTACCATGCATTTTATGTTCACGATTGAGTCGGACACGCATTCGTATGGTCATAGGACAACTTATGCATAAGTAATGGGGATATGTTTTCTCGGACGGTACCCCGGGACGTTAGGGCGACCGATCCGGCCTAGGAGGAAACATTGGCGTGCCAGTAGGGGCACGGGTTTTGCGAGGCATCCTTTGGGGCTAGCTACCTTCTCTGGAGTCATCGTATTACCAATGAAGACCTATATGGCAACGTCCGTATGGTTAAACACCAGTGACCATGTAGTCAGGATGCATGCTAATGAATGTCTTATGCAGGCAGAGTAAGTATATCTGCTAACCTGTATTTGATGCAGGAATGAGGGAGTCGGCTATCGGTAAGAAATCACTTAAATGTGATAATTCAATATATGTGTTGGTTTAACTTGCGTGCTTACGTTCCAAATAAGTAAATGATATTGTATGTAGCCTTTCAGTATGAGATCCTGCTTAACATGTTAAATTCAGTATGCTAGAAAGATGCTATGCTATAATCATTGCTCAAACACAACATACACGCTAAGTGATGCTTGAAGTGAGAACTGTCATAACATGTTTAAGATGTTAATGTTAACGATGCCTCAATGATGCCTTTGCATGATAACACCAAAAATGCTAAATTGATATGTCTACATAAATACTACTAAGAATATGATTACATGCTTCACTCTGATTATTACCCGTGAACTGTAAACGGATGCTAGGCCCCAAGTAGAAAGATCATTCAAATAAATGCTTGCTTAAATGATCACTTTAATATTGGTTTATGCGAGTGGGTTGGATTCTGCTTGCCAGTACATAGATGATGTGCTGACCCACGTTTTGTGGGCAGGTGCTCGTGCTTGGGATATTCTACACACGAAGATTGGCTTGATTGGTCCCGCGGCATCGAAGATTTATTGGGCATACAGAAGCTCTCCTTGTTCAAGATGATGTCTTCTGTTTATAAAGGGCATAATGTATGGAGCATTGTAATCAGTTGTACCAGTGAGTTGTAAGCCAAGTTGGTTTATCGAGTTGTAATCCAATGTATCCAAGTATCAAATGTAAGCTGTATAGCATTGTTCAGTTGGCTTCCAATGTAAAGTGAAATGTGTTGTAAGCATTGTACTTCAAAACAAGTCTTTTACTCTTCTTCAATTATCAATAAAGAGAATAAAGTTCTATATATCTCTGTGTGACTTCCAGTTATCCTTTTATCTCCGCTGCTACAAAGAAAGTGATGTATTTCTATTCAATTAGAAAGATTGTCCTCATTAACTCCAATTTGTCTGCTTCTGCCACTGCGATATGTTTCTATTTGAAGATTATCGATTATGTATCCTCTTTGCCTTGTACAAGTGCAATACCAGACTTGTACGGCATCATGCCCAAGCGAGGACGATCGATTCCAAAAGATAAAATATGTCATTAAATGACTCTACGAATCGGGGTGTGACAAATTGGTATCAGAGCACGACTTTACGTCCTTGGTCTCTTCTTCGATTCATTTTAAATCAAAGTTGCATCGACGATTAACCAAAGTTGCTTCCGCGATCACTCAACATTGCTTCAGAGATTAAATCAAAGATTGCTTTCGCGATTATGCTGTCGTTGTTCTACCATCATCCTACGTTGTTCATGTCTGAAAGTTCATTGACCCTCTTGGCTTCTTACTGGATGTTCTATACAATAAGTCTATATACATTGTGATGCCTCTGAATAAATGATTTTGTTGGTTTGGACACAAATAACCCAACAATGACTCGATGCTATAGTATGCTATAGTATGAATGCTGTTTGGAATTGTAGAAATAAAGAAAAGTGGCTATGTATGCTGTAACAAGTTGAGATTGTATGTGATGTTGGAAATAAATTGTGAATGGGGTAATTGATGGATGAGCTCCACGGAACTGGTGAGTTGACTCATGTGTACTGGCTAGTGCTTTTGAGACCCTAAGAATGTTGGCTTGTAATATTGAGACTCCGAGATGTTGGCTAAGTGTTGTGATCATTATAGATCATGTAAGTCCAGAATAGAATTGAGTTAGTATTGTTTGAGGATGGCTTTATTTCTGAGTGGTATATTGCCTCTACCACCTCAGAACTAAGTGTATGTTGACCCTTTCCATAGGATAGCAAGGAGACTATCTGTGGGTACTGGGTAGTGCCGAGACTTAGCTGGGAGTCATGTATTATTGCTAGATGACTCGAGTGTCCCTTGACGGTGATATTATATGGAGTAGCGAGATTTTTAGAAATTGTAATCGGTGGCTTGGTTAGAAATTGTTTAGTCGAGTGATGACTCAGACTAGTGAGACCGTTAGTATGCTATGTTTAAATGGATTTGGCTAGAGAATGTTGTGGCTTAGAATATCTGAATGTTGATTTCGATTGTTGGATGCAAATTATATGTGGCTAATACAAAGTTGATTGCTAAGCTGGAAGTTTTGGAAAAGTTATCGGTGAACCAAAGGAATATTAGAGATTTGTGCCTTGACCCTAAGGTGTAATAGATGTTAACCCTTCTAGATCACCAAAGGATAGTTGTTGCCTATGTGCATGTATGCTGAGGAATTTAATGGGATTAGAAAAGTAACAAGTAGTGACTCTGAATACTGGTGTTGCCTAGAGGATGGTTAATTGATACGTGAATTGTCGGAAAAGAATGGGATAAACTATTCGCCCCTTGCTGCATGAGATTTATGAATATAGTATAATAGTTTGATGACTGATGAAACGAATGGGATTGAGGAATTGCAATCGTGTTGGATAATATCGGTATATTTGACTGTTGGTTGGGAGATAGATTGTTGGCTTATGACTTGGTGGTGTGACTCTGTCATACGGATCGAATAGTATGATTCCGTAGTTATGTTAAGAATATCAGAATCGATGACCCTTGAATAGTTAGCCTTGGCTTATGGGTTCGTGTGAGTACAAAGGATTTGAAATAGAAATTGAATCATTGGGAATTTACTTGATGGATTATTAGAACGATGAGAATCGTATGTCGGGTTGGAAATTGACCGTAATGTTGATAGATCGATCTTAGTCGATCATTGGATAAGTCTAGAATGAGCCTCTATGGGAATTATTTCCTTGAGGAAGACCTGGATAGATAGACTTGACCCTAGCAACCAGTTGAGGACTTACCAATTGTTGGCATAGCCGACAATGGCGATTAGTTATCCAGACTAAGTTGATACCCATAGGTTTGGGTAGAGTTCTTTAAACTGTCAGTTGCTTATTGGTCCTGGGAATAAGAAACTAGCATGATCCCTAGTAGCCGTCCACTCTAGGGGAGTCACCTGAATGATTAGGTATAGCTGTCGGTATAGCTAACCATTGAGACTGGACCGAATAATAGATGGCCGTTGGCAACCCATAGAATGACCTTGTGGCATTGAACGAGAGATGGTGATGAGTACGACCTAAGAATGATACGTTGTAAGTATATGATCCAATATGAACCTTAGAGATGTTTGACCCTTGAGGATTATGTGTCGGCCTACAGCGGGAAATAGAATCGTGGGATGAGACTTGAGTTGTATGTATCGAATAGTAAATTATTATATGAGATGGAATTGACTGCTCATGACGAGAATGTTGGATAGGTATCTATAGTCGGGTAGCTCGGTTAACCTTGACTGTTACAGAGAATTATACCCTGACTCGGGTAATCGATAGTTGGTGATGTCGGATTGAATCTTTTAGAATAGATGAATTGCCTCGGTAAGAAATATTGTTGGATTCAGAAAGGAATATGATTGCATGTTGTGAACTCTTAATATGATTGGCTCTAAGTTAGACCCTTGATCGAATGTTAGAAAATATTATGTCCGGATAGAGAGCTTAACCAAGTTGTCCTTGATGTTAAGTGTTGTGGCCTGGAAGATAATGATTGTGGCAAAGTGAATGAAGTAATAAGTCGATTGAAAGGATGTTAACTCTGATTTGGGAAAGAGAGTTATATCGTGGCAGATCGAATTATGCTATCATGGAAGTTGGCTGAAGTACATATGTTTTGGGGATGCCTAAAATATGTGTATGGATCCAGCCGAAGTGGTAGGTGGCGACTGAGATAACATTATGGAAAGAATTTATCGCACTAGCGCAGACTTTGGCTGAAATGCATATATTTTGGGGACGCCTGAAATATGTGTATGGATCCAAATGAAGTGATGTATTGCGACCCAGATAGAATGCAAGGAAAATGTTGGTGAATCAATGAGAAGTTGCAAGTATTTATAAAAGAGAAAGATGGATTGAATCGTTGATGGATTAAAATAATACAGTTGGATAGCTATTGTGAAATGATCGAGTGTGCTGAAATGAATATTGAATTGAAGCTGAATGAGTAACTCATCGTGATTAAGTGAATCTAGTAGATGAGTTGTTTCCTTAAGTTTCAAGGACGAAACTTTTTCTGAGTGGTATATTATGTAATGCCCTGCTCCGCACGAGGCATTTGGTTGGCTTGTTGGATGGGATCAAAATGTTAGACCGTGACTTATATTGGGAATCAAGAGAGTTAAGACTGATGCAGTCTCTCTGAGCTGGCTAGACAGATTAAGTATTGGAATGTGGCTCGCTGGTGGAGCTATTAGTGGGATTGGAGCAGGAAGACCGTTATACAAGGCAAGTGGAACTGTCCTCCTTCCTCTTTATTCCTGCATGCTTAATAAATGGAATAACGTGATGCTATGAATATGTCCCTAATGTCTCTTACCTTGAATGCTGAATAATTGTAATGCGATGCTTTAGTTGCTAAATCGATATAGATGCATATGCTGGAAATTATTGAATGAATAACACATGAACTTTGAATTGCTAAAGGAATCACACTTGAACTGATAATGTAACATGATGCCTGAGAATGAATTGAGAATGTCCCTTTTCTTAATGTCGATGAAATGAATGAATCACTTGAATAATGAGATGCTGCGTGAATGATACATGAGAAAAGAATTGAATATGCTATTGTTCCTATGAAATGAATAAAATGCTACAGGTTCCTTTGAAATGAATGAATGTTGTTGTTCCTCCTTAGAAGGAACATAATGAGAAATGTTGCAATGAAGCAATGAATGAGAATTGATGAGGCTTGGGATCGTTGAGATCACCAAATGAAATGATGGTAATGTTGGGAATGAATAAGTCATTGAACATGACTTGAATGAGATGAATGATGATGCACTATTGTCTTTACTTCAATATTTTACCATGCATTTTATGTTCACGATTAAGTCGGACACGCATTCGCATGGTCATAGGACAACTTATGCATAAGTAATGGGGATATGTTTTCTCGGACGGTACCCCGGGACGTTAGGGCGACCGATCCGGCCTAGGAGGAGACATTGGCGTGCCAGTAGAGGCACGAGTTTTGCGAGGCATCCTTTGGGGCTAGCTACCTTCTCTGGAGTCATCGCATTACCAATGAAGACCTATATGGCAACATCCGTATGGTTAAACACCAGTGACCATGTAGTCAGGATGCATGCTAATGAATGTCTTATGCAGGCAGAGTAAGTATATCCGCTAACCTGTATTTGACGCTGGAATGAGGGAGTCGGCTATCGGTAAGAAATCACTTAAATATGATAATTCAATATATGTGTTGGTTTAACTTGCGTGCTTACGTTCCAAATAAGTAAATGATGTTGTATGTAGCCTTTCAGTATGAGATCCTGCTTAACATGTTAAATTCAGTATGCTAGAAAGATGCCATGCTATAATCATTGCTCATACACAACATACATGCTAAGTGATGCTTGAAGTGAGAACTGTCATAACATGTTTAAGATGTTAATGTTAACGATGTCTCAATGATGCCTTTGCATGATAACACCAAGAATGCTAAAATGATATGTCCACATGAATGCTATTAAGAATATGTTTACATGCTTCACTCTGATTATTACCCATGAACTGTAAACGGATGCTAGGCCCCAAGTAGAAAGATCATTCTAATAAATGCTTGCTTAAATGATCACTTTAATGTTGGTTTATACGAGTGGGTTGGATTCTGCTTGCCAATACATAGATGATGTGCTGACCCACGTTTTGTGGGCAGGTGCTCGTGCTTGGGATGTTCTACACACGAAGATTGGCTTGATTGGTCCCGCGGCATCAAAGATTTGTTGGGCATACAGAAGCTCTCCTTGTTCAAGATGATGTCTTCTGTTTATAAAGGGCATAATGTATGGAGCATTGTAATAAGTTGTACCAGTGAGTTGTAAGCCAAGTTGGTTTATCGAGTTGTAATCCAATGCATCCAAGTATCAAATGTAAGCTGTATAGCATTGTTCAGTTGGCTTCCAATGTAAAGTGAAATGTGTTGTAAGCATTGTACTTCAAAACAAGTCTTGTACTCTTCTTCAATTATCAATAAAGAGAATAAAGTTCTATATATCTCTGTGTGACTTTAAGTTATCCTTTTATCTTCGCTGCTATAAAGAAAGTGATGTATTTCTATTCAATTAGAAAGATTGTCCTCACTAACTCCAATTTGTCTGCTTCTGCCGCTGCGATATGTTCCTATTTGAAGATTATCGATTATGTATCCTCTTTGCCTTTTACAAGTGCAATACCAGACTTGTACGACATCACGCCTAAGCGAGGACGATCGATTCTAAGAGATAAAATATGTCATTAAATGACTCTACGAATCGGGGTGTGACACTGGTACCGCTGAACTTACATTCTGTCTCCCAATCTCCCAGATTGTTGAGTTATGTACCCGTAGGTACCACTGAACTTACACTCTGGTCACTCCAGATGAACCTATATCGCATCTTTTAGGTAGTAAGTCATGTATGATCATACCACTGAACTTTTTTCCTAAAAACCTCCTCATGATCTAATACCCGCACTTTCAGTGCATAAAAAGGGTAACAAATACACAAATTTCCCGAAACAACCACGTCGATGTTACCTATGATTTGTTTTTACTTCCATCAAAAACAAACCACCCCTCACGTAGAACTTCCACGTCCTCATTACCTCTGAGTTGTTCTATGTACCCTTCATGGAGCCCACTCCTGCCACGTCCTTATTACCTCTGAGTAGGAAGGCTCCATTGAAGAAACCCTCATATTTATCACGTCCTCATTACATCTGAGTAAGTATCTAGGTTTTCTCTCGACCTATTATCTATACCCAAAACCGGAGTACGCCAAGGATAATAGGCCCACAAATGTCCTCTGTTGACCACAAATGCTGTACTAAGTTTCCTAGTACATGCCCCTCATTTCTCATCATGCCCCGGGAGCCCAGCTGCTCCATGGCATTCTTTTTCCCGATATCAGGAACGTCCATAGCCACCTTACTGTGGAATTGTTCTAAGTATCCCCATCACACTTGTTATCCGTACCTAAAACCAAGGTATAAGAACGGTAACAAGTCTACAAACAGTCCCCAGTGGGGCAAATACCACAACACCACAAACGCAATAAGCAATACAAATGAAGGATGAAATAAAATATACTCTTTTATTTGAAAGTCAAAAGTACTACATGTTCTGGAACCACGTCCCTCTCAAAAAAAAAGGAAAATAACATAAACAAAAGAAGGAAAAGGCCGACTATGGTTCGGCGATACATAATTCCATGAGACGGTCCCTCAGCAAGATAGTCGACCGCTCAAACTTCTGCTTGGCCCGACGCTCGGCTTTCTGAGTCAGCCGCTCTGCATCCTCCAGATACGCATGAGCCCGCTAGCCATTCTCAAGCTTCTTCAGATCACGCTCCTGGCTAGCAGAAGCACGGGTGACCTTTTCGGCCTCCTGAACGATCAGCTCTTTATCCGCACGAGAAGCTTCGAGCTCAGATTCCAATAAAGCTAGCTTCCTCTGGAGCTCGAGGATCTGATCCCTTGTATCAATTATTCCGCGGGAGGCGGCCGCTTCCTGAGCCATGCAATCCTCGCTCCTGCGGCCTAGCTGGTCATACTGGAGAGATAGGTCGCCGAAGTCCTTCATTATAACCGACATAGACTTATCTCGAGCAACCCTTATCTTCTCCCGGGCAGTGGTAAGGAAGTTACGCTCTTGATCTATGGCTGCAGACAGATCAGCTTGTCGCAGCACTTGAAACTGGGCCACGAGCTGATCAGCCTCTAGCAATTTGGGCTCCAGAAGCGCAACTACCTCTGCCCCACCAGGGAGGGTTTTAAGAATTTTAATTTGGCCACGAGCGCATTGTCGGGCCAAGGCACAGGGGGTCCCCCGCTCTACGGCAGCTTCGACCCCTCTTTTCAAGTGGTGGTAGAAACTGTCAACCACATCCTGTGACACCTCATCCAGAACTTTGGTAGAGGATGGCGTCAAAGGTAGTGTAGCTGGTAGTGTCGAAGGAGACGCACCAGAACTTGCCACCCCTGCCACCAGAAAAATAAATTCCGAGCGAAAAGATGCTTGGATAGCAGCTAACTCCTCCTCCGTGGCCCGAAGAACCTGGATACTCGACAAGGCGGAGAGGTCAACCCCCGAAGCTACATGTACAGAGGCGGACGCAGGGACCATTGCTCCTTCCCCCGGCTGTGCCACCATCTGATCTCCCAAACTTGATCCAGCGTGAGGTACCTCAATATAAGTCGGAAGGGGAGGGGGCACACTCCCTTCCACCAGATCCCCGCTGACAGAGCCTTCCCTGACAATATTCGTCATTGACAGTGAAGAGGCAAGACCTGTATGTCCAGAGCAACCATCAATCAGCCTAACCTGAAGGATGTGATGATAGAGCAAATGAGCCTCCTCACTAGTCAAGATTTGGCTTATCTTGCCAGGGGAGGGTTGTGGAGGCTGAGGATCGCTCACAGCCGTCGTAGTCTCCTCACCAGCGACCTCCAAGCCGAATTCAGCTAGTTCCTCTGTCCCAGCCGTCCCGGAAGGAGATACGACTGGATCAGCATCACCATGTTGAAATTCAACAGTCTCGGGAATGGGTTCAGCGGAGCCCCCGTCGCCCTGGGTCGAGACCTCAGCAACATAAGATCCCTCAGCCGCCGTCGAGAGAACCCCGACGAAAATAATCTCGACACACATGTCACTAATCAAAGTGGTTAGGGTCGAATTGACTTCAGAAACTGTGACCGGTTCTTGAGAGTCCGACTCTTCTGACGCCTACAGAGAAGAGAAAAATAATTAGATCATAGTTCAGGAAGAGAAAGGGCTAAAGAAGGAGATGGTCGCAATTCAATTCACCTCTGAAATGGCGTCATCACCTTCTTCTCTCTCTCCTTAATGAGCAGCCAATGGCGTCTTACCGCACCCCGCTTCACGGAGAAGGTTATGCCGCTAATAGACTCACGCCTGCCTCGCTTGCGTAAAAGGGCGGGCGCGACAGGCGGCTGATCTGCCACTACCTCATCTGGCACAACAGACGGCTGATCCGCCACCACCTCTTCTACAGGAGGGAGAGAGTTATCGGCATCATGCTAATCATCCTCTTAGTCCGCATTGGTGGACTCCGAGTCAGAAACAGGAACCCTGTTCGCCCTCTTCTTTTTCCTCTTAGACACCTTGGGCTTCTCCGCCAAGCCAGTACCCACAATAAATCTAGTACTCGGGTCAAAATTAACAGGAGGCTTGCTCACCGTAACATTGTATAGGGCCGCCATATACAAAATCTCCCCTGGCGCCTCAGCCTCAGGAACCGAAAAGCTGGTTCGGGTATGAACCGTGTCATAATAATGCCATGCCCTGATACCGTCAAGGACGCTACCTTCAAAGCCCAATCAAGAGCTGGGACTGTCAAAGAATAGCTGGGTATACCCAAACTGGCAGAAGAACCTACTGGACAAGTAGGGCTCGAGGTAGACATTGTTGCGGTTACGATATACTAGGTGTGCTGGACGGATATTACGCAGCCAAAGGAGCATCTTTTCAGGCAAGAGGTGAGGAGGTCCGGTACCATCAATATGTACGCCCCTCACTTCTTCAGCGATAAAATGAGGAACATACACAAAAAAGTCGTATCCGTCCACTCTCGCCAGCGCCCTCCTCCAGGCTGGCATAGTGCTGCACTCCCAGGGCTGATGGTGGTATTGGAAAATGAAAGTATCATCAGCCGTAACGTCGTCTTCTGCTCCAGGCCTCATCAAAGATCGACAGTGCATCAACAGCCACCCCATCAAATAATGGTAGGACAGCTCTATGCGCTCAAAATCCATTATCGTGTCATGGACGATGACCTTGGACGAGAAGGCGTGAAGGCCATGGTGTATGCTGCACACCATGGCCGGACACCATGGCCGGAAGAAGGGCCAGTTTAGCCCCAAAAACCAGCTTTACGGTAGGGAGGATAAAGTGGTGGCTGATCCTCTCAATAGAACCTGCCCCACCACGCAATTCGGTAGCCATACCATCAGGAATCCTGCAAGGAGTGCCTTCTCTGACAGCCGATGAGTACCATGATAAAAATAACTAAAGGAGTCAGTTTGATTCCCAAATGTGTTGCCCGTGGACCTCGATCTCTTGGCAGTCGATGCCAGTTTTTTTACCTTCTCCTAGGTTTGAGGATCTCGAGAAGAAACCCGGTCTGAGGTGCCTAGTATAAAAAGGTATGAGACCCAGGACGTGGTATGAGGAATGCTCCCTTCCGAGCTACCATCCTTCTTGATGGATGCCTGGTGATAGGTACTGTGGTTACATAACAATTCTCGGTATACAGCAACAAAGCCCGGGAACTGTCGATCCAAATCCTCGAACTCTTCGTTCGTAGGGATGTACACTTCAAAGACTTTATCCCCCAGGACAGCTTGGAAATGACATACATCTCGTAGAGAGCGATTCCCAGCTCCCCTCCAGGCATGAAGAAGGTTCCCGTCTGCCGGTTATACATCTCCAGGAGAGCCATGAACAACGGCTTATTTATGGGTAGACCATGACAGATGTCCCGAATAGCGTGGTAGAGGCCGATCTCACGCACGGGAGTCTCATACTTCTGCAGAATCCATGTGGTCAAGTTGGCCCACGCAGGGATAGGGTTTATCCTGTTTAGCAGCGCCAACAGGCCGACAGAATATGACCCCTTCCGAGCAAGCTGGTTCAAGATGGTGTCAGCTTGAGAGAACGTGAAGTTGGGACCCGATACATTTATGAAGGTACCCGGGGCCAGTCCCATCACGTACCGACTAACCGGTTCCCTTCCAGCATACGCTGACCCCAAATTCCTGTTATAATATATGTTACCTACAATCATCCCTGACTTGCTTAGGGTCAGGGAGTCCACCATCTTTCTGTCCAGCGGTAACACGTTGAACCATGACAGAGGAAAATGACGCTCCATCGGAGGGATATGGATCGCCATCCCGTCAAGAGTAAAGTCCCAGCTCTCGGATATATCCAGCACTCGGGGGTTCTTCACAGTAAGGGCATCCCCAAAGAGGAACGCCGGCTTCAGGTATTTTCCCTCCAATTGCCCCGAGTTCATCATAGCACAGAGAAAGTAGAAGGGCTGGTTCCTGATAGCATTCAGCCTCTCTATAGGCTCGTTTGTGGAGAGCTGATTCGCCACATATTGGACTAAGTGGTCGAATCGTACACCCACAGCAGATTAGGCAAAACCCACCAGGGGTTCTTCCGCTGGATTGACTGGCAGATTCACTGGAGAAAGACAAAAGAAATAAAGTTAAAAGATGGCTAAACAAAGCCATTTAGTGTTTCTAGGCTTATGCGATAAGCTTATGCGGGTCTGTTTTGATGGGACCTTATGCGGCTCAGTTTCAATGGAGTCTGTGCGGCTAGGTTTTGATGGATCCTTATGCGGTTCGATTTTAATAGAGTTCATGCAGCTCTACTTAGATGGGTTCTGTTCAAGAGATTTCATGCGGCCCAGTTCATCAGAAGTTCATGCGAGCTTATCCGGCTTTGTTTAGCGGAGCCTCATGCGGTTCTGTTTAGTGGGGTCTCATGCGGCTGAATTCAAAAGAGCTTATACGGCTTTGTTTAGCGGAGCCTCGTTCGGTTCTGTTTTGTGGGGTCTCATGCGGCCGAATTTAAATGAGCTTGTGCGGCTTTGTTCTGCGGAGTCTCATGTGGTTCTGTTTAATGGAGTCTCACGCGGCCAAGTTCAGAAGAGCTTATGCGGCACAGTTCAGATAAACTTATGCGGCTCTAATCCGTTGGAGCTTATGCGGCCCAGTACATCAGGAGCTCATGCGGTTCTATTTCAGTGAGACTTCATGCAGTTCAGTTTTCAAAGGTGCTTATGCGGCCCAGTCATTCTCATGCAGCTCAAACATGGAGTATATCCCATGCGGCTCGGACATGAGAAGTTCATGTAGCCCATACAATATATGCGGCTTCATCGTACTAAATTTGGGCAGTTCAATGAAGACGAAGGATGCTTTAAATGCCAAAGAGAAAAGGCTTGTGCATAAAACATGCAACAGAGCCATCTTGGTTAAGGGTTTTTTTGAAGCATACGATCCTCAATATAATTCTTACCAACAATGGAAGGGTGGACGTCGGGATGAACTTCAGGCACCGTAGTCGACGTAGAAGCTACTCCCTTACCTTTCGCCGTAGCCTTGGAAGTCTTGGGGGCCATTGAATGATCGAAGAAGAAGAAGAAGACAGCATCCTAGGACAAGAGAGGTTCGAATAAAAGAAGAAAGTAAAGAGTTTCTCTAAAAAGTTACTCTTATTTATAGACGGACAGGGGGCTCATAGACCGATGGACGCTTCGATCCGTGCGCCACCTAAAGAACAAAATCGACGCTTCGGTCATCGAGGCAAATCTGGATATTTAAAACTGACCCTTGGGATCCTGCCCCAAAAGGCGGCTTCAAATTCGAAACAAATCAAGATAAAATCAAGGGTCATTAAATGGGACGCATACGTGGCAGAGAGGACAACATGCGGCCAGAATAGTCCATGAGGCTAAGAAGTTCATACGGCCAGGCAGTCCATGCGGCCAGGCAGTCTATGCGGCTAGAAAGTCCATACGGCCAGGCAGTCCATGCGGCCAGGCAGTCCATGCGGCTAGAAAGGCCATGCGGCTAGGAAGTCCATGCGGCCAGAACATCCTATACGGCCAGAAGAGCTTATGTGGACATAGCCATGCTTTCTTATTCAAAGTATTTCAATTTTACAAATTGAAAACTTTGAAGGGGGTCTTGTAGAAGCATAGAAAAGAACAGGAAAGTCCATGCGGCTCAAAACAGAGGGAGTCTCATACGGTTCTAAGAATCTCTCAGAGCTTCATACGGCTCAAGAGTCCTCTAGAGCTTCATGCGGCTTAAAAGTCCATAACATAGCCATATGGCTCGGGTAAAAGCCACGTGGCCTTATGCAGTTCGCCTCTACAGCTGGCCATTAATCAGCGGCCTTATTTAATGCTTTGACGCAATAAGACAGCTCTGACATAAAAGAGAATTGACAGCTCTGACATAAAGCTGCAATGATGACTCTAACATAATGGCGTACTCCTAGGGAAACAAAGAAAATCTCTATAGCTGGCACGATACACCAAAATTCCAAAGCTCTTCATGCGGATCGCTTCAAGGTCTTTCATGCGTCTATGAACACGTGGCCACCCTTATGCGGTTCAGTTGGAGGCCATCCCCATGTGGCTGCTACTCTCATACGACTCGGATCATAGGGGGCCAGCCTCATGCGGCTCAGATTCTGGGTGGCCACACCCATGCGGCTTTGATACGTGGCCATCCTTATGCGGATCAGTTGGAGGCCACCCCCATGTGGCCACTACTTCTATGCAGTTCAGATCATGGGGAGCCACCCTCATACGGCTCAGATTTCGGAGGTCACACCTATGCGGCTGCCACCCTCATGCGGCTCGGATCATGGGGGGCACCATCATGTGGCTCAATTACCAGATCACATGCATACGGCTCTGTCAGGACACCCTGTCCATGTGGCTCGCGGTTAGGACACGTGGCAGAAGATCAGTTAAGACTTAATCTCCCGCATTCCTACGGCTCGCAGCATAATGACGGTTAGACACGTGGCATAAGATCAACCAAGATTTACCCACCCGGATTTGTTGCTATCAACAAATCACAACAATCAGATTTATTACAATCATCATAATTACCCGAATCAATTTCCAATAAATGGTGCAGATTTGTTGCAATCAACATAAAAACAGAATCAAGTCAAATCTTAACCAATCCTTAACCGCCCACTGTTTAAGGGACAATCATTACAAACCCTACTTATCACACCCTACTCCTATAAATAGCAAGGTGCCATTCCCTAGCAAACCCTGGACACACAGAGAGAAAAAGGTACAGAAAGAGCGGCGGCGTGCAGAAGAATCTCCCCACACATCCCGAGAGCATTTCATCATCAGAGCCAAGGCTACGTCCGATCGTCTAAGGAGTAAGTCAGAGTTGATAGCACTCTCCCGAGCCTCTACTGTCACCCCCTAGAAAAAATAAACAATTGTACTTAGATTGTTGTACCTAGGTTTTTGTCCCTAGGCTTTCTTTGTACGAGCGAGTTTGTGTTATGAAGTAAAAGTCCAGTCCTCCCATAAAACTGTTCTGTTCTTTTATAATCAATGGCAAACAGTTGTATGTTAACCTGAGAACTGAGAACTTAGTTTGAAATCTTAGATTGTATGCATGTATGATATCTGAGAATGATGACTTGAACTTAATATATGTAAACTTATTTGAATGTTAATTAGGATATAATACAACCTTAGCATGTACACACCCCTTACCTTTCTTTCTATCTATCTATATCTCTCTTGCTATCTCTACCTATATGGTTTTGTTAGCATTACTTTAGGATTTGGTCTTGACGTTTGAGTTAACTGTCTGTACCACTGTCCATTCTACACTTGAGCACACACACACTATCTCTCATTTTTTACATATTTCACTATTTCCCTCTCTATGTATTTGATATATATGAATGTGATATATATGTAATATATATATATATATATTTTATATATATATATATATATATATATATATAGTGCTATGATGTAGTTTGTGTGCCTTGTTAGCTAATGTGGTTTGCTATGAGTTGGTTTAACAAGTGACTGTTATGCTATGTGTTAGAAAGTTTATGGTTTAATTGGTTACTTATAGGCTTGACTTGTTTAGACCTAGAAATGTCTAACTTAAACTAGTTTGACCTTGTTGACCAAACTCTAGCAAGTTTGACCACAGTTGACTAGATTTATACCTTCTGTGGTTTGTCCTCCGTTCGAAGAGTATATCATATTGTATTTAGTTTGTGATAGTAACCTAGAACAGCGTTCTACCGTCGATACTGCAGAGTAGGCTGGGCGTACCCACTTCTCGTGCCCCTAGATAGTGTGCAGGTCGTGACACGTTTTTAGTGGTGGCCCATGCAGGTCAAGATTCGCATTTGTGCGAAGTTGTGGTAGCACGACGATTAGTTGTACTGCTGCGCACCTGCGATAGAATACAGGAAGTAAGGTATTAGAATGAGAGGATAATCAATCATATTTAGGAAAAACTCTTATCTAAATTCCTGCTATTTAAACTCTTGCTGATAATTGCTTTCCTTTGAAATAACCGTCCTCCTTTGATTATATCGCTTATTCTCAGTATTGATTTCCTTGTTTGATCTGTCTTCAAGATGGTGATGGAGACATGATCTCATCGCTCTGGCCCGGGGGATACCATCGAGAGGTCTGCCACCTCTCGTGTAGTACCCCGTCTCGCTCAGTCAATTTGAGGAATCGGAACGCCAACGGCGTTCGGACTTAGCCTTACAACGGCTGCTCGAAGACATCGCTCAGTCGAGGCAACCTCTCGCTCAGGTGGGGTAGTTTCGGTGAACTTGCCTCATCTTAGCCTTCACATAATAAATCGTATGTTTTTAACTTGCACAAGTAGGATTGATAATAAAAGAGACGAATCTACATAGCTAGAGGGAGTAATCCCGAAGGGTCGAATTAAGTTAGAATATGGAAAGGTCCAACAGTTGGCTTAGAGTTGGTGCATGGTGTGCTTTGAAAATGATACTCGATCCTTCGTTCCGTGGCTTGGGAGAAGGAAAGTTGGTTTTTGTTGGCCAAGTTATGAATGTAGCCTAAGTCTTAGGCGCCGCCTGCATGAATGCTTCATAAAGCATGCACAGTCCCATCGTCCAAGGCTCGGCATAGCCTTGGCTGCCCATGAGTTAAGTTGCGCTAAACGGCTTGTGACATAAGTCTAGGCACCCAAATGACCTGGTCGTTCGAAGTTGAACATGTACACGGCACGTTCCTTCAAGGCAAAGCTTGACGCAGTCCTTGCTCGTCAAGTTGTTGCAATGTTAAGTTAGGCAAGTTATGTTAGGCTATCGGAGTAGTAGCAAGCACGGTCCTATGAGTTCTACGGATGGGTATAACCACATAGTCTTATGGTCAAAAGGCCCGTCATATAGAGTATGATTTGGGCGGTGGTGTTGTATAGAGTTCAAGTTGGTTTAAGATACGATATCAATAAATTAGTGTTTAAGGCACGGGCCACGGTTGAATCATTGAGTTTGGAAAAGTGCTTTAAATGTTGTTCTTGAGTTGAATGAAATGATGGGGCATGAAAGAAGAATGCTCGCGACTGGGTCGTCGAGACAAGGTCTCAGATGTGAGAAGTATTGAATATGGCCCTGAAAGAGATGGTAGCACTAGAGGTAGAATGACTGTATGAGACGTCAATTTGAGTCGAGTCTTGCATGGTCATGGACAACTTGTCGACAAGGTAAATTTGTTTCCTCGAATGATAACCTGGGGCCACAGCAGGACCGTTCCAGCCTAGGAGGAAATCGTGGGTGAATGAGAACGGGATAGCTGAGCCTGGGGCAAAGTATTCGGTGGGCGCTCATTGGGGCTAGCTACCCGCTTTGATCGTTCCATTCTATACTCAACTAAAAGGGAGTCCACAATGGCTCTGGAAGCCAGTGACCAATTCATATAGATGAGTCGGTATGGCGGTAATCCGTATGTGTACCTTTGGACTGAGTTAAGTTGAATGTGTGTTTACAGTTAGAGCACAATGTTGGGCCTAAGATTTGGTTGCAACGTAGGCGATGTGCTTCGGCTCAAAATGTAGCGTCAAGTCATAAGTTGTCGGAATATAAGTTGTATTAGTTGGATTGAGTTGTTTTGAGTTTAAGTCAGAAAATGCCGCAAGGCAAAGTCGGTCGAGTGACACTTAACCCACAAGTCTTGATTGGGTCAGTTGGTGATCAAAATAGCAAGGGCCGCAAGGTGGCGATATGGTTAAGTCATACTGAGTTGCAAGGCATGGCACAAAGTATTAATAGCACGATCACATGGAGATAGAGTCTCACCGAGTACTTGCGTCTTTGATTACGGGCCGAAAGGCAAGCACGACTTGATAGGTTAACGTTGATGCAAGCACGGGATGGTCTTAAGAGACAAAATAGGTGAAGGCATCTGTCCTAAAACTGATCCTAAGGCAAAAGTATAAAGACAATCATAAAGGGACTATGTTGCATGAAGTAAATCAAACATATTAGTTTTGTATGGGTGGGTGAGGAGCTCATTCTACCAGTACAGTTGAGTACTGACACCCACATAGTTTTATGTGCAGGCACAGGTAGAAGCACGTAGCGCGGGGCTCGCTTGGATGCGCCGAGACATGGAGTTCCTTGGCGATTAAAAGCGTGCGGCCGCATGGAGTCAAGACTTATATGGGACATAATGTATGGACGTTGCCTTTCGAAGCTTTCGCTGGCTCAAGCATTATATTGAGAGAAAAGAGAGAGCAGAGTGAACTTGTAATGTGAGAAGTGTGAGCTCGAGAGACTTGAAATCTTGGCCTTACGCCCATTGTAATCATTGTTTCAATATCAATAAAGAGCTTCTTTTGAATAACTTGTGTTTTGCTTCAAATTATGTTGTTATTATTCAATGTCTCTGGTTGGGACTTCTGTGCGACGACCCCGTCGCAGTCGCTGAAATTGGCCATTATAGAACCCGCCTTGTACGAGCACAATCTAGGCTCATGCGGCATCACGCCCTAGCGAGGATGATCGCTCCTACGGGAGCGGGGCATGACATAATGGTATAAGAGCACGACTTTACGTCCTTGGACTATCGATTGAATTCTTTAACTTTGTTGTTTCCGCAAACTCTGAGTGTTGCTTCCGCAAAGTTGATATCGTTGGTGCGCTCTCTCTCAAATGTCCCACGGGATGTCCATATAATAAGTCTAAATAATTTACAAAAATGTAGAAGAACAGTTTTTGACAAGAAACAAAAAGATGGTTCACGTAAGCACGGTTGGCTAAGTCGGGCTGGGCATATACACCAAGGATTTGTGTCGACCTTAGCAAAGTCGAGTACGGGATTCGTAATGTTTCGAGCAAGAATGAGTTGAACTCGATTGAGTAAAGTGAGATGACTGTCAATAGGGATGCTATCGAGCGACGATAATGTCGGCACGATATAAG
The DNA here is from genome assembly GCA_029216955.1 of Iris pallida. NCBI lineage: Eukaryota > Viridiplantae > Streptophyta > Magnoliopsida > Asparagales > Iridaceae > Iris > Iris pallida. The sequence continues at coordinate 4,406,146 of JANAVB010021996.1, forward strand.
ATAAACGTACTTGGAATTCGAGGAGTGGTTCGAACAAAAGATTTGAAGAAGTCGATTTTGATTCGAACGATAGTGTTGTGGATTAGTTGAATGACTTCATCCCTGATTTGTGTATACGATAGCCTCCGGGGTGTCGATCGATCGATTGAGGATGCGGGGTGTCGGTGAGTCTATCAGCAAGCGTCGTGTTATGCAAAGCCTTAGATTGAGTGTCATTGAACAAGTTGTAGTCTTGAGATTTGACGAGCTAATTCGAATAACCTAGAAATTGACACGCACGGAACATGCATGGGATTGAAGATTGTGCGAGTATGAAATGCAAAAATTATTGAGTAGGTGAAACTGAATCGAAGAGAAGTTAAGGTGTGCGAATGGATGACTTGATCGAGCAAATCCATAAGGATCGTATATAAAAAGTTAGTACGATAAGAAGATAGCGTGCATAAAAAGTTTGATTCGAATGTTGAAAATGACTCTGAAGATTGAAATGGATGTCGTTTGATGGTTGAGTTAGCAAAGAAATGATGTGAATTGAGGGAATACGTTGGTCGATGACTTAAGGTAGACGGGTAAATGATATTCGAATTTGGGTTTGAGGAAATTGATGTTGTGAATGATTTGAGGGATAATGATCAAACTTAAATTTGAATGTCAAGGAGATTATCCTGTCCGACGAGAGCATCATTCGTACGACTCGAAACTTGTTGCAATGGAAGATCATCAGGTTATGCATGTCATCGATGGTATTGAGGCGTATCAAAGATCGATATGCGATAACTCGGGGGTACTCTGACCCGATGAATGACGATCATACAAGTGTTGTTGTTCAGTTGGATGCTATATTTAGGATTTTGATTGAGATGAATGTTGGATGAAAATTATCGGATCTTGATGGTTACGTTGATAATCACAACGTCGACGATCTTGTCTTGCACGAGCGCAACTCTAGCCTCGCACATGTGTCGCGTCGAATTTGGGGCGATCGTTCCGCGTGAGCGCTGACATGGTGATTCTTGTCGCGGGAATGATTGAACTCGAAAAATCAGGGCGCGACAACTTTGATTGTCTCGACTTGTTGGTTTGATGCGAAGGAAAATTCGAGGATGTTTGGACTTGCAATTGATGAATGAAATAAACTTGAGGATTGAGTAGGTCCAATCCGCGTATCGAGAATGAATTAGTCTAGACAAAAAACAAGAGCTATGCCCCGATGAAAATGATTATTCTGCGAAAGCGTTTCATGGTGATTTCATGTCCACCATGGATAATCAGACTCGTATGAGATCGAAGCGTAACATATTGTTAAGACAGACGACCTTGTGATCGATTACGTGAATTGGAATAGATGACTTAGGAAGTATGGAATATAAAATTTTGGTTAGCGATGAATTGTGTCATAGCGTGCTTGATTTGAGAAGGAATGATAGGCGAACTATATCGAACTTGTTTGAAGGGATAGACTATACAAGATGGTTTGTTGAACGAGTGATATTGATATGTCGTAGAATTGGTTGGACGTAAGTTGTCGTAGTATGGCTTTGCCGAATGACTCAGACCCCGTGCGACGAATGTCGGGATGTGTGTAAAAAATCTATGCTCGATGTTTAGAAATCGGAGTGATGCGAGCTTGGGTAGAAAAACCCAGTACTATCAACTTGGTTTGACCTTAGGATGGGGTCAGTGTTGATATCGTTGTTTGGTAACTATGATTACAATATTGACGGAAAGACATAGCCTAGCGGTTAGGCAGACGTCCGAGTACGAAGTGGTAGGATTTATGGAGGCACCACTCGCGAGTCTCGGTTGACATGTACGTACATCAGGGACGCCCGAATATGTGTATGATCCGAATCGAACGGTGATGGCAGATTCTCTATCACGAGGCTTGGCTGAAATACATATATTTTGGGGACGCCTGAAATATGTGCACGATCCAACTAAGTGATACGTTGAATCAAGTGAGACTCAAGGAACGGGGGAGTGTCAAGGATTTTGAGATCGCGAGTTTTGAAGAAAAGATTGTGGGTAGCACGAGCGTGGCTCGGTTTGAAGGAACACCTAAGCGAAGTGTGCGCGAGAGAGTCGTTGAATATCGAATGATAAGTCAATAAGTAAGTACTCAGTTAGTTTCGAGGACAAAACTTTTTCTGAGTGGTGTATGATGTAGTGCCCCATCCCGCTCAGTCAATCGGAGGAATCAAAATGCCAACGATGTTGGGACTTAGCCTTGCAACGGCTGCTCGAAGACATCGCTCGGTCGAGGCGACCGCTCGCTCAGGTGGGGTAGTTTCTGTGAACTTGCCTCATCGTAGCCTTCAAATAATAAATTGCATATTTTCAACTTGCACAAGTATGCTTGATAATAAAAGAGACGAATCCACATAGCTAAAGAGAGTAATCCCGAAGGGTCGAATTGAGTTAGAATATGGAAAGGTCCAACGGTTGGCTTAGAGTTGGTGCACGGCGTGATTTGAAAATGACACTCGATCCTTCGTCCCGTAGCTTGGGAGAAGAAAAGTTGGTTTGAGTTGGCGAAGTTATGAACGTGGCCTAAGTCTTAGGCGTCGCCCGCATGAATGCTTCATAAAGCATGCACGGTCCCATCGTCCAAGGCTCGGCATAGCCTTGGCTGCCCATGAGTTAAGTTGTACTGAACGGCTTGTGACATAAGTCTAGGCACCAAAATTGTAATGCCCCGCTCCGCACGAGGCATTTGGTTGGCTTGTTTGATGCATCAGAATATTGGACCGTGACTTATATTGGGAATCAGAAGAATTGAGACTGATGCAGTCTCACTTAGCTGGCTAGAAGGAATGGGTATTGGAATGTGGCTCGCTGGTGGAGCTATGCTTAGTGGAATTATGTGTGATCGGATCAAGAAGACCCTTTATTGCAGGTGAGTGGAACTGTCCTTCTTCCTCCTTACTCCTTCATGCTTAATAAAAGAAGTATTGAAATGCTATGGATTGTCCCTAAATGTCCCATATTTTAGTTGCTGAATAATAGAGATACCTATGTTGAGAATTATTGAAATATACAACACATTGAACTGCTAATGTGATTTGAGGCCTGAGAATGAATTGATAACATTGTCCCTTATGCTTAACGCTGCTGGAACAAGTAGACACTTGAATAATGAGATGCCTTATGAATGATAGAATAAGAAATGAAATGGCTATGCTATCGAACCAATGAACTGAATAAAACACTAGAATCATGTGCTCTCTGTATATCTGTTGCAAGAATATGAAATGTTGCTGGTCCCTTATAAGAAATGAATGAACGAATAAATGTCCCTAAGAAATGAATGAATGTTACGTTCCTCATAAGAAAGAAATGATATGAGATACGTTGCAATGAAGCAATGAATGAGAAATGATAAAGTTAGGATCGTTGAGATCACCAAATAAAATGATGGTAATGATGAAATGAATAATTCATTGAATATGACTAATGATGCACTGTTGCCTTTACTTTCCTTAATATATTTTACCATGCGATTTTGTTCACAATCGAGTCGGACACGCATTCGCATGGTCATGAACAACTTGTATACAAGGTTTGAGTAATAATTTTCTCGAACGGTTCCTAGGGCCCTGGGACCGATTCGGCCTAGGAGGAAATAATCATGAGTGTTATGGGAGCACGAATAAGGCGGGGTGGCATAGAGGCTCGCCACCTACTATGCTGACCGCATTATCTTGAAATGAAATGAAATGAAAAGAGTCCATATGGTTTAACAACACCAATGACCATATAGTCAGGCGCATGCTAATGAATGTTTTGTGCAGACAGAGTAAGTATATCGGATAACCTGTATTTGATGTAGGTATTAAAAGTCGGCTATCGATAAGAAATCACATAATTGTGATATTGTATAAGTTGGTTTAACTTGCCTGCTTAACATGTTCCATTCAGTATGCTAGAAAGATGCCTTACTATAAATAGTACTCAATTATAACATACATGCTAAGTGATACTTGAAGTGAGAACTGTCAAAACATGTTCAAGATGTTAATGTTAACGATGCCTTTATATGATAACACCAAGAATGCTATAATGATATGTCCACATGAATGTTGCTAAGAATATGTTTACATGCTTCACTATGATAATTACCCATAAACTATAAACTGATGCTAGGCCCCCAAGTAGAAAGATCATTCTAAGAAATGCTTGCTTAAATGATCACTTTAAATGTTGGTTTATGCGAGTGGGTTGGATTATGCTCGCCAGTACATAGATGATGTGCTGACCCACGTTTTATGTGCAGGTGCTCGTGCTTGGGATATTCTACACACGAAGATTTGGCTTGATTGGTTCTACGGTATCGAAGATTTGTTGGGCATACAGAAGCTCTCCTTGTACAAGATGATGTCTTCTGTTTATAAAGGACATAATGTATGGAACAATGTAATCAGTTGTACCAGTGAGATTGTAAGCCAAGTCAGTATATCGAATTGTAATCCAATGTATCCAAGTATCAAATGTAGACTTTGTAGCATTGCTGAGTTGGCTTTCAATGTAAAGTGAGATTGGTTGTAGGCACTGTACTTCAATACAAGTATTGTACTTTTCTCCGATTATCAATAAAAGAATAAAGTTCTATATGTCTCTGTGTAACTTCAAGTTGTCATTTTATCTCTGCTGCTATAAAGAAGTAATGTACTTCTACTCAATGAGAAAAATTATCCTCACATACTTCAATTTATCTGCTTCTGTCGCTACGATGTGTTCCTATTTGAAAAGAATTGATTATGTACCATCTTTGTCGTATGCAAGTGCAATACCAGACTTGTACGGCATCACGCCCAAGCGAGGGCGATCGATTCCAAGAGATAAAATATGTGAATAAATGACTCTACGAATCGGGGCGTGACAAATTGGTATCCGAGCACGACTTTACATCCTTGGTCTCTTCTTTGATTCATTTCAAATCAAAGTTGCATCGACGATTAACGAAAGTTGCTTCCGCGATCACTCAACGTTGCTTCCGCGATTAAATCAAAAGATTGCTTCTGCGATAATGCTGTTGTTGTTCGGTAATCATCCTATGTTGCTTGTGTCTGAAAGTTCGTTGACCCTCTTGCCTGCTCACTGGATGTTCCATACAATAAGTCTATATACATTATGATGCCCCTGAATGAATAATTGTTGTTGGTTTCGACACAAATAACCCAACAATGACTCGATGCCATAGTATGCTATATTGTGAATGTTGTTTAGAATATAGGAATAAAGGAAGTGGCTATGTATTATGTAATAAGTTGAAAAGTGCATGTTATGTTGGGAAAAGAATTGTGAATGGGATAATTGATGGATGAGTTCAACGAAATTGGTGAATTGACTCATGTGTGTTGGCTAAGTGCAATACCAGACTTGTACGGCATCACGCCCAAGCGAGGACGATCGATTCTAAGAGATAAAATATGTGAATAAATGACTCTACAAATTAGGACGTGACAAATTGGTACCTGCTCCGTACCGTACGAGGATGAAAGGACTGCGGGATCAGTCTCAATTTTTCTGAGTGGTATATTATGTAATGCTCCGCTCCGCATGAGGCATTTGGTTGGCTTGTTTGATACATCAGAATATTGGACCATGACTTATGTTGGGAATCAGGAGAATTGAGACTGATGCAGTCTCACTTAGCTGGCTAGACGGAATGGGTATTGGAACGTGGCTCGCTGGTGGAGCTACGCTTAGTGGAATTATGTGTGATCGGATCAGGAAGACCCTTTATTGCAGGTGAGTGGAACTGTCCTTCCTCCTTCTTACTCCTTCATGCTTAATAAAAGAAGTATTGAAATGCTATGGATTGTCCCTAAATATCCCATGTTTTAGTTGCTGAATAATATAGATGCCTATGTTGAGAATTATTAAAATATACACCACATTGAACTGCTAAAGTGCTTTCGAGACCTAAGAATGTTGGCTTGTGATATTGAGACCCCGAGATGTTGGCTAAGTATTGTGATCATTATAGATCACGAATTTCCGGAATAGATTGAGTTGGTATTGGTTTAAGGATGGCTTCATTTCTGAGTGGTAAATTGCCTATACCACCTCAGAACGAGATTTATGTTGACCCTTTCCATGGAATAGCAATGAGACTATCTATGGGTACTTGGTAGTACCGAGACTTAGCTGGGAGCCATGTATTGTGGCTAGATGACTTGAGTGTCCCTTGACGGTGATGTTATATTGAGTAGCGAGATTGTCGAAGAGTATAACTGGTGGCTTGGTTAGAAATTGTTTAGTCGAGTGATGACTCAGACTAGTAAAGACCGTTAGTATGCTATGGGTAAATGGATGTGGCTAGAGAATGTTGTGGCTTAGAACATATAAAATGTTGATTTCGGTTGGTTGGATGCAAATCAAATGTGGCTAATACAAAGTTTGTTGCGTAGCTGAAAGTTTTGGAAATATCGTCAGTAAATCAACGGAATATTAGATATCTATGCTTTGACCCTAAGGTGTAATAGATGTTAATCCATCTTGATCACCAAAGGATAGTCGTTGCCTATGTACATGTATACTGAGAGATTTAATGGGATTAGAAAAGTAACAAATAGCCACCTTGACTATTTGTGTTGCCTAGAGGATGGTTAAGTGATACATAAATTATCGGATTAAATGGGATGAACTACTTGACCATTGCTGCATGAGATTTAAGAATGCCCGTAAGATAGTTTGATGAGTGAGAAATAAATAGGATTGAGGAATTACAAACGTGTTGGATAATGTCGGTATATGTGACTGTTGGATTGGGATATAGTTTGCTGGCTTATGACTTAGTGGTGTAACTTTGTCATGCATACCGAATAGTATGATTCCATAGTTATGTTAAGACTAACGGAATCGATGACCCTTGAATAGTTAGCCTTGGCTTATGGGTTCGTGTGGGTACAAAGGATTTGGAATAGAAATTGGATCATTGGGAATTTACTTGATGGATTATTAGAATGATGTGAATCATATGTCGGGTTGGGAATTGACCGTAATATTGATAGATCGATCTTTGTCGATCGATGGGTAAGTCTAGAGTGAGCCTCTGTGGAAATTATTTCCTTGAGGAAGACTCTAGATAGATAGACTTGACCCTAGCGACCAGTTGATGACTTACCAATTGTTGGCATAGCCAACAATGGCGATTAATTATTCAGACTGAGTTAATACCCATAGATTTGGGTAGATTTCCTTAGAACTGTTGGTTGCTAGTTGGCCTTAAGAATAAGAAACTAGTATAACCCTAGTAGCCGTCCACTCTAGGAAAGTCACCTGAATGACTAAGTTTAGCTATCAGTGTAGCTAACCTTAGAGATTGACTGAATAATAGGTGACCATTGGAGACCCATAGGATGACCTTGTGGCATTGAATGAGAGATGGTGATAATGAGTATTGACCTAAGAAAATGTATGCTTCAACTTGTGCCTTAAGAGATGTTTGACCCTTGAGGATTATATGTCGGCCATAAGTGGGAATTACAATCGTAAGGTAAGACTTGAGTGTACCCATAGTCGGGTAGCTAAGTTAACCTTGACTGTTGCATAGAATTATACCCTGACTCGGGTAATCGATAGTGGGTGACGTCGGATTGTATCTTTTAGAAAAAGATGAATTGTCTCGGTGAGAAATATTGTTGGATTTGAGAAGGAATGTGATTGCATGTTGTGAACCCTTGATATGTTTGGCTCTAAGTTAGACCCTTGATCGAATGTTAGAAATATTATGCTTGGGTATAGAGCTTAACCAAGTTGTCTCTGATATTAAGTATTGTGGCCTGGACGATACTGATTATGGCAAGGTGAATAGAGTGATAAGTCAATTGAAAAGATGCTAAGTCGGATTTAGAAAAGAGAATTATATCGTGGCTGATCGAATCGCACTAACATGGAAGTTGGCTGAAGTACATATATTTTGGGGACGCCTAAAATATGTGTATGGATCCAGCCGAAGTGATAGGTTGTGACTGAGATAACACTATGGGAAGGAATTATCGCACTAGCACGGACTTTGGCTAAAATGCATATGTTTTGGGGACGCCTAAAATATGTGTATGGATCCAAACGAAGTGATATATTACGACCAAGATAGAAATACAAGGAAAATATTGGCGAATCAATGAAAAGTTACGAGTAATTGAAAAAGTGACAGACAGATTGAATCGTTGATGGATTTAAATGGTACAGTTGGATAGCTATTTTAAGATGACCGAGTGTGCTGAAATGATATTGAATTGAAGCTGAATGAATAACTCGTTGTGACTAAGTGAATCTAGTAGAAGAGTTGTTTCCTTAAGTTTCGAGGATGAAACTTTTTCTGAGTGGTATATTATGTAATGCTCCGCTCCGCACGAGGCATTTGGTTGGCTTGATTGATGCATCAGAATATTGGACCGTGACTTATATTGGGAATCAGGAGAATTGAGACGGATGCAGTCTCACTTAGCTGGCTAGACGGAATGGGTATTGGAACGTGGCACGCTGGTGGAGCTACGCTTAGTGGAATTATGTATGATCGGATCAGAAAGACCCTTTATTACAGGTGAGTGGAACTGTCCTTCCTCCTCCTTACTCCTTCATGCTTAATAAAAGAAGTATTGAAATGCTATGGATTGTCCCTAAATGTCCCATGTTTTAGTTGCTGAATAATAGAGATATCTATGTTGAGAATTATTGAAATATACAACACATTGAACTGCTAATGTGATTTGAGGCCTGAGAATGAATTGATAACACTGCCCCTTATGCTTAACGTTGCTGGAACAAGTAGACACTTGAATAATGAGATGCCTTATGAATGATAGAATAAGAAATGAAATGACTATGCTATCGAACCAATGAACTGAATGAAACACTAGAATCATGTGCTCTCTGTATATCTGTTGTAAGAATATAAAATGCTGTCGGTCCCTTATAAGAAATGAATGAACGAATAAATGTCCCTAAGAAATGAATGAATGTTACGTTCCTCTTAAGAAAGGAATGATATGAGATATGTTGCAATGAAGCAATGAATGAGAAATGAAAAAGCTGGGATCGTTGAGATCACCAAATAAAATGATGGTAATGATGAAATGAATAAGTCATTGAATATGACTAATGATGCACTGTTGCCTTTACTTTTCTTAATATATTTTACCATGCAATTTTGTTCACAATCGAGTCGGACACGCATTCGCATGGTCATGGACAACTTGTATACAAGGTTTGAGTAATAATTTCCTCGAACGGTTCCTAGGGCCCTGGGGACCGATTCAGCCTAGGAGGAAATAATGATGAGTGCTATGGGAGCACGGATAAGGCAGGGTGGCATAGAGGCTCGCCACCTACTATGCTGACCGCATTATCTTGAAATGAAATGAAATAAAAAGAGTCCATATGGTTTAACAACACCAGTGACCATGTAGTCAGGATGCATGCTAATTAATGTTTTGTGCAGGCATAGTAAGTATATCGGATAACCTGTATTTGATGTAGGTACGAAAAGTCGGCTATCGGTAAGAAATTACATAATTGTGATATTGTATAAGTTGGTTTAACTTGCCTGCTTAACATGTTCCATTTAGTATGCTAGAAAGATGCCTTACTATAAATAGTGCTCAAACATAACATACATGCTAAGTGATACTTGAAGTGAGAACTGTCAAAACATGTTCAAGATGTTAATGTTAACGATGCCTCAATGATGCCTTTGTATGATAACACCAAGAATGCTATAATGATATGTCCACATGAATGTTGCTAAGAATATGTTTACATGCTTCACTATGATAATTGCCCATGAACTGTAAACTGATGCTAGGCCCCCAAGTAGAAAGATCATTCTAATAAATGCTTGCTTAAATGATCACTTTAAATGTTGGTTTATGCGAGTGGGTTGGATTCTGCTCGCTAGTACATAGATGATGTGCTGACCCACATTTTGTGGGTAGGTGCTCGTGCTTGGGATATTCTACACACGAAGATTTGGCTTGATTGGTTCCGCGGCATCGAAGATTTGTTGGGCATACAGAAGCTCTCCTTGTACAAGATGATGTCTTCTGTTTATAAAGGGCATAATATATGGAACATTGTAATCAGTTGTACCAGTGAGATTGTAAGCCAAGTTAGTATATCGAGTTGTAATCCAATGTATCCAAGTATCAAATATAGACTTTGTAGCATTGCTTAGTTGGCTTTCAATGTAAAGTGAGATTGGTTGTAAGCATTGTACTTCAATACAAGTCTTGTACTTTTCTTCGATTATCAATAAAAGAATAAAGTTCTCTATGTCTCTGTGTAACTTCAAGTTGTCCTTTTATCTCTGCTGCTTTAAAAAAGTAATGTACTTCTACTCAATGAGAAACATTGTCCTCACATACTTCAATTTATCTGCTTCTGCCGCTGCGATGTGTTCCTATTTGAAGAGAATTGATTATGTACCATCTTTGTCTTGTACAAGTGCAATACCAGACTTGTATGGCATCACGCCCAAGTGAGGACGATCGATTCCAAGAGATAAAATATGTGAATAAATGACTCTACGAATCGGGGCGTGACAAAAATGACTTGGTCGTTCGAAGTCAAACACGTGCACGACACGTTCCTTCAAGGCAAAACTTGACGCAGCCCTTGCTCGTCAAGTTGTTGCAATGTTAAGTTAGGCAAGTTATGTTAGGCTATCGGAGTAGTAGCAAGGACGATCCTATGAGTTCTACTGCTGGGTATAACCAAATAGTCTTACGGTCTCAAGGCCAGTCATATAGAGTATGATTTGGGCGGTGGTGTTGTATAGAGTTCAAGTTGTTTTAAGACACGATATCACGAACTTAGTGTTTTAAGGCATGGGCCACGATTAAATCATTGAGTTTGGAAAAGTGCTTCAAATGTTGTTCTTTAGTTGAATGAAATGATAGGGCAAGAAAGAAGAATGCTCGCGACTGGGTCATCGAGGCAAGGTCTCAGATGTGAGAAGTATTGAACTTGGCCCTGAAAGAGATGGTAGCACTAGAGGTAGAATGACTGTGTGAGACGTCAGTTTGAGTCGAGTTTTGTATGGTCATGGACAACTTGTCGACAAAGTAAATTTGTTTCCTCGGATGATAACCTGGGACAAAGTATTCGGTGGGCGGTCATTGGGGCTAGCTACCCGCTTTGACCGGTCCAACCTATACTCAGCTAAAAGGGAGTCCACAATGGCTCTGGGAGCCAGTGACCAATTCATATAGATGAGTCGGCATGGCGTTAATCCGCATGTGTGCCTTTGGACTGAGTTAAGTTGAATGTGTGGGTACAGTTAGAGCACAATGTTGGGCCTAAGATTTGGTTGTAACGTAGGCGACATGCTTCGGCACGAAATATGGTGTCAAGTCGTAAGTTGTCGGCATATAAATTGTATTAAGTTGGATTGAGTTGTTTTGAGTTTAAGTCAGGAAACGCCATAAGGCACAGTCGGTCGAGTGACACTTAACCCACAAGTCTTGATTGGGTTAGTTAGTGATCAAAATAGCAAGGGCCGCGAGGCTGCGATATGGTTAAGTCACACTGAGTTGCGAGGCACGGCACAAAGGATTTATAGCACGATCACATGGAGATGGAGTCTCACCGAGTAGTTGCGTCTTTGATTACGGGCCGAAAGGCAAGCACAACTTGATAGGTTAACGTTGATGCAAGCACGGGATGGTCTTGAGAGACAAAATAGGCGAAGGCGTCTGTCCTAAAATTGATCCTAAGGCAAGAGTAGAAAGACAATCATAAAGGGACTATGTTGTACGAAGTAAATCAAACGTGTTGGTTTTGTATGGGTGGACGAGGAGCTCATTCTACCAGTACAGTTGAGTACTGACACCCACGTAGTTTCATGTGCAGGCACAGGTAGAAGCACTTGGCGCGGGGCTCGCTTGGATGCGTCGAGGCATGGAGTTCCTTGGCGATTCGAAGCGTGCGACCGTATGAAGTTAAGACTTATACAGGATATAATGTATGGACGTCGCCTTCCGAAGCTTCCGCTAGCTCAAGCATTATATCGAGAGATGAGAGAGAGCAGAGTGAACTTGTAATGTGAGAAGAGTGAGCTCGAGAGACTTGAAATCTTGCCCTTGCGCCGATTGTAATCATTACTTTAATATCAATAAAGAGCTTCTTTTGAATAACTTGTGTTTTGCTTCAAATTTTGCTGCTATTATTCAACGTCTCTGCTTGGGACTTCTATGCGACGACCCCGTCGCAGCCGCTGAAATCGGCCATTATGGAACCTGCCTTGCACGAGCACAATCTAGGCTCGTACGACATCACGCCCTAGCGAGGACGATCGCTCCTACGGAAGCGGGGCGTGACATCTCGTCTGGTTCAATTGGACCCTGGGACCGCTGTTTCCCTTATTACTTCTCATGTTGCTGCCTCTGCAGCTTTCGGGGGAGCACCTCCACCTGTTCGGAGGTCGATCCCAGTTATTCCTGAGGTGTTTCAGCTAGCAGCAACCGCCTGCTGGATTGGTTGATGCTGTACATCTATTTTCTCTAGTGAAGCGGATCTTGGAGTCACATCAGCAACAGTAGCAGTGCCAGACTATTGACTTCCGTCAGGGCATAGATGAGGCCTACTAGCTTGTCAGGATGACCGTGGAGCGGGCGAATACACAGCCATAGGGAGGCCAGATCCAGCAGTATCAGCAGCAGATGCCAGGCATTCCAGGATTTTCAGAAGATGCATACGAAAGATTTTTGAGGTACCGAGGGCATCATATATGTCGACGAATGGATTGGGCATATTGAGGAGATTTCTGTCTCGTATTGATGCCAGTAGAGATTCAGATAGAGGCAACTGGTAATCAGATGCAGGACCTTGCCAGGACATGGTACCAGACAGACCCCAGAGTGGTAACCGAGGGACAGACTTGGGCAGCCTTCAAGAAACTATTCAAAGAACAGTTCTTCCCAGATGTAGCACTGGGATACATAGAGCAGCAGTTCGAGAGTTTGGTTCAGGGGAACCAGACAGTCGAGGAGTATGCAGGAGAGTTCTGTCGGCTGAGCAGATTTATTGAGGATCTGAGCGAGACAACGTGTCATGCACCACTCCCGTAGGAGTGATCGTCCTCGCTAAGGCGTGATGCCGCACTAGCCTAGATTACGCTCGTCCAAGGCAGTTTCATAACGGTCGATTACAGCGACTGCGACGGGGTCGTCGCACAGAAGTCCTAAGCATAAATATTGAACATGCAGCAAAAATTTAAAGGCAAAACACAAGTTATTCAAAAGAGCTCTGTATTGATATTGAACAATCAGATTACAATGGGACACAAGGCCATGATTACAAGTCTCTCAGGCTCACTTTTTTTTTATTTTACCAGTCACTCTGCTCTCTCTCATATCTCGATAAAATGCTCGAGCCAGCGAAAGCTTCGGAAGGCAATGTCCATACATTATGTCCCGTATAAGTCTTGACTCCACGCGGCCGTACGCTTCGAATCGTCAAGGAACTCTATGCCTCGATGCATCCAAGCGAGCTCTGCGCCACGAGCTTCTACCTGTGCCTGCACATAGAAACTGTGTGTGTGTCATTACTCAACTGTACTGGTGGAGTGAGCTTCTCGCCCACCCATACAAAACCGACACGTTCATTTACTTTGTGCAGCTTAATCCCTTTCGATTGTCTTTCTAGTCATGCCTTAGGATCCATTTTAGAATAAGATGTCTCGGCCTGTACTTGGCAACGCAACGACAGGGTCGTGCTATACTCTATTCGTGACTTCAATGTATTCGAGGTAATGCCTCGCCTAGTAGAAACTTATGCAACTCGACCGTGCCTGTAATGACCCGCTCTGCCCTAGCGGAACGCCGATTTCAAACGGCAAGTACGACGACTCAAACGAGCCGTCGACCCGAAGAGTTGGCATCGACCTGATGAAGATCGATGTAAGACTTACATTGGCCTATCGAAGATGAATCCAAACTTAGACTTTCAAGGGCGCGCTCGAAGTATCGCTCGGCCGATGCGATCATCGCTAAGGTGGGTGGCTCCGATGAACCCGTCTTTGCTTAGCCTAGACACATAATAATACGGACACTATTGCTAGAATCGCTAGGCGATAACACCGCGCATGCTAATAAATGACTCAACGCAACGAGCTAAGTGAATGATCTTGTCTTGTATGCTTATATAGAATATGGAAAAGAACATGGAAAATGTGAGAACTCTCGCACTGCACTCCGCGCTCGTGCTATGGCACAAGCTTACATTCAAGTTCCTTATGCGTTCAACAATTAAACAATAAATGGTTTACAATAATGGAAAGGAAGACTATCGACATAGTCATTCCGAGTAGAGTATAGTAACATTGGAAGACTTCGGGACCGATGGGTCGCCAAGGCGACTCCCGCACGGGGAGTTGCATAATGTATGAATGAATGAATGAAAGAATAAGTAAATGAATGAATCAACAAATGAATGAATGAATATGTGAACGAATCAATGAATGAACGAACAAGTGAAAGAAAGAAAAGAAAGAATGAATAAAAGATAAGAAAGAAAGGAATGGTTAGCGACTGGTATGACGGGGACATGCATCGGGGCTCGCTACCCGCACTGCACGGATGCCGCCGCCAACCTGGTCGATAACGTATTATTGCTAAGGGTTAGCCTACGGCTCAGAGACAGCCGTTAAGTTAAAATGACAAACAAAACGAAATGGTCGTGGACAATCCATTCGAATACGGGAGGTAGGAGAAATAAGGGATTCCGCGGCATGATCAAAGGGAGGATCATGGCCGGCCTAGACGGAATCAAAGGGGCTTACGGGCTACTTGGGTACGGGCTTGGCCACCCAGGAGACGTAAGTGCGGGGTATTTCAAGAGACTATCAAGGTGTACCAGTCGTACGCTATGATAGATGAAAAATTACCAAAAAAGAATAAGTCCAAATTGGCTTGTGATGCCAGCGACCGGTGCATATAGATTAAGTGGGCTATGCTGGTGGCAATCCACGTGCAAGTCCTTGTATTGAAACAAAGTAGTCTAAGTTAACTGAATGAAGCGCCTTCTGAACAGGCTTGAATGTAACACACCAAATGATAAAGAGTACTTCATGCAAATGAGTTAGAAAACACGTCTATGACGCGCTAGAATCTGAGGCAAGGATACGCCCTCGATACTGAATGTTTACGAGAATCATGTTAAGTTATTACATATGAATTGTTGACTAACTTGGTTTACTTTGGACAGAGAAGGTCGGACAGTAAGTATGGGTAAGTCGTGCATGTATTTCTATGCAACACATTGAAATTGGTAACACGAGATAGGTTAAGAAATATGCCATAAAACTGACCCTAAGGAAAGATTAGGAAGACAATGAATGATAGACGGTGCACAAAAGTAAATAGAACGTGTTTGGTAATGATAGCATTGTGGGCGAGCTAGCCTCCCCACCAGTGCTTAATAATGTACTGATAACCCCACAGATTGCTTGCAGGAAGCAGGAGACGTCGTCGGGTGCGGAGCTTTCCTTGAACGTTGTCATGACCCGGACCCTAGAGTAAGGGCACGAGAAGTGGGTACGTCCAGCCTACGCCGCAGTGTCGGCGGTAGAACGCTGTCCTAGGTTAATGCATCTAACAGTATAAGGCTAAACAATCTATACTCCCCGAATGGGGGTGACATAGCAGAATGTAAACTCAATCACAACTAAGGAAAAAAAGTACGATATAATATAAAACTCAAAATGAAGTACAGAAGATCAGAAGAGTCTAAGTGTCTAAGATAACATCTCAGCATACATCCAGAAATACAAGTCTCAACTACTGAATATGAAAGAATATATACAATCCAGATCCCAAATGACAGTAATAAAAAACCTAGACTAGGGAGCCTCAGTCTCTATAGCTAATGGATCCAGCTGGAAATCCGGATCACTGGTGTCATCTAGAGCTGCCCCGTAGTAGGTATCCACACCGGCCTCCTCTTCGTCCTCTATAATATTTTCAATAGGTCTAGTCAGGACATGAGCGAGCACAATACATCTCAACAGATCATAGCAGGTTAGAAATATAAACATGCAGTAAAGTAAGATACAGGAAACTGAAGAAAGTACAGAATGTAAACCGAGAGAGAACTGTAATAGAAATATCTACTATAAGTAGAGAACTAACAGTGGCTAGTGAGTCAGAGTACAACATAAACATGTGAATGGCATAGGAGATTCTGATGAGACACTACGGAGGTGATCAGATGAGATACTACATGGATATTATTCACATGTATACTTCTACTCCCTCGTACCCCCAATCAATACACAAGGATCCAGCCAGGTTATGTTATGATCCATGCAACGGCACACAAGGGGTGATACATGGTAGGCCCAAAAATGGGTGATTCTAGGAATGCCCATAAATGGGTGATTCAAGGAAGACTCTTTGATCATGAGAGTACATGTCACAAGTGATCAATGATCCATAAAGCATAGTGATACACCATGTAAGTGAAACGCACAGAACATATAGTATCCGATGCTCCCTGAGGGGATAACATCTCAAGAATGGTTCCATATAGTACTAATCCGTGTGACCAACGTGACAGTATCAAGTAAAGTCATTTAAAGCAGAAAAATGATTCTAACAGGATATGAAATGATCAGAGAATGTACTCGCCTGGTATCTGAGTGTCCGGATGAAATGTACTGTCCGAGGAGAGGTGTCTGGCTCCTAATCAGAACAGCACAAGTCACAACAAGTCTAAAATGATAACAATATGCAATACAATGCATTCTAAATGAATCTAGGTCAATCTAGGCCAAAGTCAACTCTTGGTCAACTCTGGTCAACCCTAGAAGTCAAACCTAGGTCAACTATGGTCATACTAGGTCTAACAAGTCTAAATTAGGTCAAACAAGTTATTCTAGGTCTAAACAAGTCTAGGTTATGTTAAACTAGGTTTAACAATCATTTTAAGTCCTAACAAGTCTATACTGGTCAATACACTACTATACTAGACTATACTAACATCACACATTGCATCCATAGGCTATAGTCCTAGGCTAATACACACACATTAGGAATACCATATTATACCTATATACCTATACTGATACATCACATTATAGGTACATACTTACATTATAGGTACATACATACATACATACATATATATATATATATATACATACACATTATATAGATATATATATATATACAAATTTTATATACATTGCATTATATATATATACATAGGGAGATAGAAAGAGTGTCATAGGGTGTCAAGAGAGTGTGTGTGTGTGTGTGTGTGTGTGTGTGTCATGAATGTAGTGCATTGGGTGTAATGTGAGAGGGTGTCACTGTGTGCATGTAAATGTGTGTGTGTGTGTGTGAGTATACAAGTGAGTGTCAAGCAAGAGTGAAATGTGAAGCAGTGTGTGTGTGATAGAAGAATAGGGAAAACTGGAATCAAATGTGTGTGTGTCAACTGTTTTGAGAACATTGTGGTGTACATAGGAAACTAGTGAATGGGAAAAAAACTGGAAATCAGTGAAGTGTACAAAACAGTGATGAATCTCAGGTTTGAAAAAAGTCCAACCACATTCAATCCCATTTTCGAAATCAACTACTCAACCAATCCATCCCAAAATCAACATACAAGTAGAACACATATAGGAGAACAACATTAGGGACTTAAACATACAAATTAGAGCTTCTAATTATGTTAATTTGGTTGCCAAAGTTCAATTTAGAAAACTGGAAAATACTGAATATAACATGGTATCAGGATTTTTAGGGTAATAGGATTTGAGTATCGAAAACAAGCTAAAATAGAAAACTAAAGGTTGGTAATGATACTAGGGTTTGTGCACGTGTCCCAGGAGTCATTCGTGTCCAACCAAGTGACATAAACGTGTCCAAACAGATTAAAACCCCAAATCAAAACACAAGACACAGTGAAGTGTGGACAGCCTCGTGCGTGTGTGCATGCGTGTTGTGCACCCGACACAGGCCAAACCATACCTTGTGTTCACAACCCTAGGTTCGCCTAGAATAGGTCTTCGTGTCCAATACCCTGTATCATGTCCTGGTGTGTCGTGTCCGAAGTTACAGAGCCGTATCAGTGGTCGAAAACCTACTGTACGCGTGCAGTACAAAACCAGTGCACGAGTTCGGGCTCGCTCGACACGACACGAGAGGTCCTGCCACTTGGAGAGTGTCGTGTCAGACACTGCCCCAACGTGTCCTTAAAGAATCACGTGTCCACGTGTCCTACATAGGGAGAACTTGACCACGAGTAGCATAACAGTACGTGCGGTGTCTGAACCACGTGTTCGTGTCCAATTTCTGACACGACACGACTCTAAAATCGACTCAGTCGAATGGAAATGCCTAAGCCATCTCTAGATCTACAATCTTATGCAAAAATATTTCGAAAATAGCAACATTAAATCCTTTAAAACATTTAGTCAAACACCTACACTAGTGGACTGATACATGTCCATTTTGTAGGAACGATATAGTAAAGCGTAATACTCTAGAGGGGGGGTGAATAGAGTCGGCAGCGGAATAATGCTAATTAAAAAAAGTTAGCAACACAATCACAGTATATAATCACAGTTGAAATAATGTAAAGGCAGAGTTCAGAAAGCAAACGCAAAGACAGCGATGTATACTGGTATCCCTCTGTTGAGGACTAATCCAGTCGGTAGAACTCTTGCTACCAGTTGAATCCACTATAGGAAAAACTGCAAGTTTTCTTACGAAGTCCTTGCAACTTCTACAACGCGAGCTTTGATACGAAGAACTCGTCCAACTTCAAATGTGAAGAGGTATTCTTCAATCAAGCCTTCTGATTACAATCTCTCAGAAACTTCTAGACCGTACCGCACTGGCAAATCGACTAGAGGATTGTAACTGGCTTGGGATCTGAAAGCTCTAGAAAACTCTTTGGAAGGCAGAAAGCTTTTTAGATAGAGAGAAGATTGAAAGTGAATGAGTGAATTGAAATGATCAAAATCTATCTCTATTTATAGGAATTCCAAAGGGAGAACTCTGTCAGAATTCGGGCAGAATTCGGGCAGAACTCGATGAGCAAATCTCGGTCAAATCCGCAACTGCAGGAGGACCAAGTTCCAGAGAATTCAAAAATCAAACGGCCACCAACCGAACTCTGGCCGAACTCTGGCCGAACTCTGGCCGAACTCTGTCAGGGTTAGGTTAGGGTTTTAAAATAGATTTTTGGTGATTTTTGAAAACCTTTTTGAAAACCTTTTTGTAAACATTTTGATAGGTCATTTTAAAAACATTTTGAACTATTTTGGGGATAGCCTATTCGCCAGTACGACTCGGTGTACAACGTATTCCTAGACTCAAATAAAGTGAAAAATTACATTGCATAGGAAGTACAGACTCAAGTAGGCAAACAGATTTTCAGTCTTGAACGGAGTGAATATCCAATCTTGCTTATGTCCAAGAAGCTGAGATGTCCCAACAAGCTTCGTATATCCAGACAGAGTTTTGATCAATTATTAAAATCAGGTTGACCATATGACCAATGGGCCAACAATCTTCCCCATTTTGATAATTGACAAACTATGAATGATATAACATTAAGCTTGTTCAAGCTTGTTCAAAAAAATCAAAAAGTAGAAATTGTTCATAACCTGTATTTAACTCAAAAAAAATGTTAGATCATTTTTAATTTTCTCCCCCTTTGTCACTTAGCAAAATAATTGCACAAGAGAAGGCTCCCCCGCATTAAATGCAGAAGACTCCCCCGCAATCAATGCATAAGTAAGAAATAGCGAGAAAACAAATAAAAGAAATATAGTATAAGAATTAGAGATATAGCATCACAGGCATGTAATGTTTCTACAAATTATCATCACAGGCATGTATTGCTTCAAAAACATAAAAAAAATCTCAGGCATGCTATTTCACAGGCAGTTTAAAATGGAGAAGCAGTATAAAGAGATAGTGCTTAAACAAAATGCTGAAATAAACTGAGATGTCATAAATGAAACATCATAAACATGTCCATGAAGATAAAAAGTACTGATAGCAAACTACAAAGTACTGATAAAAAGTAAATAATAAAAACTTAGAATGTCGGAGCATTTCCAAGTATACAATAGAATATCACTAATAATCAAATCAGATCTCATCATCACTATCCTCATCAATATCATCAGCAGCGTGGCCAGCATGACCGGAAGTACCAGCGCCAGTAGGATGAGTAGGGGCGCCAGCATAGAACTCACCAACGTAATCTCGAGGTGCACGATACCAGTCATAGGCGTTACCTGGCTGGAAGTAGGCATGAACAGCCTCATCCTCACAGCGGTAACCCGAAAAAGCTGGATCTTGAGGGATGGAACCGACTGAATAACCAGTCTGAGCGAACCGAAGATCAGCCAAGGAGTTTGCCATCGCCTGATAACGGGTGACATCACGAAACTCACGCTCGTGAGCCATGTCCATCATCGAGACGTGCAAAGCTGAAATATGCTGATGTATGCCCTCAAAAGTCATGGCATACGGCTGATGTGGTAAAGATGGTGCAGTAGGAGGAGCAGGAGGTGGAGCTGAAGCAGTCCGGCTGCGACGAGAAAGCTGGAGTAACTTGGGCTCAGAGTCCTGAGTACAAGTCGATAGATCGATCTTGAATCGTTGAAAGATACGAGGGAGAATCATCGCGTAAGAGAGATTTCGATCTCTAGCACGACAACGTCCCATCATCTGAATAATAGTCTTAGGGGCAGAAAAAGAAATCCCTTTGATAAGATAGTACATGGCGGACAGCTCAAGCGAAGTCACATCATCCTTGGAAGTGGATTTTGGAAGAAGAGTAGAGTAGATGATGCGATGCAATTCATAGTTAAACAAGTTCAGGTTGTTAGCCTTGAACTTTCCAGAACGTACTCTGTCAGGTGCACAGAGTTCCGTTTTGAAACTCGTGAGTGTAGTACCTTCGGGGAAATCGAATTCCGTGATATCAACTAGCGGTTCACCTTCATTGGGAATACCAAGAATCTCCGCTAGGAGGACATCATTGAACTCAATGTCTATGCCTCCAACACGTGTGCTCACGTCAAAAGTGTTAACTACGAGATTGCAATAGAACAATCTATTGGCATTAGTAGCAATTGGGAAGCATAGTTTAACAAGTAAGTGTAACCCTAATGCCTCAAATAAGTGACGATGATCAGGGAATACCGTCCATTTAACCGGAGCGCCGCTACATATGGATCGGGTGGAAAAGTCATCGTACCATAATAAAGCTTGATCGAGGGTTTGAAAGAAGAATCCATCGAAAGCGCCGTCGCTCTTTTGGACCGGCGAAAACAAAGAATCCGTGTGAGGATTCGAAGAGGACCCTTTCTCAATAGGAGTGGTCTTCTTCCTCTTAGACGGATTAAATCTAGGTGCCATTGAAATAAAAAGCACTAATTTGAAAGATGGAGAGAGAGGGAGTAATACCTCACGAAAATTGGATATGTTGTAGAGAAGAACGATCTCCGCACGATTCCAAAATTTGGAAGGATTTCACCAAGTAGATAGGAAGCAATGGGTTGGTGAATACCTAGGGTTTAGAGGAGTTTCGGGCGGCTGGAGCTGCTGTTTGAAAGTTTGGAAGCAATGGAAGAGAAGAAGCTCTCGGGTTCTGTATATATACACATACACCCTCAACCGAACTCGGGCCGAATTCGGTCAGAGCTCTGGCTGAATTCGCCTAGGGTTCTTTCAGGTTGATTTTTGCTACTTCTTTTTCATTGACTCGTTGCAAATATTTAATTCAAAGATTAGTTATTTTAGTCTTCAAATAACATAATTAATAATATTTTATGAATTAAATGTTATTATACAGTGACTGTCTCAGATTAGCTGTAGGAGTACTGTCCCAGCTGGCGGAGGTTCACCGGGAAACTCTTAAGTACCGCTTCGCTTCAACCGTAGTTGTGGTGACAGACAGACTCTTTATTAGCTTGTCTTTAACACAGTTTTTGCATAATGATATATAATCATAAAATAAAATCAATTAATATTATTGTCGTCCAAAATTCCTAATTCTCGACGTAAATAATTGAAACGATCTTTCGCTAGAGGTTTAGTGAAGATGTCAGCTAATTGATTTTCAGTATTTATGTACACAAGGTTTATATCTCCATTTTGATGATGATCTCTAAGAAAATGATGTCTAATCTCGATATGTTTAGTACGAGAATGACATACAGGATTCTTAGTCAAATTAATGGTGCTCGTGTTATCACAGAAAATGGGAATATGTGTGAAAAATAAATCAAAGTCTTCTAGGGTTTGTTTCATCCACAAAATCTGAGCGCAACAACGTCCTACGGCAATATACTCAGCCTCTGTTGTTGATAAGGCTACAGAATTTTGCTTTTTACTAAACCAAGAGACTAGAGCCTTGCCTAAGAAATGACATGTACCGCTAGTACTTTTTCTATCAATCTTGCATCCAGCAAAATCTGCATCCGAATAACCAATAAGGTCAAAGGATTTAGTTTTGGGATACCACAAGCCGACAGAAGAAGTGCCCTTAAGGTGTCAGAAGATACGCTTATCTGCGGTCAGATGTGATTCCTTTGGATTAGCTTGAAAACGTGCACACAGGCAAACACTAAACATTATATCTGGACGACTAGCAGTTAAGTAAAGTAAACTACCAATCATACCTCGATACTTACGTGTGTCGACTGGCTTGCCTTGTTCGTCAGAATCAAGCTTTGTTGAAGTTGTCATCGGAGTGCCAATAGGTTTGACATTGTCCAGATCGAAATTCTTTTGCAAATCTTTTGTGTACTTGGCTTGATTAATGAACGTCCCATTATCGGTTTGTTTGATTTGCAATCCGAGAAAGAACTTCAGCTCTCCCATCATGCTCATCTCAAACTCATTCTGCATACAGTTAGAAAATTGTTGACAAAGAGATTCATCAGTGGATCCAAATATGATATCATCAACATAGATTTGAATTAAAAGCAGCTTGCCATTAAAAGATTTAATAAATAGTGTAGTGTCAACCTTTCCTTTTGAAAAACCGTTGTCAAGTAGAAAAGAGCTTAGACGGTCATACCAAGCACGAGGGGCTTGTTTCAAACCATATAAGGCTTTCTTCAACTTGAAAACATGGTCAGGATTTTTGAAATCCGTGAAACCCGGAGGTTGTGCTACAAAAACTTCTTCTTTTATAAAGCCATTTAGAAAAGCACTTTTTACATCCATTTGAAAAAGTTTGAAATCATGAAAACATGCAAATGCACATAACATTCGAATGGATTCTAATCTCGCAACTGGGGCATAAGTCTCATCGTAGTCGATACCCTCTTCTTGATTGTATCCTTGAGCTACGAGTCGAGCCTTGTTACGAGTTACTAAACCATCCTTATTTAGTTTGTTTCAGAATACCCAACGGGTGCCAATGATCGGATGATCAATAGGCTTGGGAACAAGTTCCCAAACTTGATTCCGTTCGAATTGGTTCAATTCCTCTTGCATGGCATCTATCCAGAAACTATCACTACATGCTTCATCAATAGATTTAGGTTCTAGCTGTGAAATAAATGCAACACTAGAAACAATATCTCTACTGGATGATCGAGTACTTACTCCTTTGGTAATGTCACCAATTACCAAATCTTGTGGATGATCAGCTGTGAATTTTAACCTCTTCGGTAGACTCTGTAGGTAGCTGGTTCCTGGATCTCCTCTAGGGGGTTCAGCTAGTGCAGAGCTTGGTTCAGGTTTAGCTGATGTTAAACTTGATGTAGGCAGATCTTCATCACTATCATCGTGAGTTATTTGGTTCATTTCATCAAAAGTGATGTTGATTAATTCTTCGATGATCATGGTACGTTTGTTGAAGACTCTGTACCCTTTGCTCTTGGCCGCATAACCTAGAAATATACCTTCATCGGCCTTTTCGTCAAACTTTTCCAAGTTGTCTTTAGTATTAAGAATAAAGCACTTACAGCCAAAAATCTTAAAGTATGAAACTGAAGGAATTCTATCAAACCATAACTCAAATGGAGTCTTCTTCGATTTGGGTCGAATTAGAACTCTATTGAGCACAAAGCAAGCTGTATTGACAGCTTCAGCCCAGAAGTATTTGGGTAGGCTAAATTGATTTAACATCACTCTGGCCATTTCGGTTAGAGTTCTGTTCTTACGTTCCACAACTCCATTTTGTTGTGGAGTTCTAGGGCAGGAGAACTCGTGTATGAAACCGTGTGTGTCACAAAATTGCTCAAAATCAGCATTCTCGAATTCGCCTCCATGATCACTTCTAATTCGAGTGATCATGTAACCTTTTTCATTTTGTACTTTCTTGCAAAAGGTGACAAATTCGGATAATGCGTCATTCTTGTGTGTCAAGAAATATACCCACGTGTATCTAGAAAAATCATCTACAATAACAAATGCATATAATTTACCTCCGAGGCTAGCAACTCTGCTAGGACCGAATAAATCTATGTATAGCAATTGTAGAGGTCTAGTAGTACATACTGCGTTTACAGACTTGAATGTGGATCTGGTAGCCTTGTTCTTTTCACATTGGCTGCATACCGAATCCTTCTTGAATGTTATGTCTGGTAAACCGCGTACTATCTTCTTTGTGGATAATCTTGAAATTGTATCCATGTTTGCATGACCGAGTCTCATGTGCCATAGATGACTCTCATCACTTTTGGCCATTAAGCATCTACCTAAAATGTTAGCTTCTTCCAGCAGATAGAAAACATATATATTGTCTTCCCTGATTCCTTCAAAGATAGTACTACCAGTTGAGCTATCAACTATAGTACATTTGTCTTTGCCAAAGTTGATACCATAACCATGATCAGCTAGATGACTTATGCTGAGCAGATTGTTTCAACTCGGTAACCAGACAGACATCTTTAATCACGGGATAGGAAGACTTACCAACATCACCGATACCAATAATATACCCTTTCAAATTATTACCGAAGGAAACATACTTCTTCTTCTTCGACAGTGTTGCAAATAGGGTAGCGTCACCGGTCATATACCATGAGCAGCCGCTGTCGAGGATCCATTTGCTTCTAGCATGTGAAGGGTGTTCCACCTACAAAACAGTTTGCAGATAAAACCTTTGGTACCCATTTCTTGTAGGGTCCTGAATTGTTAGCTTTAGGTATCCAAGCATATACATTTAAATCTACAAGCTTTCTCATTCTACATGCAGATGATATATGACCAATGAGGCCACAATAATGACATTGTGCATGTCGAGTATTGAAAGCTGAGTGGTGTGCATGGTTGGTAGGTTTGGGTTTTCTAGTATAGAAGAATGCATACCTATGATCATATTTGGGCTTAACCATTTGGGGTAAAGGTTTTATATGGTTTGGTCTGACAGTGTTTGGCTTGGGAATGTTCCGAATTCTCGGTAAGTGACACGTGTTAGGATAGGAAGCAGCAGGCTCAGGCTGTTTTCCTAACCTAATTTCCAACCTTTTGGAAGTGCCATATAACTTAGTATAATCAGAAGTGAGTGATTCCATTCTGATTTGTGCAGATTGAAGACTTTTCTTTTCTCTAGAAAGATCTTCTCTCAATTGGTCTATAATCTTGTCTTTCTCTTCGGATGACTGTTTAGTCTCGTATAATTAGAGCTTTATAGAGAAAAGCTCACCAGACTCACTAACATTAGCTCTAACCTTAGCTAGTAGGTCGGTAAGTCTTCATATTTCTCCTTTGTACTCTTTGAGTACCTTCTTAGCAGTCTGATATTTACTACGCAGTTTCCTGTAGTCAAGCATCAGGTCACTGAAGGCATCTCCTAATTGCTCAAAGGTGAAGTCATCATATGTTTCTATAGGTTCAGTAGGTACCTGATCGATTGCCATGAAGCAGATGTTTGCAGCGTCCTCTGAATGTTCATCTTCTGAGTCGCTAGCTTCACTCTCATGCCATATGCTGGTGTTGGCATATTTCCGAGACGTTGATCTTTTCAGGTTATCTTTTTCATACCTGTTGTTCTTCTTGCTTGATGATGAGTTGATGGGACAGTCCTTCTTCATATGTTCCTTCTTCTTACAGCCATAGCAGACAGCATCTTCTTGATACCAGTTGTTGTTGTTGTTCTCTTTGACTTTCTTCTCATGTCTCATGAATCTTTTGAACTTCCTTGCTAGGAGTGCTTGATCTTCAGCGTCAGATCCACTGCTGTCTGAGTCATCTTTAGCAGCTTTTTTGTGCTGAGCCTTGAGGGTGATAGTCTTCTCCTTTGGAGCAGGCTCTTCAAAATCTTGTAGCTCCAGTTCATGAGTGAGTAGTTTATCCATGAGTACTTCAAGTGACATTGTGGTGAGGTCGTTTCCTTCAATGATAGCTGTCGCCTTTGGAATCCAGTTCTTGGTGAGAGCTCGGAGGAGTTTGCGAATCTTTTCGTGGTTACTGTAATCTTTGCCTAAGGAGGACAAAGGGTTTACAATATCCAAGAACCTCTCGAACATTTGTGTGACTGTTTCATTTGGCTTCATTTTGAACGCCTCGTACTCTTGAGTAAGTCTGCTGACTTTTGACTCTTTGACTTGAGTCGTGCCTTCATGTGTAACTTCGAGAAGCTTCCACACACCATTTGCCGTTGTGCATGTAGATACCCTGTTAAATTCTGTTCTGTCTAAGGCACAAAAAAGAGCATTAATGGAACGTGCGTCAAGACTGGCCTTTTTCTTTTCTTCCTCTGTATAACTGCTTTGGGGTTTTTCAACCAAAACTCCCTCGACATTTATACGAGGTGGCTTCTGATAGCCATCAAGAACAATAGCCCATAAGTCAAAATCAAGAGATTTTAAGAAGAAACTCATCCGTATTTTCCAATAAGTGTAGTTAGTACCATCAAATAGTGGGGGTCTGTTTGTGGCCTGACCTTCACTTGTGAATTTCATAGTAGCCATGTGATGTGTTGTGATCTAATAAATAATGAATAAATAATAGCACTGTTACCTCACTTTACCTGTAACACCCGCTTTGATACCAATTGTAGGAACGATATAGTAAAGCGTAATACTCTAGAGGGGGGTGAATAGAGTTGGCAGCGGAATAATGCTAATTAAAAAAAGTTAGCAACATAATCACAGTATATAATCACAGTTGAAATAATGTAAAGGCAGAGTTCAGAAAGCAAACGCAAAGACAGCGATGTATACTGGTATCCCTCTGTTGAGGACTAATCCAGTCGGTAGAACTCTTGCTACCAGTTGAATCTACTATAGGAAAAACCGCAAGTTTTCTTACGAAGTCCTTGCAACTTCTACAACGCGAGCTTTGATACGAAGAACTCGTCCAACTTCAAATGTGAAGAGGTATTCTTTAATCAAGCCTTCTGATTACAATCTCTCAGAAACTTCTAGACCGTACCGCACTGGCAAATCGACTAGAGGATTGTAACTGGCTTGGGATCTGAAAGCTCTAGAAAACTCTTTGGAAGGCAGAAAGCTTTTTAGATAGAGAGAAGATTGAAAGTGAATGAGTGAATTGAAATGATCGAAATCCATCTCTATTTATAGGAATTCTAAAGGGAGAACTCTGTCAGAATTTGGGCAGAATTCGGGCAGAACTCGATGAGCAAATCTCGGTCAAATCCGCAACTGCAGGAGGACCAAGTTCCAGAGAATTCAAAAATCAAACGGCCACCTACCGATCTCTGGCCGAACTCTGGCCGAACTCTGGCCGAGTTCTGTCAGGGTTAGGTTAGGGTTTTAAAATAGATTTTTGGTGATTTTTGAAAACCTTTTTGAAAACCTTTTTGTAAACATTTTGATAGGTCATTTTAAAAACATTTTGAACAATTTTGGGGATAGCCTATTTGCCAGTACGACTCGGTGTACAACGTATTCCTAGACTCAAATAAAGTGAAAAATTACATTGCATAGGAAGTACAGACTCAAGTAGGCAAACAGATCTTCAGTCTTGAACGGAGTGAATATCCAATCTTGCTTATGTCCAAGAAGCTGAGATGTCCCAACAAGCTTCGTATATCCAGACAGAGTTTTGATCAATTATTAAAATCAGGTTGACCATATGACCAATGGGCCAACACATTTAGGACACGAAATAGACACGAAATGCCACGAATTTCTAGGGTTAGCTAGGGGACACAAAGATCTAGGTTAATATGTAAAAATAACACCATCTATAATAGAGTTTTAGGAATTTACCTATAGGTGTCAAAAGTCCTCAAAAGCTCCAAAGAAGGGGTATCTTCTTGCTCTCCAAACTTCACCAAATTGTTAACAAACTGAAAATAAATTATACACACAGCAACAATACCTAAATTAGAACCTATTGCAATTTGTTTGAGGGAAAAAGGAATTAAATTGGATTTTCTATGAATTTCTAAAGATGGAGCATACCTCTCTTTCCAAATGTAAACTTTCTATAGGAGGCTAACCTAATGGAAGAGACTACTTATAGGGGTGGGGTTCCCAATGTGGCCGACCAAGCTAGGGTTAGGGTTAGGTTTTAGGTTGGCTAATGGGCTTGGGCAAATTCAAAAGCTATGGGCTTAAGTCATTAATCATGACTTGTGAAGTCATAAGCCATTAATCCAATCTCCATTCTAATTCCTATTTCCAAATTGGTTCTAATGACTAGATATGATTAACTTAAATCAAACTAGGGTTTCATAATCTAACCAAGTTACTAAAACTAGGGTTAACTTCTAGGGTAGGCTCCAAAGTCAACACTAGTCAAAGTCTAGAATATCACTCAATTAAATTATACTAAAATCACATAAATTCTAATAGATCTCAATAATTCACAATAATTCCAAATAAATCCCAAATATTCAAAAATGACCAAAATACCCCCATACTAGAAATGTGGTAGTGACAAATCTACCCTCCTTAAAAGAATTTCGTCCTCGAAATTGAAAGGCGAAATGCAACTGATTAGAAGGATAGAAAGTATACCCCATGGTCCAAAAAGATATGGGTATCGCTCGCACATCTCATCCTCCCGCTCCCAGGTAGACTCTCCTAGAGAATGATGCCTCCGTATGACGCGAACCAAAGGTATCACCTGGTTCCTCAGAACCTTCTTCCGTCGATCCAGTATCTCCACTAGCTGCTCTGGATTGCTGAGAGAAGGCCCAACCTCAATCTCCGAATGATCAAGCACATGGCTAGGGTCAGCCATGTACCGTCTCAACTGTGATATATGGAATACGTTGTGGACACCCACTAGTACAGGTGGCAAGTCTAGCCTGTATGCCACGTCGTCGACTCTCCCTCTATTAACGAAAGGGCCGATGAAGCGCAGGCTAAGCTTCCCATCTCCACCAAAATGTATCGTACCACGAGTCGGAGATATCTTCAAGAAAACATGGTCTCCAACCTAATCACAAGCAAGGTCTCAATTTAATTATGATAAACAAACATGATCAATAAAACACAAATAAACAATCCAAAATCTAATCCTACTCTAATCTGTACCTCAAACTCTAATGGCCTCCGGTGGCTATCGGCCCAGTGTCGATGTCTGTCCTGCACTACACGAAGTCTGTCCCTGATGAGCTTCACCTTTTCGGCTACGTCAACAACCATCTCTGGCCCCAGTAAAGCTCGTTCACCAACATCATCCCAAGATAAGGGTGTACGACACCTACGCCCGTACAGAGCCTCGAAAGGTGACATCTTAATGCTGGCCTGAAAACTTTTGTTGTAAGCAAACTCCACCAAATGTAAATGATCCTCCCAAGAACCTCCAAAGTCCAAGACGCACGTCCGCAGCATATCCTCGAGCGTCTGAATAGTCCTCTCTGACTGTCCGTCCGTCTTGGGGTGGTATGCAGTACTAAACTTGGGCTGAGTGCCAAACTAGTCTACAGACTCCTCCAGAAATGGGAAGTAAAGCGACTATCCCGATCCGAGACAATGCTGACGGGAACCCCACGAATTCTGACTATCTGCCACATATACATCTCCGCAAGCCTCTCTGCAGACGTACCCACCTTGAATGGCAAGAAGTGGGCCGATTTGGTCAACCTGTCAACGATGACCCAAATTGCGTCTTTCCTTCCTGGTGTACGCAAAAATCCAGATACAAAATCTATAGTGACGTGCTCCCACTTCCACTCGGGAATAGGTAGCGGCTGCAACAATCCACCGGGCCTCTACCTGTCTGCCTTGACCTGCTGACAGACCAAGCACCTAGCTACGAAGCGAGCTACCTCCCGTTTCATCCCGGACCACCAAATATGCTCCCTCAGATCTCGGTACATCTTGTTGGCACCAGGGTGTACAGAGTACTGAAATCTATGGGCCTCCTGTAAAACCTGCTCCCTGAGATCTCCGCTGGGCACACATAACCTGGAACCGTGCCGCAAGGTACCATCCTCTGCAAGAGAAAACTAGCCATCCAGCAATCCTGCTCAAACCTGCTCTCGGAGACACCGCAGAGCAACGTCCTCAAATTGTGTCGACTTGATCCTCTCCACCAAGTCTGACTGAATCTGCAGGCCCCATAACTGCATCTGAACTCCGGGCACGATCACCTCAATCTCCAGGGTCTCCAAATCAGCAAGCAAGTAACGGTCCATAGTCAAACACATGGCTGTCGGATACCTACTCAAGGCATCGGCAACCACATTGGCCTTTTCTGGGTGATACTGAAGTAGGATGTCAAAGTCCTTCATCAACTCTAGCCATCTGCGCTGTCTCATGTTCAGCTCCTTCTGAGTGAAAACATACTTTAAGCTCTTGTGATATATAAAAATCTCTACCCTCTCTCCATACAGATAGTGCTTCCACAACTTCAGAGCAAATATCACTGCTGCAAGCTCCAGGTCGTGGGTAGGGTAGTTCTTCTCATGGGGACGTAATTGCCTAGAAGCATAGGCAATCACCTTCCTGTGCTGCTGCAATACACAACCCAGTCCCTTCCCTGAAGCATCACTATAGATAGTGAATACCCCTGATCCTGAAGACAATATCAGAATCGGAGCTATCGTAAGCCGTTTCTTCAACTCATCAAAAGCTGCCTGACACTCCTCTGACCAAACATACTCAGCATCCTTCTGGGTCAACCGAGTCAACGGCTCTGCAACCCGGGAGAAATCTTGCACAAATCTCCTTTAATATCCTGTCATCCCCAGGAAGCTCCTGATCTCTGCTACTGAAGTCGGCGCTGCCCATGCCTCAACTGCTATGATCTTCTTGGGGTCAACTGAGATCCCATCTCTAGTCACCACATGCCCCAAAAAGTCAACCCGGTCCAAAAATAACTTACACTTGGAGAGCTTCCCATAAAGCTGCTCCTTCTTGAGAGTCTCTAGCACTATCCTCAGATGCTCCTCGTGCTCCTCCTCAGCCTTAGAATACACCAAGATGTTATCAATGAATACCACTACGACCTTGTCCAAGTACTGGTGGAACACCTTGTTCATTAGGTTCATAAACACTGCTGGTGTATTGGTTAGCCCAAACGACATAACCAAAAACTCAAACTGCCCGTACCGCATCCTAAAATTGGTCTTGGGAACATCTTCCCCCTTCACCTTCACCTGGTGATATCCTGACCTCAGATCAATCTTGGAAAATACCCGAGCTCCGCTCAACTGGTCAAAAAGATCATCGATCCGCGGCAGTGGGTATCTGTTCTTGATCGTGAGGTTGTTGAGTGCCCTATAGTCAATACACATCTGTACTGACCCATCCTTCTTTGGCACAAACAATACTAGTGCACCCCATGGCGACGAACTCGAACGGATGAAGCCCTTGTCCTGCAGCTCATCCACCTGCTTCTTCAGCTCCACCAACTCACTGTTGTTCACTCGATAGACGTGCTAAGAGATGGGTTCCGCTCCTGGAACCAAGTCTATCGAGAACTTAATGTCTCTGTCTAGTGGAAATCCAGGCAACTCCTCTGGAAAAACATCCATATACTCTGCTATCAAGGGGTATGGAATCGTCTGCTCCTCAACCGAGACTCCACAGAAAACTTTGTTGCTCTGCTCCGCCTGACGTCTGGAGTACTCGAACTCTGGCTCCTCCGATACTCTGAAGAGATCTCTACCCCCTCTGCAATCAATATTGGCGTGGTATGTCACGCCCCGATTTCGCAGAGTCCTTTCGTCCTCGCTTCGGACTCTTTTGGGACCGCTCGTCCTCGCTAGGGCGTGATGCCGTACAAGCCTAAGTTGTGCTTGCACAAGGCCAAGACCTGAAGCAAGACAAGATAGACAAGGCTGACAATACGCAGCGGAACGTATCGCAGATAATTGAAGCAGCAGCGGACATATCTCAGAATATAAGCATTGAACACAATGGTAACAAGAAACAATTCTCTTCTATTGATTTCATTTGAACAGATTACAAGCTCTCATTTCTCTTTGATACAATATTATATTCTCTCAGATTTTTACAGATTATAATGATCCCGTTCCCATATATTACATCTCTTTATATACAAAACCAACTCTTGCAACAGATGTCATCTCTTGGCATCTCTTCTGATTTCTGGCTCCTGAGGATGAGGCTCGGGCTATCGCTTCGGACTGTCCTTCTCGATGCATAGTGCACCTACATGCAGACTGATGGTGGGTCAGTATATCAGCATATTGGTAATTGCGAACAAAGAGCTACATTTGTCTGAAACGATCATTGTTCATTTAATGAGAAAATATTTCTTGTGATGTGATCTTGCTACTTTTACCTATGTTTATTCCATACATACAAAGTCAGTTTACATTCTTTTGAAAACACATCTTTGAAAAGCCAACATTTCATTTCATTTCATCTCAAGCATACAAGGGACTAATCAATTCAAGCACGATGAGTATTCATTTGTGCAGTGCGCAGCATGTTTTATGAGCATATCATTTCTTTTGTTCGAGCAACTGTTAGGGTCAATGACAAGCATGATACATTATCTTTTCTTTAGTGGGACATCATTCATGGCAAAAGGTTAATCTCTGCAAGCATTTATATAGGAACTTAAGCAACACATGTATATCACTTTTCAGCGACTCTAACTATAGTCGACCGTTCATCCCTGCACAAGACAAGGATTAGCATAAACATTATAAAACCAACATTGTTTCCTGTTCATCTCTGTATTTATGGCTCTCCGCAGAACATTCTTGACACCTGCAGACTGAATTGGCAGCTGTGACTCTTAGATTCAGCATGTCGCTAACATGCATAACTTTCCCGAGGTATAGCATTTACCTTATTCAACATTTTCGAGGTGTAGCATTTACCTCTTCCAACATTTTCTAAGGTGTAGCATTTACCTCAGGGTACCGTTTCAATCTCCTTGTAACGTGCTCAAGTCCGACTGTACATGACCAACATTCACAACATCTTTGAGGGACAAGCAATCATTCATTTCCTTGGAACGTAACAACAGTTCTATACAGATATAGCATATCATTTTACCTTTGAAAGCATACTAGTTCGAGGCAATATGTAATCTCTTTTCTTTTCTTATTAGCATGGCAACAGTTCATTGATTAAAGGCAACATCTCTACTTTAGCATACATGTATCCATTCGTTTCTTATTAGCAGGCAATCATCCTCTTAGCATACAAGTTATCTCATTTCTTGTTCTTAACATAGCAACATGTGGATTCTCTAAAAGCATACTCAATGATTTACTATCTTGTTATTAACAAAAGCATTCAATCAAAAACTCAGATTCTTAAGACGTAAGCGAATCAGCAAATGAGACTTCGTCCACTCACCCAGATCAATCGTCTTCTATTATAAAGCCAGCAATCCGATCTTTCTGTCTATCTAGTGCCTTCGCGGAGCGGGACACTACATAATTACCCACCGAAAAGAAGTTTCGTCCTCGAAACTTAAGGAGAAACTTACGATATCCTTAGCAGCAATAGTCCTCATCCTTTGCCATCATCAATCCATGAAATCACAATTCAGATCATATCAAAACTCTTATTCAATCAAGCATTTCAATCTCAATCAATCAAATCAATAAAACATATGCCAGTATCATAAAAATATTTACGGACTTATTGTATGGAACGTTCATCTCATTATTGATATCGAGTAGGAAAAGGAATTTAGACCAGAAAAACATCTACGAATTCAATCGAATCAATTGGCCGGAGGATCGTGTGGCTCTGATACCATTCTGTCATGCCCCGATCCCGCAGAGTCCTTTCGTCCTCGCTTCGAACTCTTTTGGCACCATTCGTCTTCGCTAAGGCGTGATGCCGTGCAAGCCTAAGTTGGGCTTGCACAAGGCCAAGACCTGAAGCAAGATAAGATAGACAAGGTTGACAATACGCAGCGGAACGTATCGTAGATAATTGAAGCAGTAGCGGACATATCTCAGAATACAAGCATTGAGCACAATGGTAACAAGAAACAATTCTCTTCTATTGATTTCATTTGAACAGATTACAAGCTCTCATTTCTCTCTGATACAATGTTACATTCTCTCAGAACTTTACAGATTACAATGATCCTATTCCCATACATTATATCCCTTTATATATAAAACTAACTCTTGCAACAGATGTCATCTCTTGGCATCTCTTCTGATTTCTGGCTCCTGAGGATGAGGCTCGGGCTGTCGCTTCGGACTATCCTTCTCGATGTATAGTGCACCTGTATGTAGACTGATGGTGGGTCAGTATATCAGCATACTGGTAATTGTGAACAAAGAGCTACATTTGTCTGAAACGATCACTGTTCATTTAGTGAGAAAATATTTCTTGTGATGTAATCTTACTACTTTTACCTATGTTCATTCAAAGTCAGTTTACATTCTTTTGAAAACACATCTTTGAAAAGCCAACATTTCATTTCATTTCATCTCAAGCATATAAGGGACTAATCAATTCAAGCACGATGAGTATTCATTTGTGTAGTACGCAGCGTGTTTCATGAGCATATCATTTCTTTTGTTCGAACAACTATTAGGGTCAATGACAAGCATGATACATTATCTTTTCTTTAGTGGGACATCATTCATGGCAAAAGGTTAACCTCTGCAAGCATTTATATAGGAACTTAAGCAACACATGTATATCACTTTTCAGTGACTCTTACCATAGCCGACCGTTCATTCCTGCACAAGACAAGGATTAGCATAAACATTATAAAACCAACATTGTTTCCTGTTCATCTCTGTATTTACGGCTCTCAGCAGAACATTCTTGACACATGCAGACTGAATTGGCAGCTGTGACTCTTAGATTCAGTACGTCGCTAACAGGCATAACTTTTCCGAGGTGTAGCATTTACCTCATTCAACATTTCCGAGGTCTAGCATTTACCGCTTTCGACAGATGCAAGGTGTAGCATTTACCTCTTCCAACATTTCTTGAGTTGTAGCACTTACCTCAGGGTACCCTTTCAATCTCCTTGTAACGTGCTCAAGTCCGACTGTACATGAACAGCATTCACAACATCTTTGAGGGACAAGCAATCTTTCATTTCCTTGGAACATAACAACAGTTCTATACAGATATAGCATATCATTTTACCTTTGAAGGCATACTAGTTCGAGGCAATAAGTAATCTCTTTTCTTTTCTTATTAGCATGGCAACAGTTCATTGATTAACGACAACATCTCTACTTTAGCATACATGTATCCGTTTGTTTCTTATTAGCAGGCAATCATCCTCTTAGCATACAAGTTATCTTATTTCTTGTTCTTAACATAGCAACATGTGGATTCTCTAAAAGCATACTTAATGATTTACTATCTTGTTATTAACAAAAGCATTCAATCAAAAACTCATATTCTTACGGCATAAGCAAATCCGCAAATGAGACTACGTCCACTCACCCAGATCAATCATCTTCTGTTGTAAAGCCAGCAATCCGATCTTTCTGTCTATCTAGTGCCTTCGCGGAGCGGGGCACTACATGGTGCCTGCTCAACCAATCCATACCGAGTACTATATCATAGTTCGGCAATGGCATTACGAACAGGCTTACCTCCAACTCACAGCCTCCCAAAACAACTCTCCGACCCTTACAAACATTACTCACGAGGATAATGCCACCCCCGGTCGTGATCTTGTAAGTCCTAGGCAACGATTCAGCTATGATACCGTGTCTAATCGCAAATGATACTGATACGAAACTATACAAAGTACCGAAATCGAATAATACAAAAATTGGACTGGAGTCGAGAAGAACCAAACCTGCGATCAGCTCTCCTATCACCTCTGTATCCTTGGCCGCTATGGCGAAAGCTCGCCCTGTTGGCCTTCCCTGGCCTGCTGCTTGTGCTGGACGAACCTCTGCTGCTGTATCGGTAGGGCTGGTCCCCTCTGCTAGCCTGCTGGAGCTCTGGCTCCTCCTTCCTGAGCTACGCGCGCTATGAGACACTCCCTCATCTGGTGGTCTGCTGAACCACATACCAGGCACTTGTCCAGTCTCTTCCTACATTCGTTCTACCCGTGCCCTGTCTTCTTGTAATAAGCATATGTGGTGGCCTGCTGCCTCGGTGCCTGCTGCTGTACCCTCTGCTGCTGATGCTGTACTTGCTGATGCCTCGGCTGCTGAAACTGCAGCGGCTGGAACCTCTGCTGCTGGTGGTGCTGCTTGTGCTGCTGCTGAAAGTGCGGCCTCTTGGCCGGTCCTCCACTACTGCTGCCTCCCTGGAAGTCTCGCCCCCTCTTGAGCCTAAGCTCAAGATCATCCTCTGCAGCTAACGCGTCCACTAGGATCTCCTCAAAGGTAGCACTGCGGGCATTCTTAGTGTAGGACTTGACCTCCTTTACCAAGCCCTTCCGGAATTTTCGGGCCTTCGTCGCCTCCGACAAGCCCTCTACAAATCTGCTCAGGCGGCAGAACTCTCTTGCGTACTCCTCCACAGACTAGCTTCCCTTGACTAGGGCCTCGAACTGAGTCTCGAGGGCTCCCAGCGCTGCATTCGGGAAGAACTTCTCCTTGAACAGCTTCTTGAATGCTACCCAAGTCTGTCCTGCAGTACCAACCCTTGGGTCGGTCTGGTACCACGTACGGGCCAGATCCTGTAACATGCTGGCCGCTGTCTCAATTTGGAGCCTCGTCAGTATCTCAGCCAACCTGAATATCTCTTCCATGTGCTCGATCCACTCGTCGGCATACAAGATCCCCTCTGTTCCTCGGAAGTCCCTCGGGTGCATCTTCTAAAAATCCTGTATGCCCTTCTCCTTCGGAGGGTACGGCTGCTGGACTGTTGCTGGCTGAGCTATAACTCTTTCTACCGCAGTCACGGCCAGATCAATGCCTCGGCTGAGCTCTGCTGCTGGATCTGCTGACCCTCCATATACTGCTGGAAGAAGGCAAACAGCTGAACGGCGTCAACTGTCCCCGATGGTGGCTGCTACTGCTGAAGCACATCCGGAATCACCGGACTCGGCCCATGCCTCACAGGTGGAGGGGCTCCTCCGAAAGCAGCTGAAATGTCTACCCCAGCTGGCATGACTGGGGCTACGATAACTAGGGCTGGCTGCTGATTATGAGAGGTGGCAGACCTCTCATCGGCGTCCCCCTGGCCCTGGCGATGTGATCTCGTCTCAACCATCCTGGAGACAGATCAAAAGAAACAATTGCTGAGAATGAGTCGAAATATCAAAGTAGGACAGTTTAAATTCAAAGGAAGACAATAAGCAGCAAAATTTAGATATACGAAATCTGATAAAGAGTTTTTTTAATGTGATTGAGTACCTTCAAAAATTTCCTAATTCTACTGCAGGCTGCAGTGATATTCTAGTTCGAATACCACTACATTTCTAAACTAGACCTGCATGGGCCACCACTAAAAACGTGTCACGACCCGTACCCTAGAGTAAGGGTACGAAAAGTAGGTACATCCAGCCTACGCCGCAGTATCGGCGGTAGAACGCTGTCCTAGGTTAATGCATCTAACAGTATAAGGCTAAACAGTTTATACTCCCCGAATGGGGGTGACATAGCAGAATGTAAACTCAATCACAACTAAGGAAGAAGAAGTACGATATGATATAAAACTCAAAATGAAGTACATAAGATCTGAAGAGTCTAAGTGTCTAAGATAACATCTCAGCATACATCTAGAAATACAAGTCTCAACTACTGAATATGAAAGAATATATACAATCTAGATCCCAAATGACAGTAATAGAAAACCTAGACTAGGGAGCCTCGGTCTCTATAGATAATGGATCCGGCTGGAAATCCGGATCACTGGTATCATCTAGAGCTGCCCTATAGTAGGTATCCACACAGGCCTCCTCCTCGTCCTCTGTAATATTTTTAACAGGTCTAGTCAGGAAATGAGCGAGCACAATACATCTCAACAGATCATAGCATGTTAGAAATATAAACATGCAGTAAAGTAAGATACAGGAAACTGAAGAAAGTACAGAATGTAAACCGAGAGAGAACTGTAATAGAAATATCTACTATAAATAGAGAACTAACAGTGGCTAGTGAGTCAGAGTACAATATAAACATGTGAATGGCATAGGAGATTCTGATGAGACACTACCGAGGTGATCAGATGAGATACTACTTGGATATTATTCACATGTCTACTTCTACTCCCCCGTACCCCCAATCAATACACAAGGATCCAGCCAGGTTATGTTATGATCCATACAACGGCCCACAAGGGGTGATACATGGTAGGCCCAAAAATGGGTGATTCTAGGAATGCCCATAAAAGGATGATTCAAGGAAGACTCTGTGATTATGAGAGTACATGTCACAAGTGACCAATGAACCATGAAGCATAGTGATACACCATGTAAGTGAAACGCACAGAATATGTAGTATCCGATGCTCCTGAGGGGATAACATCTCAAGAAGGGATCCATATAGTACTAATCCGTGTGACCAACGTGACAGTATCAAGTAAAGTAATTTAAAGCAGGAAAATAATTCTAACAGGATATGAAATGATTAGATAACGCACTCGCCTGGTATCTGAGTGTCCGAATGAAATGTACTGTCCGAGGAGAGGTGTCTGGCTCCTAATCAGAACAGCACAAGTCACAATAAGTCTAAAATGATAACAAGATGCAATTCAATGCATTCTAAATGAATCTAGGTTAATCTAGGCCAAAGTCAACTCTTGGTCAACTATGGTCAACCTTAGAAGTCAAACCTAGGTCAACTATGGTCAAACTAGGTCTAACAAGTCTAAATTAGGTCAAACAAGTTATTCTAGGTCTAAACAAGTCTAGGTTATGTTAAACTAGGTTTAACAATCATTCTAAGTCATAACAAGTCTATATTGGTCAATACACTACTATACTAGACTACACTAACATCACACATTGCATACATAGGCTATAGTCCAAGGCTAATACAGACACATTAGGAATACCGTATTATACCTATATACCTATACTTATACATCACATTATAGGTACATACATATATATACATAAACATTACATAGATATATATATACATATTTTATATACATTACATTATATATATCTATACATAGGGAGATAGAAAGAGTGTCATAGGGTGTCAAGAGAGTGTGTGTGTGTGTGTGTGTATGTCATGAATGTAGTACATAGGGTGTAATGTCAGAGGGTGTCACTATGTGCATGTAAATGTGTGTGTGTGTGAGTATACAAGTGAGTGCCAAGCAAGAGTGAAATGTAAAGGAGTGTGTGTGTGATAGAAAAATAGGGAAAACTGGAATCAAATGTGTGTGTGTCAACTGTTTCGACAACAGTGTGGTGCACATGGGGAAACTAGTGAATGGGAAAAAAAAACTGGAAATCAGTGAAGTGTACAAAACAGTGATGAATCTCAGGTTTGAAAACAGTCCAACCACAATCAAACCTATTTTTGAAATCAACTACTCAACCAATCCATCCCAAAATCGACATACAAGTAGAACACATATAGGAGAAAAACATTAGGGACTTAAAAATTAGAGCTTCTAACTATATTAATTTGGTTGCCAAAGTTCAATTTAGAAAACTGGAAAATAATGAATATAACATGGTATCAGGATTTTTAGGGTAATTGGATTTGAGTATCGAAAACAAGCTAAAATACAAAACTAAAGGTTGGTAATGATACTAGGGTTTGTGCACGTGTCCCAGGAGTCATTCGTGTCCAACCAAGTGACACAAACTTGTCCAAACAGATTAAAACCCCAAATTAAAACACAAGACACAGTGCAGTGTTGACAGCCTCGTACGTGTGTGCACGCGTGTCGTGCACCCGACACAGGCCAAACCAGACCTCGTGTTCACAACCCTAGGTTCGCCTAGAATAGGTCTTCATGTCCAACACCCTGTATCTGTCCTGGTGTGTCATGTCCGAAGTTACAGAGCCATATCAGTGGCTGAAAACCCACTGTACGCATGCAGTGCAAAACTAGTGCACGAATTCGTGCTCGCTCGACACGACACGAGAGGTCGTGCCACATGGGGAGTGTCATATCAAACACTGCCCCAACGTATCCTTAAAGAATCACATGTCCACGTATCACGCCCCAGAACCAGAATACTGGAGAGCGGGGGCAGACATAGCCAGCTACGTATATGAAATGGAATCCATCTCGCTATACGGTCACGGCTGTCTAGATACATGAGGGTTTATCTACAAGCCAACAGTCTCTTAAGGTCATGAACAAGCCTAGTGTCTCAATCACAAGCAAGTAAGTAAAAGGTTACAAGAAGTATGATCATTAAATATACAATAGTAAGGCGTCCCAAACATTACATATTCAGCTGATCATGAAGCTCGTCGTTACAAAATGTTAGGACTAGCAAGAGTTTAGTCATACATGATCAACCCTAGGATTTGTTAATCATGTTACAGCCCGTAGACAGACAGTAAGTAAGTATAATCGAGCCAAACAGGTGTTCGTCGGCTAAACGCCTCAAAAGAATATTTTTACAATAGAGTGGGAGAGCCAAAAATAACCCACTCGTTGCCAGGGTTCCGTCTAGTGGCCACCATCTGGCTGGAAGGACGGTAGATCCTCTGGAGCTGCTCCGAAATCTGGCCACACAAAACCAGCTGGATCAGACCCCAGAAAGAGCAAGTGCTACAAAGGAAGCTTCACTTAGGAACTAAAACCAGCAATCAGCACAAGAGTATGAATAAAGTAAGAACTGGAAATAAAAAAAATACATCAGGATGATATACGACGAGATAACCAAGGAACTATTCAGATAACCATGTTACAACCCGTAAACCAAATAAGGACCGGGGTTGTAACCCTTCGTCTGAATAGAACTTGGAATTCTCACCATTTATCGGTAAAATAAATACAAGCATTCTGGTCATGCAGTAATCTAGAACAGGATCAGGACTAGACTAGACTGGTTAGACTCCATCCAATCATTTCACGGCTAAACAAGAACTACGGCTTGATACTTTAACTAACTAGGATTGTCACAAGCCTAATTACTAACAAGATGCAGTGAGATTATTCTACAGCCACAAGCCCTGCAGACCATCCAGGTTACCCGGGTTGAAGGATTTAGAGTTGAATTCAGGTGGGTACATCGTCCAGGAAACGAATGTACCCTTAGGTAGCTTGAAGGGTGCAACACATGACAGTGTGCTGGAAATGTGTCCTACTCGACGACAGGCTACAGATCCCAAGGCGTACCCAGGTAACGG
This sequence comes from Iris pallida, assembly GCA_029216955.1. Lineage (NCBI taxonomy): Eukaryota > Viridiplantae > Streptophyta > Magnoliopsida > Asparagales > Iridaceae > Iris > Iris pallida. The sequence continues at coordinate 4,447,702 of JANAVB010021996.1, forward strand.
GATTGCCTTTAGCTGGGAAATCTCGTCATGACTAATGTATTAATCTAGTTATTAGCCTTAGTCTATTTTAGTAGGTACTCCTGACCGTGGTACTCAGAAGTTCCTGTCCTAGACATGATGCAAGACAGGACTGGTTTATTTGTACAAGCATAATCGCCCACGGTGTCCAGGTCATTATACAGGTCATGTCATGTCAGGTAGCCGTCGCAACAGCTATTCGAGATAATCATGTCAGGTTTATCATATCAAGTGTACTAGTCAGGAGTACGCCACGACGGGCCACTATCAGGTCATGTCAGGTTATTAGGTCAGGAGTGCACCACTACGGGTCACTATCACGTCATGCTCAATTATCAATTCCAAACATATCAAATGAATTCATGATTTCAAGTTCAGGACAAAAGGCGTAAGGATATAAAATGGACGTTAAATATCTAATAAAATATCAATATACAGGGCTATAGAAGAGCCATGCGGCTAAGGCACATGCGGCCAGGATGGATCTCATGCGGCTGGGGAAGGAGTCGGGTTCATGCGGCTGGGAAGGAGTTCATGCGGCTTATAAGGTTCAGGATCTCATGCGGCTGGCGGATATAGGACTCATGCGGCCAGCGAGTGAGTCTGTTTCATGCGGCTCGTCAAGGCTGTGCACATGCGGCTGGGTCAAACTCATGCGGCCAAGATAAGCTGATGCGGCAGGATAAGGTCCTCAGCCCTATGCGGCTGAACTGACTGGGTCCCATGCGGTCGGGAATACTTGCCGCATGAACTTGTCACACGGTCAAGTCAAGGCAATAGTGCATGCGGTTGGAACTGACTTGTCGCATGAATGTTCATGCGGTCAAGTACACCATGCGGCTCGGGACTTTGCTTCTTCTCCAAATTTCTGAGAAGAAGTACACCATAAGCCATGGCTTCCAAGCTGCATAACTCTATCATCCGAAGCCCAAATCCGAACTTTCATAGGTCAAAATAGGGTAGAACGAGATTCTCTACAACATAGAACCCTCAAAACTCAGAAATAACAAGATTAAGTAGATCAAAACCCAAGAAATCCAAAAATAATGTAAATATAGATCTACAAGAATCTAGCCATGGAAAGTGAAAATGCCAAGTTCTAAAGTTAGTTAAAATGCTGTAAGGAAGAGAATAAAGCAATAAAATTAGAGTTCCTCCATGAAGCAAGTTGCACTTGCCTAGACCTCTCTCTTCCTCTCTCTGGTAGGTAAGGGAGTAATGGTGGAGAAGATAATAAATGAAGAGAGAGAAAGGAGAAGGGTTAATAAATGGTAGTGGTGGTAGGTAGGGGGTTCACCTCTTGGTTCATGATGAACCAAGAGCAATCCCAAACCGAACCAAGTCAACCCAAACCAAGAATAAACCAAGCCCAGGAAGGAAATTAAGCAAGGAAATCATGCAATACAAGAATAAATACGTACACGTATTCCAGAAATACGTAATACGAACTACAGGCATTACACCACGTGTTCTACACAGAGAGAATTTGACCCCGAGTAGCATAACAGTACGTGCGGTGTCTGAACCGCGTGTTCGTGTCCAATTTTTAACACGATACGACTCTAAAATTGACTCAATCGAATGGAAATGCCTAAGCCATCTCTAGATCTACAATCTTATGCAAAAACATTTCGAAAACAGCAATATTAAATCCTTTGAGACATTTAGTCAAACACCTATCCTAGTGGACTGATACGTGTCTATTTAGGACACAAAATGGACACGAAATGCCACGAATTTCTAGGTTTAGCTAGGGGACACCTAGATCTAGGTTAATATACAAAAATAACAGCATCTATAATAGAGTTTTAGGGATTTACCTATAGGTGTCAAAACTCCTCAAAAGCTCCAAAGAGGGGGTGTCTCCTTGCTCCCCAAACTTCACCAAATTGTTAACAAACTGAAAATAAATTATACACACAGCAAGAATACCTAAATTAGAACCTATTGCAATTTGTTTGAGGGAAAAAGGAATTAAATTGGATTTCCTATGAATTTCTAAAGATGGAGCATACCTCTCTTTCCAAATGTGAACTTTCTAAAGGAGGCTAACCTAATGGAAGAGACTACTTATAGGGGTGGGGTTCCCAATGTGGCCGGCTAAGCTAGGGTTAGGGTTAGGTTTTAGGTTGGCTAATGGGCTTGGGCCAAATTCACAAGCTATGGGCTTAAGTCATTAATCATGACTTGTGAAGTCATAAGCCATTAATCCAATCTCCATTCTAATTCCTATTTCCAAATTGGTTCTAATGACTAGGATATGATTAACTTAAATCAAACTAGGGTTTCATAATCTAACCAAGTCACTAAAACTAGGGTTAGCTTCTAGGGTGGGCTCCAAAGTCAACACTAGTCAAAGTCTAGAATATCACTCAATTAAATTATACTAAAAATCACATAAATTCTAATAAATCTCAATAATTCACAATAATTCCAAATAAATCCCAAAAATTCAAAAATGACCAAAATACCCCTATACTAGAAATGTGGTAGTGACAAACGTGCTAAGGCACGGAGCTATCTCTGGAGCCTTGAAGCGTTGCAAGGAGCTGAAGCACCATATACAGGACATAATGTATCGGAACATCGCCATGAATCATTCCATCTTGTAAGCCACTTGGTACGCCTTTTATGTTTCAGAGAGAGAGATCTTGAGCGATTTGTAATCTCAGCCTAGCGCTGCTTGTATACTTCTTGAATGTCAATAAAGAGTTTAAATTCGCTTCAATTTGTGTTGATTTACTTTCCGCTGCAAATGGGGACACTCTGTGCGACTCTGTAGGCTAGCTCAAATTGGCCATTTTCGGACAAAGCCTTATACGGGCGCAACCTAGGCCCATGTGGCATTACGCCTTAGCGAGGACGATCGCTCCTACGGGAGCGGGGCGTGACAGATTGGTATCAGAGCACGACTTTACGTCCTTGGACTTTATTTCGATTCTCTCAGTTTTGAAAGCTCGTTTTGAAACAAAAGAAGTATATGCCCTCTCTCGTTGTACCTTAGGATGTTCCATACAATAACTCTAATATTTTCAAAAGCTCGTACGAATACTCGGTTGAACGGGATCGATAGGCGAAGGCCTTTGTGCCAAACAACGACGGACTTGTGTTGAAAGAAAACTAATGCTAAAAGTTAGCAAACACAGTGCGTGCTTGAATAAGCTTACGCTGACAATAGTCAACGAGTACACGAGACCGAAGTATAGTTCGAACGGGATGGTTATGCACGCAGCCTTTCGGCTAAGTTGTACCGAGCATCGCACACCTAGACCTTCTGGTGCAAACGAGTTTGCGAGCAAGATCGACAATCGCTCGGACGAGAATAAGTAAGACTTAGAACGTATGTTGATAGAGACGCTACTTGACCAACGCTAGAAGGAACGCGGAAAAATGGTTCTTAGACTTTGAGGAACGAGCGAACACGCGATTGAACACATCGATTGGGAATCAAATGATCATTTGAGGATTTATAGAATGACTTGGCCCCGAGTGGTGTATGTGATAGGTTCGAAGAAGAATAAGAGTGAGTGTCTATGACTAGTCGAGTGGCTCGAACCCTAAGTAGTGTATGGACGTCATAGAAATTATTCGAGCGAGACTAAAGGATATATGGATAGAACGAGTATGTCGGCAAGCGATGTTATCGCGCAAGCCCTAGAATGAGTAACGCTTGGTTGGTCATGATTCGGGAGTCTCAAATGAGATATTGTTCGGACAAAATGTGAATGTGTAGTGCAAGTACAAAATAAGTTGAATAGAGAGTCGGAACGATGAAGAGTGGAGGTCTTGGTCGAGGAAACGTAGTGAATCGTACATGCGATTTTGAATTTAGTCGAATGGATTGGAACTTGAGTTAAGATGAAATACTCATGGACGAGATCGAAGATAGCACGATTGGAAGATAGCGTGCATAGAAAATATTGATTTGGAGATACGAGAATGACTAAGAATTTGGAATGGATGTTGCTCAATGAAGAGTTAGCATAAGACAATACGAATTGAGGAATTAAGTTGCACGATTCAAAATTCGTTGCAAAAGAAAGATCGTCAGGTTATGTACATCATCGATAGTATTGAGGTGTATCAATGATCGATGTACGATTACTCGGGGGTACTCTGATTCGATGAATGATGATCATGTTAGAAGTTATTGTTTCGAAGGATACTATGTTGGAGAATTTTGATAGAAATGAATATTTGGAATGAAGAAGGGAAGTGACTTGATTGTTCGGTGATAACCACAACGACAACGTTCTTGTCTTGCACGAGCGCAACTCTAGCCTCGCACATGCGTCACGTCGAATTTGTTGGCACATCGATTTTTATACATTGTTCACAATAACCCTTGTACGTTTTTAGTTTATACTTTTCACCGGCACTTCCAAAAAGACAAGAATAGAAGAAAGACATCTCCATACAATTTCCATGAAGCTTATCAAAGACCCTGGAGCAGATGCAATTCTCTATTATTAAGATGATGATATACTACAATAAAGAGAAAATACAAGAGATATTTCTTAAAAGGCTATGAAGTAGATGATGCAAAAAGACCCAGCTTGAAGTCTACATAGAAGACGGTTCTTATCCCTGTTCTTTTCTTGAGTCTGTAAATGTCTAGGAATCTATGTACACACTTTGCTAAGATGACAAACATAAAGAAAGAAATGGTGAAGTAAAAAGTCATTCAGAGGAGACGAAAAATCCGACGGATTATAATCCGATCGCTCACAGCAAGTTAGTGAGCAGAAATTTGGATAATTCGACGGACATCCGCAAAAATCTGCCGGATAATCCGATCGCTCACAGGAAGTTAGTGAGCAAAAGTTTGGATAATCTGACGGTCACCCGCGAAAATCCTGCGGATAATCCGAACCTCTCACAGCAAGTTAGTGAGCTGAAGTTCGGATCATCCGCCGGACTTCCGCTGAAATCTGACGGATAATCCGCTTGACTTATTTGCAACTTTTGAATTCAAATCCAACGGCAGCTGGCAGCTGAATTTAATGCATCTAACGGCTCTTTTTATGCCCGTTACTGTTGACCGAATAATCTGACGAATTTCTGTTGAAATTCGACGGATAATCCGGTTGATGGCTGAATGCCCTTAATGACTTTGGATTTGCATAAAATGGGCTTTAGTCTCTCCTCATAAAGGTTCTCTCTTCCAAGCTTTAAATTTTCTCAACCATAAAAGAGCTTCACTATTACTACTCTACTCTACTCAATCTTTAATTATCATCCTCTCCCAAAGTGCTAGAGTATTTAAAGAGTTGTAAATTTCGATCTTCAAGTGTTAGAAGATCAACAAGTTCTCTTCTTATTTCTTTGAAGTTGGCGAGCCTTCGTAAGAAAACTCGTGTGTTGAAGTTGGCAATTTCTTCGGATCCAAACTCGTGTTGAAGTTGGCGAGTACTTCGGATCCAAACTCGTGTGTACTATTTTATCAAATAGTGGATTTAAGCCGGAGAGAGTTCCGGGACTGGATTGTCTCTAGCTAGGATACCAGGATACATCTTGTGTTTGATCTTCTTACTCTATCCTTTTATTTGACGTATATTGCTTCTTGTGTTTAAGTTATATTTTATTTCCCTATTCACCCCCCTCTTGGGTTTTTCAATTGGTATCAGGGCTTTGTTCTATCGATTTAGGTTTAGACCCTTTGAGTGATCTGTCATGCCCCGACTCGCCGAATCGGTCGCCATCACCTTGACTCGATATAAATCGATCCCCACGGGTCGGGACGTGATGTCGTACAAGTCTTTATTGGACTTGCACAAGTCAATGATGTGCAATTAAAATTTCTTTTGTCTCGACGCGTTGAAATTAAACAGTGCAGAGAGTTGAAAACATAGCATAGGAAGAAATTTAGCTTTTCATTCATAAACTTGTAAAGTATGTGCAAGGTCATTTTTACATTACATATGCCGTTGCGGCTACATCTTGAAACACACAAAAGAAAAACTCTCGACAAGCTTGTCCTGAAATAATCCTTGTCGTTCCATACATTCACGCCCCTTTATACATTTGAACAAAGCCTTCGATCTGAGTTGGGCTTCAAAATACTTCAAAATAGGAGAGCTTCGTGCCGTCTCCCGTTCTTCAGCTTCAGGTCTAGTCTCGAGCTCCCGCAGCGCGCTCGTTACCTGGAGAGTTGGGGGTTAGCACACTTGCTAGTGGATGGGACGAACCCACTCGTCTAAACCGATACTGCTTATTAAGGATTCTAGCATACGAAGTGATCTTTCTATTTAGAACTATATGAATTGCAATTTATTTCGAAGGCACATTTTATAAGATAACACATAACAAATTTCTATGCATTATTACCACGGCCGTGCTCCTTTCCTGCACAAGATATACATGATACTTACCACCTGCACAAGACAATAGGTGAGCATGCAATCTATCCTATATGCGGTCATTGGTGATATCGACACCATAAAGGACGACTACGTAGCCTTGCGACGCGCCCTCCAGTCCAGGTAGCGAGCCTAACTGGAGGTCTCGCAATGCCTCACGCCGAAGCACGATTTCCATAATTTCCTCCTAGGCCAATTCGGTCCCAGGGCCCCGGGTACCGTCTCGAGGAAAGCTTACCTTGTGCACAAGTTGCCCTTGACCATACGAATGTATGAACAGTTTAATATGTATAAAGTAAATTGCATAGCGTAACCAATATCGAATCACATAATCATTTCTACTCGTGTAAGGGTCTTTTTCCCCGAAATCATACGTTCTGATTTAGCATCCCGTAGGCACCAAATTCTCCGAGGCATGATGTACCGCCACCAAGGTTTTCATCGTTGTGTTTTGCATGGCATGAAATATATTCTAACTCTTTCTTAGAACTTTATCTTTTCCCTACTTAGTGTGAACTTATAGATTTGGAGTTAACTTCTCTAGGTTGATATATTATCCCAAGCTCTTGATCTTAGTGGCAAGCATACATCCCGTTAGCATCATCGATTTGAACGTTGAACTTTAAGAATTTAGTTGGCGGGAAGGAGTAGAAAAGAAGGGGCCGAAGAACCATCCACCTAAGGAGATTCCGCCGATAGTAGGAGAACGCTTCACGACGGTCAAGCGTCAGTTACACGAACTCCTGCAATGGCACGAGCATCGAATTAGAACCCTTCCTTCAATCCTTCCATCGAAATTCCCAAAGATGCATTCAGAAATCGACGCGAAAGCACACTATCAAATCCATGCAATAATTCGTTCAGAAAGCCAAAAAAACCAATAAAACCAACGGCAGACGGGTTGCGTCGCTTTCTTTAGAGTTCCTTCGCCAAGATGCCGCCTACCGCATCTAGGACTTATTCTAACAGTAGTCGATCCATTAGTTGGAACGGTACTCATATCACTCATCCAAATCGATTTTATTGATGCCATGGTTTTTGTATATCAAACTCGTCGCCGAGCCAGACTAGCCATCTATGTTCCCGACCATGTCTGACTTGGCACGAGCCTATTACATAGTGCTTTGCCCCAACGGAATAGGGCACTACATAATATACCACTGAGAAAAAGTTTCATCCCGAAACTTAAGAACAAGGGTCTGACCTTCGTCGACAAAAAGTGAAGGGTACTTCTCCTTCATCTCCGCCTCTAGTTCCCACGACGACTCCTCAACGGAATGGTTGCGCCAGAGTACGCGAACCAAGGACATCGATCGGCTCCGCAGGATCTTTTCTTTACGGTCCAAAATTTGTACGGGCTCCTCCGAGTATGATAGATCGGCGCGTAGCTCCAACTGATCGAAACTAACCACATGACTTGGGCCATGTACGTACTTTCGAAGTTGGGAGACATGGAAGACGTCATGCACTTCGGCCAGGGAAGGAGGTAGCGCGATCCGGTAAGCAACGGTCGCCACTCTTTCGAGAATCTCGAAGGGCCCTACGAATCTCGGACTCAGCTTGCCTTTTACACCGAATCGCATGACGCCATGCATCGGCGTCACCTTCAGAAACACATGGTCCCCAACCAAGAACTCTAACGGTCGTCGACGAGTATCTGCATAACTCTTTTGTCGACTCTGAGCAATACGGAGCCTATCTCGAATCATGCGGACCTTCTCGACTGTCACGCCCCAGAACCAGAATACTGAAGAGCGGGGGAAGATATAGCCAGCTACGTATATGAAATGGATTCCATCTCGCTATATGGTCACGGCTGTCTAGATAAATGAGGGTTTACTACAGGCCAACAGTCTCCTATGGTCATGAACAAGCCTAATGTCTCAATCACAAGCAAGTAAGTAAATGTTACAAGATGTATGATCATTAAATATACAATAATAAGGCCTCCCAAATATTACATATTCAGCTGATCATGAAGCTAGTCGTTACAAAATGTTAGGACTAGCAAGAGTTTAGTCATACATGATCAACCCTAGGATCTGTCAATCATGTTTCAGCCCGTATGCAGACAGTAAGTAAGTACAATCGAGCTAAACAGGTGCTCGTCGGCTAAACGCCTCAAAAGAATATTTTTATAATAGAGTGAGAGCCAAAAATAATCTACTCGTTGCCAGGGTTCCGTCTAGTGGCCACCATCTGGCTGGAAGGTCGGTAGATCCTCTGGAGCTGCTCCGAAATCTGGCCACACAAAACCAGCTGGGTCAGAACCCAGAAAGAGCAAGTGCCACAAAGGAGGCTTTACTTAGGAACTAAAACCAGCAATCAGTACAAGAGTATAAATAAAGTAAGAACTGGAAATAAAGAAAATACATCAGGATGATATACGACGAGATAACCATGGAACTATTCAGATAACCAGGTTACAACCCGTAAACCAAACAAGGACCGGGGTTGTAACCCTTCGTCTGTACAGAACTTGGAATTCTCACCATTTATCGGTAAAATAAATACAAGCATTCTGGTCATGCAGTAATCAGGATCAGAACAAGACTGGACTGGTTAGACTCCATCCCATCATTTAACGGCCAAGCAAGAATTACGGCTTGATACTTTAACTAACTAGGGTTGTCACAAGCCTAACTACTAACAAGATGCAGTGAGATTATTCCACAGCCACAAGCCCTGCAGACCATCCAGGTTACCCGGGTTGAAAGATTAGGTTTGAATTCAGGTGGGTACATCGTCCAGGAAACGCATGTACCCTTAGGTAGCTTGAAGGGTGCAACACATGACAGTGTGCTGGAAATGTGCCCTACTCGACGGCAGGCTACAGATCCCAAGGCGTGCCCAGGTAACGGGATTGCCTGTAGCTGGAAGATCTCTTTATGACTAAAGTATTAATCTTGTTGTTTAGCCTTAGTCCATTTCAGTAGGTACTCCTGACCGTGGTACTCAGGAGTCCCCTCCTAGACATGATAAAAGACAGGACTGGATTATTGTACAAGCATAATCGCCTACGATGTCCAAGATTAATTATACAGGTTATGTCATGTCAGGTAGCCGTCGCAATAGCTTATCAAGATATATCATGTCAGGTTTAACATGTCCAGTTTACTGGTCAGGAGTGCGCCGCGACTGGCCACAATCAGGTCATGTCAGGTTAGTCATGTCAGGAGTGCACCACTATGGGTCACTGTCGTGTTAGGATCAATTATCATGTCCAAACATATCAAGTAAATTTGAGATTATCAAGTTCATGACAAAAGGCGTAAGGATATAAAATGGACATAAAATTTCTAATAAAATATCAATACACAGGGCTATAGAAGAGCCATGCGGCTAAGGCATATGCGGCCAAGAAGTGATCTCATGTGGCTGGGGAGGGAGTCAGGTTCGATCGGCTCAGGGTCCGAAGCTCATGCGGCTCACGGGGTAGGGGCACATGCGGCTAGCGGGGAACGGGTGCGCATGCGGCTGAAGGGGCAGGAACCTATGCGGCTGGGAGTGGGACTAGCTCCCATACGGCAAGCGGAAAAGGAAAGTTTTATGCTGCTAGGATAAATTGGACTCATGCGGCCGAAAAAGGGCAAGACACATGCGGTCAGCGGAAAGGGTACTCATGCGGCTGGCGGGGGATGGGTCTATGCGGCTGGCTGACCAATCAGGTACATGCGGCCGGGGAGGAGCAACCCATGCGGCTGCGGGGAGCAATGACTATGCGGTCAAGGGAAGCAAACCCATGCGGCTGGGAGACTGCGGTCTATACGGCTCGCGAGGGTTGAGTTCATGCGGCTCAGGGTTGCTGGAAATCCATGCGGCCAGGAAGGACTGGGCCTCAGTCATGCGGTTAAGTAAGAAGGACTTCATGCGGCTAGAAGGAATACTTGCCGCATGAACTTGTCATGCGGTCAAGTCAAGGCAATAGTGCATACGGTTGGAACTGACTTGCCGCATGAATGTTCATGTGGTCAAGTGCTACTATGCGGCTCGGGACTGTGCTTCTTCTCCAAATTTCCGAGAAAAAGTACACTATAAGCCGTGGCTTCCAAGTTACATAACTCTATCATCCGGAGCCCAAATCCGAACTTCCATAGGTCAAAATGGGGTAGAACGAAATGCTCTACAACATAGAACCATCCAAACTTGGAAATAACAAGACTAAGTAGATCAAAACCCAAGAAATCCAAAAATAATATAAATATAGATCTACAAGAATCTATCCATGGAAAGTGAAAATGCCAAGTTCTAGAGTAAGTTAAAATGCTGTAAAGAAGAGAATGGAGCAATAAAATTGGAGTTCCTCCATGAAGCAAGTTGCACTTGCCTAGACCTCTCTCTCTCTCTCTGGTAGGTAAGGAAGTAAATGAGGAAGAAGAAGATGATTAATGAAGAGAGAGAAAGGAGAAAGGGTTAATAAATGGTAGTGGTGGTAGTAGGTAGGGGGTTCACCCTTAGGTTCATGATGAACCAATAGCAATCCCAAACCGAACCAAGCCAACCCGAACCAAGAATAACCCAAGCCATGAAGGAAACTAAGCAAGAAAATCATGCAATATAAGATAAAATACGTACACGTATTCCAAAATACGTAATACGGACAACAGGTATTACATCGACGGCTTGTTCGACTAGTTCTGGCCCGAGCACCTGTCGCTCCCCGACTTCGTCCCAGTAAATCGGAGATCGGTACTTCCTCCTGTAAAGTGCCTCGTAGGGAGCCATTTGGATGCTCGATTGATAACTGTTGTTGTATGCGAACTCCGCGAGCGGCAAGTGCGTGTCCCAACTAGTGTTCAAATCTATCACGCACAGACGTAGCATATCCTCCAGGATCTGATTCACTCTTTCTGTCTGGCCATCGGTTTGCGAGTAGTACGCGGAGCTAAGGTTCAACTTAGTGCCCAGCGCCGCCTGTAGACTCGTCCAGAAATATGATAAGAATCGTCCGTCTCTGTCCGAAATAATTGTGGCAGGTACCCCGTGTAGTCTGACGATCTCGTCGTGATAAATTTGAGCTAACCGATCGACGCTCCATAATGACTTAATAGCGATAAAATGAGTGAATTTGGTCAAAGATCGACAATGACCCAAATCGCATCATTTCCCCGCGACGGCTTCGGAAGGCCCATGATGAAATCCATAGAGATGTTGTTCCACTTCCATACAGGAATATCGAGGTTCTGTAGCTTCCCGCCTGGTCTTTGATGCTCGGCCTTCACCCGTTGACAGGCCATGCACTGTGACACAAATGTTGCCACATCTTTCTTCATACCGTGCCACCAAATGGTTGTGCGCAGGTCCTTATACATTTTGGTACTCCTGGGGTGCAATGAGTACTTCGCATAATGGGCCTCCGTCAGAATCTCCTTTCTAAGTAAAGCATGGTCCGGCACGCATATCCTCCCCTTCATTCGCGTTATTCCGCCCTCGTCCACCACAAAGTCGATCGCCTTTTCCGTCAAAATCAGCTCGCACATCTTCTTCAGGAATGAGTCGTCCTCCTGTGCGGTCTTTATCTTATTGTGCAAGCTCGACTCAAGGTGCAATTGAGCCAATCGTGCTCCATGGTAACGGATTCGGAGTTCGATATCCATCTTTGCTAAGTCTCGCTGTATGTTACGGTTGATAGACAAGCACCCAGTGAACATTCTACTCAGGGCGTCCGCTACGATATTTCCCTTACCTGGTTTGTACTCGATAGTCAGATCGTAGTCTTTAATGAGTTCGAGCCAACATCGCTGCCGTAAGTTCAGGTCCCGTTGAGTGAAGATGTATTTGAGGCTCTTATGGTCCGTATAGATACGGCAAGCTACACCATAAAGATAGTGCCACCATAGCTTCAACGCGAACACAATGGCCGCTAACTCAAGGTCATTGTAGAAGCATGGAAAATATCAGAATAATGGTCCATGCGGCTCCCGATACGAAGCCCTTGTGGCTCATATGGGAGCTGTCTTATACAGTTCAAAGGAAGACTCTCCGTCTCATGCGGCTCGAGAGTGTATGCGGTTCAGCAGGAATATGCGGCTCGATCGATGCCACGTGTCCCCCTATGATCCTTTCCTACAGCTGGCCCTTTGAATAGTGGCCTTATTTAATGCTCTGACACGATTTGACGACTGTGGCGGCTCTGGCATAAAATGTCATAATGGCTCTGTCATAATGACAGACTCTTCGGGAAAAGAGGAAGATCTCTGACCCGATCCGTCAAAAATCCTAGGTTGCCACGTGGCAAATCTCATGCGGCTTAAGTAGAGAACAACTTCATGTGGCTCACTGAGAAGTCACCCTATATGATTAGCAGAAATCAGCCATATGCGGCCCACTGAAAGCTCAGCCCCTGCGGCTCAATACAACGCTAGCTCATGCGGCTCGCAAAGACTATGCATATGCGGCTCATTGAGAGTTCGTTCCCTGCGGCTCGATGAAGCATTGTCCTATGCGGCTTACGAAGAGTATCTCCCTGCGGTTCAAGTGTTGCCCATCCTATGCGGCTCTGGCAGGACCCACAATTAAAACACGTGGCATCGGATCAATCAAGGATTTAACCGAATCTCAACAAATATATTTGACATCATCATCATAATTACTGAGATCAAGGCATATCATTTATCATCAAGCCAATGGGACACGTGGCGAGCAATCGGACATTGGCATAATCAATCATGAAGATTTAAAGCAGTTAGCATTAATTGCTCACAAGATACGGTGCTATCCGTATTAATGGCCTAGATTTATTGTAATCAGGATCAAGGGTTCAGATAGATTGAAGGAGCGCCGACATTCTAAATAAATGATCATTAGCAAACCCTAATGATCATACTCCACTCCTATAAATAGCCAGCATCATTCCCTTGCAAAAACCCCCGGCAACAAGAGAAAAAAAAAGAGACAGATATACAGAGAGAGCTTCCCCCTTTTTTGATAACCACAGAGAGAGAAAAGCCAGGAGAGCAACACGAGGAGAGCAAGAAGAGCATTTCTTCGTCCACGACAAGCTGATCTTCTCGAGCCAAGACTGCATACCGATCGTCCAAGGAGTAAGGCAGAGCGGCCGTCGCTTTCCCGAGCCTCTATCGTCACCCCCCAGGAATCTAAAATAAACAATTGTACTTAGACTGTTGTACCTAGGTTTTCGTCTCTAGGCTTTCTTTGTACAAGCGAGTTTGTATTGTGAGTCTAAGTTCAGTCCTCCCATAAAACTGTTCTGTACTTTTACAATCAATGGCAAACACGATGGCGACTCTGCTGGGGACTAACTTCTCCATGGCTGAGGAGTTGGTGACGCAATCGGATGCAGCCAAACTTGGCTCCACACAACAGAAGATGGTCGTCCGCTTCGACCAACAGGCGTTCGAAGAGATGCTCTCTGAAGGCAGCGCTGGCCCGGTCCAGAAGCGCACCCGCACCGCGAAGGCTCGTAAAGAATGGAGGCCAAAATCATTTGCTCTTTCTCAAGCCCTCGATGGGATATCCTCTGTTGCTTAAGATGGCGAGAAGGACTCTCCTGCGGCCCCACTTCAGACCGTAGACAACTCTGCTGTCCCCAAGTCCGGCAGAAGAAAATATTATGATGCTGGACTTGCAGGGGCAAAGAGGAACTCTGCGCGATCCGAGCCGCAGAAGGGTATTAGCCGCAGGAAGAAAACCCATGCGGCTACATCCGCCAACCGCATGAAGAAAACTCATGCGGCTACATCTGTCAGCCGCATAACTTATGCGACTACAGTTGCCAACCGCATGGATGAAACTCATATGGCTATTAGAGTCAATCGTTTGTAGAAAACCCATGCGGCCACAGATGCCAACCGCATGCGGCCAGCCTGCACGGTCGTGACTCCTAGCCGCATAAGAACTCAGCCGACGACAGAAGACAACTGCATGCAGACAGCCTACACGGTTTCCAATCCCAGTCGCATAGCATCCGCTCCATGCTCCTCTCGATCAGTTTTCGATCGTCTCTCGTACGGTCCGAACCCTGACGATTCTCCAGACTCTGTGGTATTCAACTTGGACTCTTCTTATTATGCACCCTCAGGTGCTAAGAAGAAGAAGTCCAGGGCAGCGCGGGCTCATCAAGCCCAGACAGCTGCTCCAACCTCTGACTATCGGGGTATCCCGCTAATTATCATGCGGGCCTCTGATGGGAAGTTGTATAGAACCGCTCAAGTCCAGTCCCCAGTGGCAAACGGACAAAGTGGTTACTCTGACCTGCGTGAGGCTGTCCTCCACAAACGCAAGGAAAGAGAAGGGCCTCGGCGTGCAAAGATTCCTCACATGGACGTCACTGCACCCAGATCATCGTCAACTGCTGCTGCAACAACACGACAGTGACGGAAGACCGGCCGTCCATCTTCCAAAGATTACAGCATCCGAGCTCGGGGGACGAAGCACCTCCTATTGCCTCCTGCAATTCTGCACAGAAAGTCCCCGTCGAGGGGAAAGGGAAGAAGACAAGCATCTCCAGCCCAAAAATATCAACCACTACAGCTAAGAAATTGTCGGCTAAACGGTTGCCCTCCACCGGAGTATACCAACATACCCGTTCGAAGACAAAATCTGCTGCAATGGGAGATTCATCGTCCGCACCGCTGAGGGTCGAGGGAGCTGGGGGTAGCACTCCTCCGAACATCTACAACAATCCGATGTTTCAAGGAAACGAGCCCGGAGAAACAACTCTCCCATCAGGTGCAACAGATGCTGATGTCCCCGACGACATCCGTGACTCTCAAGATGAAGCAAACTCCGAAGCTGGGGGCACTGTTCCTTGTGAGTCCGAACCCGAAGAGAATATTCCCACCTACTCCGATGATTTCTCGATGCATGGGTATGACTCGGAGGGTGCACCCTCCACCGTCCCTTCCGTCACTCCTCACGTAAGTACGGTATTCATGACAGACAACAATCAAGGTGGCACCAGTGATCGCCAACACATCGACACTTTGGAGGCCATACTGAATGCCTTGGTCAAGTCTGTAGACGAGATCAAAGCGGCGCTTCCTACTCTGCAGGGAGTGACACCTAGCCAGACAAGTGTGGGTCCCACAATCAACGTAGATTCAAATTCGGCGGCACCGAACCCGGGCAATAATCCTCCCGAAGTAACGGCTCCGACTGCGACAGATGAGACCCGAGAAGTAAGAAGAGAAGTTCAAGAGCTCCGAGCCATGTTCTACGCCCGAGAAAAATCTTAAGACTTCAGAATATGGCAACTATATCCTGCTGAATGGAGGGATGTTCCATTCCCACCAAGATATAAGCCGTTCAATATCAACCCCTATGATGGCAAGACCTCAGCAAGTCGGTATATCACTTACTTCGAGGTCACCATCGACCATCTGCCCCATGATGACGCTATCCTCACGCGGTTATTCATCGGGGCATTGGAAGGAGTCGCCTTCGACTGGTACCGCAACCTGCCGGACAATTGCATCCACTCCTTCGCTGGCTTCAAACGCTTGTTCTTGGAGAGGTTCTACGAGGTAGGGCAGGACGTCACAATGTCTACCCTCATGGACGTCATCCAAGGAGAGAAAGAGCGGACGAGGAATTATATTGAGTGGTTTCGTCAAACCGCAATAAAGTTACCATCTGGCAATCCGGATTCTTCCCTGATTAAAATTTGCCAAAAGAGACTACTCCCAACAATTAGTCTCTGGATGGTTGAAAGTCAATTCAAGGACTGGAAGGCTTTTATCATCAGTGCTACAAGTGCCGAAGAACGATTGAAGAAGGCCCGCCAGCTGGGGTTGCATATCTCAGAGGGAGAGAACAAGGGCAAGCGTCCCAGCACCAACACCGATAATGGGGGTAGCCCCTCCAACAATCGGGACAACAGAGGCAAGCAGGCTATGGTGGCCGACACAGCCCAGAAGCCCGAGTCACAACCAACAGACAAACAATGGCCTCAAATCACTTAATCTTTTGAAGACGGCCACGTCAAGCCTATCTTGGACATGCTCATACAAGGAGATAGAATTCAGCTCCCTCCACCAAGACGGGAGCCTCGGCCGGCTGATTTGGAGAACCCAAAATTCTGCCATTACCACCGTTACGTCCACCATGCTACACACGACTGCTACCAACTGAAACGGTACATCCAAAACCTTATCGATTCGAACGCTCTAGCCATCGATTTCGAGGAGGTAACTGTAGCAGCCAACATGGTGTCTATATAATTCGGCAGCTTCCTGCCAACAGAGACTCAAGACGGTGTTATACCCATCCCTCTGGCAACGATGGAAATTGCTAATCTTCCGCCTGCTCGAGATCAAGCTGCCGATCTTGTACCTCTCACTACATCGCGAGGAGAAATTATGTGGGTCCATCCGGACTTGGTCCACGAGGTGACTCAGCCCACAACGCCTCCCATTCACAAGAAGAGAATCGGAAAAGTCAGATCCTGCGGCACCGTCTCGACAGATGAAGAAGAAGTCACGGCCGTTGTTACTCGATCTGGAGCACAATCTCAGCCCGTGGCTGAGAACTCAACTGATGATCATCCGCCCACTTCTACCGATGCTCCGGGACCGGCTCAGCCTTCGACGACCGACAAGCCTAGGCCAAAGGAGACTCGCTTCGACAAATCCCTCCGAAAGGAGACACCTCAGGGGCTGGAGAGGCCCTATAACTTTGACATCTTGGCACAGTTGGCCAATACACCGGCCAAATTGTCCTTATATGAACTCCTAAGGCTCTCAAAGGATGTCCGCACAGCTTTGAGTGATGTACTACAAAACGACGACGCGTATTTGGCTCAGGTCAACCTCACGGGAGATAATCAACCTGCAGATCTCCAAGATAGTGCGTGTACGGGAGCGATGCCCAATATCGTCTTCTCTCCGCAGGATATGCTCATCAAAACTAACCTACACGATCGCCCGTTATACTACACTGGATACATTGGCGACGTAAAGGTAGACCGAATGCATATTGACCCTGGGTCATCCATAAGCATCATTCCGAAGGGTCTGCTACATCATCTTCGTATTCGGATGCATCGTCTGACACCTACGAACACCGCCATTAGCGGTTTCAATTCGGGCAGGAGCTACACAATCGGAAAGATCCGTCTGAAATGCCAGATTGGCGATCTCTAATCAGAAGTCACATGCTACGTCATAGACGCCGTCACATCTTACAACATCTTTTTGGGGCAACCTTGGATACACGATTACATGATCGTGCCTTCCACACTGCACCAATGCTTCAAATATATCGATAAGCATGGCTTCGTGAGGACATAATTTGCTGATATCGATCCCTTCAAGGGGGTCGAATCTTATTACTCAGACTCCTGTCTGTACGAAAAATCAAAGAAGCACCTGGCCGAAGAAGATGTGCAAGCAAATACCAAGATGGGCACAGGATCAGAAGAACCTCTAACGATCCACCTCCAGGCTCGCAAATCAGGCAATTTTGCACCCCTTACGGCCACTCTGCGTAAGGACGCAATCAGCCTCTCGGCACAGAAAGAGCAGTTGAGAATCCGGCTGCCAAGGTCCGGCCAGGTGCCGAGACCCACAACAGGGCTACTTACCATCAGACTGCCAAGAGTCGTTCAACCCCAAACGGAGAAACTCAATCCCTCCGATAGGCCACTGACAATACGCCTTTCCAAGAAAGGTCATCATCCCGATACAAGGTCTGACACTTCTAGCGAACCAGCCACCCCTCGCTCCACATCGAGTGCCAGACTGGGGGTTGCTAATCTACCGACAACCTCACGCTCTTCTCCGTCAGTTGAACCTCTGAAGATCAAGCTGACTAGGACGTCCTCTCAGTCTTCACTTACACAGGGGGTAGCCGAGGAGGAGCCGGAACTAGCTAAGTATGTGGCTACTCACACTAATGTCTCCTCCGCCGATGATGTAATTTCCCTAGAAAAGATACCTTACTTCATCAATAAAGGGTTATCTTTGAACTCCACCGAGCTCAATAAGCTATGTACAATGTATGCTATGGACCACGGTATAGGCACTCACCTACACACACAGGTGACAAATGTATATACCGTGATCCAGCTTACTCCAGCAGAAGACGCATACCGAATATACGAGGGAGGGGACCATCTAATTATCTGCGGCCAGAAAGACGATCCGTACCCCTTCATCATAAAGGAAGCCGATCTTGGGTCAGATGCCGGGAGACTGCCTCTGTATCTTTATAGCCCCCAGTCCAAATATCTCATGTAAAAGCAGGGATATGATCTGGAGACTATACCAGGTTTGAATTACGGTACTGGACGGCGACTACCTTTGAAGCCTCCAGTACCGACCGGCAAGCCACGGGACTACTATAGCAAAACTCGATGTGGACTAGGGTATTTAGCTCCTACGACGACCCCCTCAGAGTCCTCATGACTAAACCAGGGGCACTCAGCTCTCTCCTCGCTACATGGGTAATATTGCTGTCCCCCTATCATATGATCTTCGTCCCTCAGAAGGCTGTCAAGGGTCAAGCCCTGGCAGACTTCTTGGCAGCCAACCCAGGATCGGAGTCATCCAGAATCTATGAAGAGATCCCAGATGAGGTTGCCGATTCGAATACAGCTACCCACGATAACATATGGCGGATGTTCTTCGATGGCGCTTCAAGAATCGGACCCAAGGGAAATATCGTCGTTGGGGTCAGAGTGGTATTGATCTCTCCTACCGGGCTGGTGATCAATCGCGCCTACTCCCTCACATGAACACAAGTCATTCAAAAGAAACTCTTTTTATTGATATTGAATACAAGGTTACATTTGTGGGCACATGGCCAAATTACAAGTCTCTCGTGCTCACTTTTCTCTCATTTACAAGTCACTCTTCTCTCTCTCATCTCTCGATACAATTGCTTGAGCCAGCAAAAGCTTCGGAAGGCGATGTCCATACATTATGTCCTGTATAAGTCTTCAATCCAGCGGCCGTACGCTTCGAATTGCCAAGGAACTCCGTGCCTCGACGCATCCAAGCGAGCTCCGCGCCACGAGCTTCTACCTGTGCCTGCACATGAAATACTGTGTGGGTGTCAGCACTCAAATGTACTGGTAGAGTGAGCTTCTCGCCTACCCATACATAACCGATACGTTTCATTTACTTTGTGCAGCTTAAACCCTTTCAATTGTCTTTCTAGTCCTGCCTTAGGATGCAATTTAAACAAGATGTCTCGGTCTATACTTAGCGATGCAACGACAAGGTCGTGCAACGACGGGGTCGTGCTATAATACCAATGTGTGTTTCGATCGAGGCAGTGCCTCATCGTGCATGAACTTGACCAACTTGAACTCGGGACGGTAGGGTCGTGCCACATTCTATTTACGACTTAGACATATTCGAGATAATGCTCTGCCGAGGAGCAACTTACGCAAACTTGGCCGTGCCAAGACCTTTACTTAAACTTCAGCGCCACTAGACCAATTCCCGTGCCAATGATTCAAGTGCCAAGGACGGCAATGGAATGACTCGTGCAGGCCGTGTCTCTAGACCTTGCTTAGACTTGTCCGTGCTTCAAGATGAGGCCGTGCCTCGCAAGTTATCAAGACTTATCGTGCTACCGCCTTGCGGCCTTCCTGTTAGACCCATTTGCTAACTTAGACAAGACTTGTGGACCATAATATCACTTTCATAAACATCCCAACGCCATCTATCGTACCAAGCATGGTGCCTATGCTGCAGCCCAATCTTAGGCCCAGATATTGTGTTCCCGACTAGACAAGCATTTAAGTTCTAGACTCAATCCAAAGGCATACACGCGGTGTGCCACTATCTGCCGACACATCTACATGAGTGGTCACTAGCAATGTCAAGCTATCTTGGACACGGCTCGACGGGGGTATCGGTCCGCCCTTCTAAGGGTAGCTAGCCCTGGAAGTGCCGATACTCCCATACGGTTATCCGGCATCCTGGTTGAGCCGCACTCGCTTTTCCCGGGCGAATGATCCCGGTGCCCCAGAGAAGATTATTCGAAAAGACTACACCTTGTCGACAAGTTGTCCAATGACTATGCAAGACCCAATTCGATCTATCAAATCCTTCCTTAACATGACCATGCATTCCTTCTTTCTATCAAGACTTAGCGAGACTACCAAGTACGAGGGACGGATCTCGTGTACGGAACTTGTCAAGACACTTAGCGAAACTCCCAAGCCGCGGGACTGATCTCGTGTGTGGGACATTTCAAGACTTAGCGAGACTCCCAAGTATGAAGGATCGATCTCGACGACAACAAGTCGCGTGGACTTCCTTTGTTCGTGGCAAGCTTTTCAATAAACTGACCGCAGCTCATGCCTTAGACAGACCTGGTTCTCTAGGCGATGTTATCGCTCAAGTCATATACTTAGACGACGAGCCTTGTTCTCAAGGGACTACGCGACTTGACAACCGCAGATAGAGCGGGACAGTGCTAGAAATGGCTTCGATAGCCCAGTACAACTCTTGTCTAACTTAATCGGGCAATGACTCGACGAGCAAAGGCTACGCCGAGCTTCGCATCGAGGGAACATGCTAGGCACGGGGTCGACTGGAATAACCAACTCTTGGGTGCCTAGACTTAAGCCCACAAGCCGTACAAGACGACTTAACTTGCAGAACGGGCAAAGGCTATGCCAAGCCTTGCGGGACAGGACCGTACATGCTTTGTTAAGCATTCATACGGGGGACGCCTATGACTTAGGCTTATTTGAGTGTCGGGACAAAACGACGGGACCGTGCATGCTTTGTTAAGCATTCACGCAGGCGACGCCTATGACTTAGGCTATTTCACGTGTCGGGGCAACTTAGCAACTTAGGCCAACTTCCTTCTCCTAAGCCACGGGATCGAAGGATCGAGTGTCATTTGAAAGCAAGCTGAGCTGACTTCTATGTTGACCGTGGGACCATTTTCCATGTTCTAAGACATTCCGACCCGGCAGGATTATTTCCTTAGCTATGTGCGTTCGTAGCTTTTAGATTAGCCTACTTGTGCAAGTTGAAAACAAGCGAGTTATTAAGTGAAGGCTAAGATGAAGCGAGTTCACCGAAACTCCCCCACATGTGCGATGTCTCCGAGCAAGCCATTGCAAGGCTAAATCCGAACGCCGTCGGCGTTTCGATTCCTCCGATTGACTTTGCGGAACGGGGCACTACAACATACACCACTCAGAACAAGTCTCGTCCTCGAGACTTTCCTGAAGGCAAGCCATCCTACCATTTCTATGGCCAAGACTTAATCGTACCTAGACACGGGACTATCGCAGTCGTGCAGTTACGCCAGTACTTATCGTATACACTCTGCATACGTGTTTCCTCGATTTCGAGCCACGCTCGCACTATTATCATTCTTTTCCTTAATACGATTTCAAATTCTCGACACTTTTCCATTCCCCAAGTCTCATTTGAATTCATTATATCGCTTGGTTGGATCGTGCACGCATTCCAAGTGTCCCCAAAATATATGCATTCAGCCAA
This sequence comes from Iris pallida, assembly GCA_029216955.1. Classification (NCBI taxonomy): domain Eukaryota; kingdom Viridiplantae; phylum Streptophyta; class Magnoliopsida; order Asparagales; family Iridaceae; genus Iris; species Iris pallida. The sequence continues at coordinate 4,469,510 of JANAVB010021996.1, forward strand.
ACCGCATGATAGACAATTTGTCATTGTCACTCGAGTCGTATCGTGCACATACTCAGGCGTCCCTGAAATATATGCATGTCAGCCGAATCTCGTGGGCAGGGTTTCCTATTCATGATTCACGCTATCCATCAATGCCAATCCTCATGATCAATCTTTTGATTGCTAACACTTGAAACAGGCGTCTCGCCTAACCGCTAGGCCAATTCTTTTCGAGGCTAAGTCAATGTCAGGATTGGAATCATAGTTTCCCAACAATAATGCCAACATTGACCCCAATCCTAGGGTCAAACCATAGTCGGTAGTGTCACACCCCGACTCGGAATCACCCGAATCATCGTCCTCGCTGGGGCGTGATGCCGCACGAGCCTGGAGTTGCGCTCGTGCAAGGCAAGATGACAAGTTCTCAAATAGTTATCTTTTGAGTTGATATTCACAACGAAAGGAAAACAGAGTATACGAAACAAATCTCTTTATTGATATTCGAAATCAGATTACAAGGCTTTCGATAGCCTAACAATATATGTCAGATTGGCTACAACACTCAGGTTCTCTCTTGCCCATAAAGTATTTCACCGTTCCATACATCATGCCTTCTATATCTCGGCCGCATCAATCCTGTCGCGAGTCCGAGCGTCAATGCGATCGCACGCTTCAATACGCTTCGGCATTCCAAGCCTCAACACGTTCAAGCAACGCTTCGCCGTGAGCCTTCCATTCCCTGTACCCTGCATGAAGCTGGTGGGGGATCAGTACGTTCGTCCTCGCATGTACTGAAGCAAAGATCTTCTTTCCAAACCGACATTTTAATATTTATGTTGAATCATGCAGCTTAGCTTATGATCTTGCTATCTTCTCCTTAGGGTCAATTTCATGGCATATTTGAAAGCGTAAAGCATGTTATCATAGCAAGCATTCCCGTGTTTGATTCGTGGCACGACTTACCAAGTCGACGCACTCGCCCTTGCTCCGATGCAAGGTGAATACGCCTATCCGTTTTCCCTGTCATGTTATAAGTGCCCTCTATTCGGATCTATCCATGCAGGATACGTATACCTTGCACTTCCAAACCTATCGCCCTTAACTATATGAAGGTCACTAGCTTGTCAAGCTAGAATGGACTTATATTTATCGAATCAAATATGTAAGATGACAGTCACTCAGTTATGGTTGCTAACCACACACGATCCGAGGACCCCCGAAGTACTCGTGTAAATGGCTTATCACATTCACTAGACAGGCGCTACCTGTTTAGTCGAAGTGCACCAACAATACCGATTATCACAATCCCTCCTAGGCCGAACGGTCCCAGCGCCCTGGTGATCACGTTCGAGGGAAGAAACACCCATGCACGGGCAATAGTCTTTAAGTCCATTTGACCATGCAACGAATCTTTTATTTCATACAACCAAGCAAGTTCGCTTATCTCTATTTCAATTGGCGCAATGCCTCAATGTTCACGTCGAACGCCCAAAGGCCATGAACATTTCGAAGGCACCATGCCGCGTCGACAGTTATGCCATATCCGTACCACAAATGTTCTTCTCGTCGTAACGACACCATCTTTTGTAAGTATTGTGCAGCTGTGCATATTCGCCATCTTTTGTGATCTCGTGCTTGTAGGCACGTTTCGACCGTATTTCAAATGTTCTATAACTTAGCATTCAATGTTCGGGGCTTGCGCGCTAGGGCGCTCGCCTATTGTCTTTCAATGTTCTAGCCGTTCTAACTCGTGCGCAAAGGCACGGTATGGTTCGTGCACTAAGGCACTCGTCGATTACAGTTATCCCATATTCTTGCGGCTTACACACCGAGGCGCTCGCCTTAGCGATATCCAATGTTCTATAGCGACTTGTGCATATGATGCACGTTTTATTTCGATTGTTCTAACTTAGTGTTCGACTCACACTATGATTTATCCCGATCGGACCACGCCCGTGGCGTCGATAGGTTATCTTAGCATACAATGATATATTTGACTTATCGAATGAAGGAGTAAAAAGAAGTCAATCCTCCCAACTTGAGTCGATACGCCTTTGTCGTTTTGCCGAGCCGATGCAGCTCGATTTCATAATTTCATTGCACGAGCAACTCTCCTGACTTAGCCATTCGAGCACTTCGTGCTTCGTTGAGTTATACGTTCGATTTGCCTTAGCGTGCCCAAGTCTCAGCCCATCGCAAGGCGTCGATTTGGTTCCACGGACCCCTTACTAAATATTGCAGAAGATCGACCTCTAATATTTTCCCGTCAACGTATAACCTGCGCACGAAACCAACTAAAATCAATACTTGCATCGATTCGGACTTGCGCCTTGGTCGATTCGATTTCTTAGAATCTTCGAGCCGATTCAACGCACTCATCCTTCGGGGCAATGTGGTACTTCGCATCAATTCACTCGATGCATTCTTCGGGATAAGGCAACTCTTCGCATCGACTTAGTTCGATGTGTTGCTCGAGACAACTTAACACTTGTATCGTTATTACTCGATACGTTCCTCGGGTCGATACGTTTCTCGGGACAACGTAACTTTCGTATCGATTCGCATCGATACGCAATCGGGTCAACGCTACTCTTCGAGTCAACGACTCAGCATAATGCACCGTACGGAGCGGGGCATTACAGGTAGTACGGGATTTTCTACCCAAGCTTGCGTCACTCAAATTTCTAAACATCGAGCACGATCACCTATTCGTATCAAGATATCGCTGCACATATTCGATTTCTTTCAATTCACTAATTCTAACCAATTCATGTATTCGATCACGAGGTCGTCTAGCTTTTTGACAATACATTGTGCCCCAATCTCACGCGAGTCTGATTACTCACGGTGGTTCATGAATCACCATGCAACGCTCCCACGGAATAATCATTCTCATTGGGGCGTAACACTTGCTTGCGTCTAGACTAATTCATTCTCGATACGCGGATTGGACCTACGCAGTCCTCAAGCTCAATCATCAAGCACACCAAGTCATTCTCAAGTTCACTTTTACGTCAAACCATAAGTCGAAGCATACAAATTGCCACACCATGCAAGTGCCGATCACCCCCGCTGTATGAATCACCATACCAGCACTCACGTGGAGTGATCGTCCCAATCGGCGTGACGCATGTACGAGGCTGGAGTTGTGCTCGCATAAGACAAGAATATCGACGTTGGGGTTATCGTCGAAGCAATCCAAACATTTCATTTTCATCCAAGCCGAGATCTCTATTCGATAGTCCGACCGTCATTCATTCAACCAGAAAATCTTCGAGCCACGCCTATACTTTCCTTAACACGTTTCAATATCCCGAGTATAGCATCCGTCAGAACAATAACATTTTGCACGATCGTCATTCGCCGAGTCAGAGTACCCCGAGTTATCGCACATCGATCTTTGATATGCCTCAATACCATCGACGATATGCGTAACCTGACGATCTTCCTTTGCAACCAATTTTGAATCGTGCGACTGATGCCATTGTTCGAACTGAATATACCATAATTCCATTCGATTCACTCCAAGATCGAGTTCGATCGCTATTCCTCAAGTTAGTTTCAATATCGTTGTTCGAAACTCAAGTCACATTTCATTTTCATCAATCCGATATCGTACGCGCGATCCTCTAAGTTTCCTCGATCAAGACCATTCATTTTCATTCATCGTTCCAAATCATTTCGATACCGTTTTCTAACTCGCATTGCCTATTTGCAAGTTGTCCGAACAAGATGCTCGTTCGGGGTATTCGAAGTCACGACCAACTAAGAGTGACACGTTCTAAGGCTTTGTGCGATCGCATCGCCTCGCCGATATACTCGTTACTCGAAATCCTCAATTTCACTCGAATGATTACCAAGAAAATCCATACACTACTCGGATTCGAGCCACACGATCTAGTCCTCAATCACGTTCACGTCATGCGCTAAGACATCCTTCAGATTCGTTCGACGAATCTCTAGCGTAATCGCTCACGTCGCATCGACGTACTAAGTCGTTCGCACTATTTCCTCGAAATCCTAGTCAATCTTTCGTGTACGCCTAAGCGTTAGTTCGATAGCGTTCCTATCGATACACACTCTGTGTATCTCCATTCCCGATCGAACAATACTTCTTATCGCTCGCGATTCGTTGCACCAAGGGTCGAGGTGCGCGACGCCAAACACAACTTAGCCAAAGGCCGTGTGCATAGCTATCCCGTACGGACTATATTCGAGTTTGCATGCTCAATTGCTAGGGTCAACGCATGACTAGTTAGGCACGCACGCGACATGTTAACTTAGCATGTATTCTCTATCGAGTCAAGTTTAACATCGTTCGGCACAAAGGCCCTTGCCTATCGATGCGTTTGGTTGAACGCTTGTACGAGCTTTTAAAAATATTTAGACTTATTGTATGGACATGTCGAGGGACAATCGAGAGAGCGCGCACATTATTTTCCATCAACGAGCTTTTAAAACTGAGAAATCGACGTGAAGTCCAAGGACGTAAAGCCGTGCTCTGATACCATTATGTCACGCCCCGCTCCCATAGGAGCGATCATCCTCGCTAAGGCGTGATGCCGCACGAGCCTAGATTGCGCTCGTGCAAGGCAATTTCATAACGGCCGATTACATCGGCGGCGACGGGGTCGTCGCACAGAAGTCCCAAGCAGAAACATTGAATACATTGCAGCAGAATTTAAGAACAAGAACACATGAACACAAGTCATTCAAAAGAAAATCTTTTTATTGATATTGAATACAAGATTACATTTGTGGGTTCAAGGCCAAATTACAAGTCTCTCGTGCTCACTTTTCTCTCATTTATAAGTCACTCTGCTCTCTCTCATCTCTCGATACAATTGCTTGAGCCAGCGGAAGCTTTGGAAGGCGATGTCCATACATTATGTCCTGTATAAGTCTTCAATCCAGCGGCCGCAGGCTTCGAATCGCCAAGGAACTCCGTGCCTCGACGCATCCAAGCGAGCTCCGTGCCACGAGCTTCTACCTGTGCCTGCACATGAAACACTGTGTCGGTATCAGCACTCAACTGTACTGCTGGAGTGAGCTTCTCGCCCACCCATACATAACCGACACGTTTTATTTACTTTGTGCAGCTTAAACCCTTTCAATTGTCTTTCTAGTCCTGCCTTAGGATGCATTTTAATCAAGACGTCTCGGTCTATACTTAGCGATGCAACGACAAGGTCGTGCAACGACGGGGTCGTGCTATAATGCCAATGTGTGTTTCGATCGAGGCAGTGTCTCATCGTGCATGAACTTGACCAACTTGAACTCGGGACGGCAGGGTCGTGCCACATTCTATTTATGACTACATATTCGAGATAATGCTATGCCGAGGAGCAACTTACGCGAACTCGGCCGTGCCAAGACCTTTACTTAAACTTTAGCGCCACTAGACCAATTCCCGTGCCAACGATTCAAGTGCCAAGGACGAAAATGGGATGACTCGTGCAGGCCGTGCCTCTAGACCTTGCTTAGACTTGTCCGTGCTTCAAGATGAGACCGCACCTCGCAAGTTATCAAGACTTATCGTGCTACCGTCTTGCGGCCTTCCTGTTAGACCCATTTGCTAACTTAGAAAAGACTTGTGGACCATAATATCACTTTCATGAACATCCCGACGCCATCTATCGTGCCAAGCATGGTGCCTATGCTGCAGCCGAATCTTAGGCCCAGACATTGTGTTCCCGACTAGACAAGCATTCAAGTTCTAGACTCAATCCAAAGCATACACGCGGTGTGCCGCTATCTGCCGACACATCTATATGAGTGGTCACTAGCAATGTCAAGCTATCTTGGACACGGCTCGGCGGGGGTATCGGTCCGCCCTTCTAAGGGTAGCTAGCCCCGGAAGCGCCGATACTCCCATACGGTTATCCGGCATCCTGGTTGAGCCACACTCGCTTCCACCGGGCGAATGATCCCGGTGCCCCGGAGGAGATCATTCAAGAAGACAATACCTTGTCGATATGTTGTCCAATGACCATGCAAGACCCAATTCGATCTATCAAATCCTTCCTTAACATGACCATGCATTCCTTCTTTCTATCAAGACTTAGCGAGACTCCCAAGTACGAGGGACCGATCTCGTGTGCGGAACTTGTCAAGGCACTTAGCGAGACTCCCAAGCCGCGGGACCAATCTCGTGTGCGGGACATTTCAAGAATTAGCGAGACTCCCAAGTATGAGGGATCGATCTCGACGACAACAAGTCGCGTGGACTTTCTTTGTTCATGGCAAGCTTTTCACTAAACTGACCGCAGCTTATGCCTTAGACAGACCTGGTTCTCTAGGCGATGCTATCGCTCAAGTTATATACTTATACGATGAGCCTTGTTCTTAAGGGACTACGCGACTTGACAACCGCAGATAGAGCGGGACAGTGCTAGAAATGGCTTCGATAGCCCAGCACAACTGTTGTCTAACTTAATCGGGCAATGACTCGACGAGTAAAGGCTACACCGAGCTCCGCATCGAGGGAACGTGCTAGGTACGGGGTCGACTGGAACAACCAACTCTTGGGTGCCTAGACTTAAGCCCACAAGCCGTGCAAGACGACTTAACTTGCGGGACGGGCGAAGGCTATGCCATGCCTTGTGGGACAGGACCGTGCATGCTTTGTTAAGCATTCATGCGGGCGACGCCTATGACTTAGGCTTATTTGAGTGTCGGGACAAAACGATGGGACCGTGCATGCTTTGTTAAGCATTCACGCAGGCGACGCCTATGACTTAGGCTATTTCACGTGTCGGGGCAACTTAGCAACTTAGGCCAACTTCCTTCTCCCAAGCCATGGGATTGAAGGATCGAGTGTCATTTGAAAGCACGCTGAGCCGACTTCTATGTTGACCGTGGGACCATTTTCCATGTTCTAAGACATTCCAACCCGGCGGGATTATTCCCTTAGCTATGTGCGTTCGTAGCTTTTAGATTAGCCTACTTGTGCAAGTTGAAAAAAAGCGAGTTATTAAGTGAAGGCAAAGATGAAGCGAGTTCACCGAAACTCCCCCACCTGTGCGATGTCTCCGAGAAAGCCGTTGCAAGGCTAAATCCGAACGCCGTCGGCGTTTCGATTCCTCCGATTGACTTTGCGGGACGGGGCACTACACTGAGATGAGCCGTTTCTTCAACTCTTGGAAGCTCGATTCGCAGGCATCGTTCCACTCGAATGTGACTCCCTTCTGGGTGAGGCGAGTCAGAGGTGACGCAATTTGGGCAAAATCTTTCACGAATCTACGGTAGTAGCCTGCCAAGCCGAGGAAACTTTGGATGTCGCCTGCTGAGGTAGGCCGCTTCTATTCGACTATTGCTTCAATCTTCTTTGGGTCCACCATGACGCCTTCCGCTGAGACAACGTGCCCAAGGAACGTCACGCTGCTCATCCAGAACTCGCACTTGCTTAGCTTGGCGTAAAGTTGGTGTTCACGCAGAGTCTGTAGCACCGTCTTCCAATGTTCTACGTGCTCGTCCTTGCTCTTTGAATATATGAGAATGTCATCGATGAATACGACGACAAATTTGTCTATGAATGGTCGGAACACCCGGTTCATTAGGTCCATGAATGCGGCAGGAGCGTTGGTCAAGCCGAAGGGCATGACTAGAAATTCGTAGTGACCATATCGAGTTCGGAAGGCGAACTTCGGCACGTCCTCGGACTTGATCTTCAATTGATGGTAGCCTGAGCGAAGATCAATCTTGGAAAACACCGTCGCCCCTTGCAGCTGGTCAAACAAATCATCTATCCTCGGTAACGGGTACTTGTTTCGTACCGTGGCTTTGTTGAGTTCCCGATAATCGATGCACTGCCGTATCGATCCATCCTTCTTTCTCACAAACAACACTTGGGCACCCCACGGGGAGACACTAGGGCGAATATATCCGTGATCTAGTAACTCTTGTAGTTGTGCCTTCAGTTCCTTCAGCTCTGCCGGCGCCATTCGATAAGGTGCTTTGGATATCGGTCGGGTGTTCGGAAAGGTGTCGATGCTGAATTCTATCTCTCGGTCCGGCGGCATTCCTGGTAATTCGTCTGGGAACATATCAAGAAATTCTGCCATGACTTCAGTCTGGGCCATGCTTGCAATCTCCGTTCTCGTGTCTCGAACTGATGCTAGGTACCCGCTGCACCCGGAATGCAACATACGCCTTGCCGAAATTGCCGATATTATTATTGCCGACTTTGATGCTGCTCCGTATGAATAGGAGAACTCGGTTTCGCCGGGAAGGCGGAACACAACTCTCTTCTCTGAGCACTCGATCGTTGCGTGGCATGCACCCAACCAATCCATGTCGAGGATTATATCGTACTCCTTGACATCGAGGACGATAACTTCCAAGGATAGATTCCTCCCTCCGATACAGATGTAACCATCCCTACAAATTTGAGTGGCAGGCATATCTACTCCCGATGGAGTGCTAACGCTAAGATTCATATCTAAAGGTTACATAGGTAGTTCATTTTCTTTTACAAAGTCGGCAGATATGAAACTATGCCAGATGTCCCATCTTGTCGCAGCGATGGCACCGTACGCCTGGGTGAGGCCCCCGATACTCGGACGTGTTTTGGCACTTTGGTGCACTAGATCCTCCCGCGTCGTGAGGACGTTTGTTGAAGTTGTTGCGGATGCTTGATCCGCCCTTCTGCGATGCTCGACCGAAGACCCGCTCGCTATCAAGGGCGGCGTTATATGATTCCCTGTACGTCTGGCATCTCTGGTTCATGACATCCCGACACAAATCATCGATCAGGCCTTGCTAGAAGCGCTCGCACCACGCCTCTGTGTTTGGCAGAAAAGCCCCGACAAACTTCGCAAGCTTCGCGAACTTCGCATCGTAGTCTTCAACGGACAAGATTTCTTGCTTCAAGGACATGAATTCCTCTTCCTTCTGTAGACGAAGGGCACGAAGGATGTATTGTTCGAGGAAGGCCCGTTTGAACGTCTCCCACGAGATCTTGGCGTTGGGGTTGGACTCTTGGAGTTCCTGTTTCTTCGCCTCCCACCAGTCGTAGGCCCTCAAGTTGAGCTGCAACGCTGCGCACCCGACTTTCGTAGACCCCTTGATGTTGAGGAGTGTGAACAGACTCTCAATCTTCACTAGCCACCCCATGACTTCGTCAGGCTCTGCTCGACCGTTGAATTCAGGCGGGTTCATTTTCTTGAACTTGGTCATCTTGGGCAGGGAGGAGGAAGACACATGTTTTGCCTTTTCGGGTTGCACTTCTTCCTCGGATATGACGGTCGTCGAGTTCTGTTGCATCGCGATGGTGCTCACGATCCGGGTCAGGGCCTCCATTTGCTTTTGTTGGGCACTAACTTGGGCCTGAATCTGTTCTTGCAGCTGTCATTGCTGCGTCTCTGACTGGCGTTGTTGGAGTTCCATGAGGCGTAGTAGTCACTCCATGGCAGATTCGCTAGGCGTCGCGCCTTCGGTGCTATCCGTGCTAATCAATGTGGGGACACCCAGTCTTTTCGTCAATCCTATAAAATTGAGCAAACCCGTTAGTATTCTCAAAATATCTACGGGCTTATATGTATGAAACGATTATTTCAGGCTGCATATGTCGAAAAGCATAGTTTTTGAAAAATCGCAACGGTATCATCTAAAGAAAGTATTTTGAAAGGTCCGAGGTGTGAACCGTGCTCTGATACCAACTTGTCACGGCCCAACTCGTCGAATCGGTCGCCATCGCCTTGACTCAATATAAATCGATCCCCACGGGTCGGGACGTGATGCCGTCCAAGTCTTTATTGGACTTGCACAAGGCAAGAATGTGTAATTAAAATTTCTTTCGTCTCGACGCATTGAAATTAAACAGTGCAGAGAGTTGAAAACATAGCATAGGAAGAAATTTAGCTTTTCATTCATAAACTTGCAAAGTATGTACAAGGTCATTTTTATATTACATATGTCGTTGCGGCTACATCTTGAAACACACAAAAGAAAAACTCTCGACAAGCTTGTCCTGAAATAATCCTTGTCGTTCCATACATTCACGCCCTTTTATACATTTGAACAAAGCCTTCAATCTGAGTTGGGCTTCAAAATACTTCAAAATAGGAGAGCTTCGTGCCGCCTCCCGTTCTTCAGCTTCAGGTCTAGTCTCGAGCTCCCGCAGCGCGCTCGTTACCTGGGGAGTTGGGAGTTAGCACACTTGCTAGTGGATGGGACGAATCCACTCGTCTAAATCGATACTTCTTATTAAGGATTCTAGCATACGAAGTGATATTTCTTTTAGAACTATATGAATTGCAATTCATTTCGAAGGCACATTTTATAAGATAACGCATAACAAATTTCCATGCATTCTTACCACGGTCGTGCTCCTTTCCTGTACAAGATATACATGATACTTACCACCTGCACAAGATAATAGGTGAGCATACAATCTATCCTATATGCGGTCATTGGTGATATCAATACCATGAAGGACGATTACGTAGCCTTGCGACGCGCCCTCCAGTCCAGGTAGCGAGCCTAACTGGAGGTCTCGTAATGCCTCGCGCCGAAGCACGATTTCCATAATTTCCACCTAGGCCGATTCAGTCCCAGGGACCCGGGTACCGTCTCGAGGAAAGCTCACCTTGTGCACAAGTCGTCCTTGACCATGCGAATGTATGAACAGTTTAATATGTATGAAATAAATTGCATAGCATAACCAATATCGAATCACATAATCATTCCTACTCGTGCAAGGGTCCTTTTCCCCGAAACCGTACGTTCTGATTAAGCATCCCGTAGGCACCAAATTCTCCGAGGCATGATGTACCGCCACCAAGGTTTTCATCGTTGTGTTTTGTATGGCATGAAATATATTCTATCTCTTTCTTAGAACTTTATCTTTTCCCTACTTAGTGTGAACTTATAAATTTGGAGTTAACTTCTCTAGGTTGATATATTATCCCAAGCTCTTGATCTTAGTGGCAAGCATACATCCCGTTAGCATCATCGATTTGAACGTTGAACATTAAGAATTTAGTTGGCAGGAAGAAGTAGAAAAGAAGGGGCCGAAGAACCACCCACCTAAGGAGATTATGCCGAGAGTAGGAGAACGCTTCACGACGGTCAAGCGTCAGTTACACGAACTCCTGCAATGGCACGAGCATCGAATTAGAACCCTTCCTTCAATCTTTCCTTCGAAATTCCCAAAGACGCATTCAGAAATCGACGCGAAAGCACACTATCAAATCCACGCAATAATTCGTTCAGAAAGCCAAGAAAACCAATAAAACCAACGACAGACGGGTTGCGTCGCTCTCTTTAGAGTTCCTTCGCCAAGACGCCGCCTACCGCATCTAGGACTAATTCCAACAGTAGTCGATCCATTAGTTGGAACGGTACTCATATCACTCGTCCAAATTGATTTTATTGATGCCATGGTTTTTGTATATCAAACTCGTCGCCGAGTCAGACTAGCCATCTATGTTCCCGACCATATCTGACTTGGCACGAGCCTATTATATAGTGCTTCGTCCCAACGGGAGTGGGGCACTACATGATCCATGGCCACTAACCCTAGTATCGACACCTTCCACAATGAGGGACACTCCATAAATAGGCCTCCCGTATTTGATGGAACCAACTATAACTACTGGAAGATTAGGATGAGCATTTATCTGAAGTCCATAGATTTTGATTTATTGGATTGTGTGATAAATGGTCTCCCTACTCCTTCCAGAGTTATTGAGGATATTGCATCTGACACTCTTAGGGACTTACTCACTGAAAATACCAAGAAGCTTGCTAGTCGAGATGCTAAGGCTATGGACGCTCTTTACTGTACTCTCGATAGTAGTGAATTCAATAGAATTTCTACTTGCAAGACTTCTAATAAGATTTGGAAGTTGCTTGAAGTCACACACGAGGGAACATCATAAGTAAAGGAATCCAAGATTAGTAGACTCACGCAAGAATATGAGTCCTTTATGATGAAACATGATGAGTCTATTACTTGCATGTTTACTCATTTTGGTGACATTATTAATCCTCTTTCTTCTCTTGGTAAGGAATATCCTGCTCATGAAAAGATCAGAAAAATTCTTAGAGGATTGACAAAAGGATGGAGTCCTAAAGCTACCGCAATCATTAAGGGAAACGACCTGACAGTCATGAACCTTGAGACCCTCATGGGGAAGCTTATGACTCATTAACTCGATATGAAAGATCAAGAGGAATCATCCATACAAGAGAAGAAGAAGGAGAAGGCCAAAGAGAAGGATAAGTCTCTTGCTCTTAAAGTTACAAAGTCCTACTCCAAGGATAGCTCCGACGACAACGAGTCGGACGATGATGAAGAAATAGCTCTCACAGCTAAGCACTTCCGAAAGTTCCTCAAATTCAACAAAGCTAACTGCTTCAGACGGGACAATGAGGAAGATCTGGCGTGCTATCAACACAGAAGAACCGGACACATCAAGAGGGACTGTCTCATGATAAGAAAAGACTCAAGCAAGTACGAAAAGCCTAGCAATGGAAGCTTGTCCACCAGGAAATTAGCCAACACAAGCATTTGGTGTGAGAGTGACGCAAGCGACTCCGACAATGACAAAGAGTGCAAACACAATACAAACGTTTGTCTCAGGGCAACCGATGAGGTACTTGATGATCTTTCCTTAAATACTCTTACTTATGATAACTTGGAAAAAGCTATCCTTGAACGACATGAAGAGCACAAAGGTGTTAGGAATGAATACAAAAAATCTTTAAAAGAGGTTGATACTCTTCAACTTGAAGTTGAGAGACTCTCTAGCATCATTATTGATGTAAAAAGGAAATCTCCTGCTTCTGACACGGACGAGATAGAGTCTTTGCGACTCAAGTTTCAAGAATCCCTTATCACCATCAAGAAAAAAGATGATGAGATTCAATCCCTCAGAAGGGCTTATGAATTTGCAATGCATAAAGTTCAAGATGCTAATAGAAGAGAATATGATACTTCTATTAAGTAAAATGATCTTCTTGTACAGAGTAAGAAACTAGGTAATAAGAACACCACTCACACACACACTCCAAGACACCTCCATACTCATCACAATGCTAGTCATACTTCTTACATGAACACTACACACAAGTCCTATTCTAACATAAGGAAAGGACCATTTGTTAAGAAAAACATTTCGTATCATGCTTTTTATTATCATCATCATAATACTAATGATAGAACTCCTTGCACTAGAGATTCACATATGCATGATACTCACACATCTTCTTCTAAATCCTCTATGATTTGCAACTACTGTGGCTTGCTTGGACATACTACCAATTATTGGCATACAAGGAAACTAGTTGATAAGAAAGTTTATAAATGGGTTCCTAAGACTAACACTCAAGGACCCATACGATCATGGGTACCAAAATGTTCATCTTCAACTTATGTTGTAGGTAAAGAGTCCTTCTCATGCCAGAAATAAGTAGATTCTCGATAGCGCTTGTTCACGGCACATGACCGGGGATGCTTTATTATTTACAACGCTATCTATGAAGAAGGAAGGACATGTCTCCTTTGGTAACAATCTTAAAGGTCACATTATAGGAAATGGTAATATCGGTTCCCCTCCTTATCCTTGTATTAAGAATGTGTGTCTTGTTACTAATCTTAAACACATTCTTCTTAGTATTAGTCATCTTACCGATAATGGTTATGATATCAAGTTTGTTAAGCTTAAATATTTCGTTACCGATAGTTCAAGTGGATCTATTGTTTATGAAGGCATTAGAGAAAACAATATCTATGTTTTATATCTTGTCGAAGACACTAACAATGGCAGGTGTTTAGTTGCTAAGAACGATGAAAGTTGGATTTGGCACATGAGGCTCGGACACGCCAACATGGATACCATTTCTCGTCTTGCCACCAAGAAGCTCGTAAGTTGCTCGGACACGCCAACATGGATACCGATAATGGTTATGATATCAAGTAAGTTGACCAAGTCATCCTTCAAATCCATCAACTCTGTGAGTACCTCTAGACCTCTTCAACTTATTCATATGGATCTTTTTGGTCCTAGTAGAGTTGCTAGTCTTGGAGGCAAGCTTTATGCTTTTGTTTTGGTTGATGATTTTTCGAGATTTACTTGGGTTATTTTTCTTGCTTGCAAAAGTGATACTTTTCGTGAATTTATTGCTTTTTGTAAACGTGTTCAAAATAAGAAAGGTTTTTCTATTAACAAGATTAGAAGTGATCATGGAGGAGAATTTGACAATGCCGATTTCAAAAGATTTTGTGAAAAGAATGGTTTTGGACATGATTTTGCTTGTCCACGAACTCCTCAACAAAATGGTGTTGTGGAGAAAAAAAAGAACCCTTGGCGATATGGCCCGGGTTATGTTAAACCAATATAAGCTTCCCCAATATTTTTGGGCGGAAGCCGTTAACACGGCATGTCATGTTATAAATAGGGTCTTGATTAGACCTATTTCTAAAAAGACTCCTTATGAGCTTTGGTTTGACAAAATTCCCTCTATTGAATATTTTAAAGTTTTTGGATGTAATTATTTTATTTTGAATACCAAAGATAACCTAGGCAAGTTTGAAGAAAAAGCCTATGAAGGAATATTCCTTGGATACTCTACTCATAGTAAAGATTTTCGTGTTTTTAATAAAAGAAGTCTTGTTGTCGAAGAGTCAATCAATGTCTCTTTTAATGAACTTAACTCTTCTACATTCTCCTCTTCCGATGATATTGATGACATCTCGTTTGGGTTGGAGAACTCCTCTATTGGAGATCGTCCTTCTTCATCTAACAATGAAGTTGTGACTCCTCCAACAAAAGAGTCTCCACCACTCGAGCCTCCTCAAAAAGATCTTCCAAAAGAATGGAGATTTGTCACCAATCATCCTAAGGAGCTTATCATTGGGGATCCTTCTTCCAGTGTTAGCACTAGATCCTCCACTCGTGATCTTTATGCAAACATGGCTTTTATCTCTCAAATAGAGCCTAAAAATATTAATGATGCTTTTCATGATGAATTTTGGATGATAGCGATGCAAGAAGAGCTAAATCAATTTGAGCGAAACAAGGTTTGGAAACTTGTCCCAAAACCTAGCAATCACCCTATTATTGGAACTAAATGGGTGTTTCGAAATAAACTTAATAAAAATGGGTTAGTGACTCGTAACAAAGCCCGATTTGTTGCTCAAGGCTATAACCAAGAGGAAGGCATCGACTACGACGAAACCTATGCTCTGGTTGCTCGTCTTGAAGCCATTCGTATGCTATGTGCTTTTGCTTGCTTTAATGATTTTAAACTCTTTCAAATGGATGTTAAGAGTGCTTTTCTAAATGGTATTATTAAAGAGGAAGTTTATGTAAAACAACCTCCTGGCTTTGAAGATTTTCAGTTTCTTAATCACGTGTTCAAACTCCACAAAGCCCTTTATGGCCTCAAACAAGCTCCCCGTGCTTGGTATGAGCGCCTTAGCTCCTTTCTTGTTTTACACAATTTTTCTAAGGGCAAAGTCGACACGACACTTTTTATCAAATCCCATAATGGCACTCTTTTATTGGTTCAAATTTATGTCGATGACATTATTTTTGGTTCTACTAACAATACACTTTGTGTAGAATTTGCTAAAGTTATACAGGAAGAATTTAAAATGAGCATGATGGGTGAACTATCATTCTTTTTGGGCTTACAAATCAAACAAGGACCCAAAGGGACCTTCATCAATCAAGCAAAATATACAAAGGATCTCCTCAAGCGTTTCGAACTTGACTCAACCAAATCAATGACGACTCCTATGGCAACAACGACAAAGCTTGACAATGATGAAGATGGCTCATCCGTCGACATTCGTAAGTATCGAGGTATGATCGGTAGTTTACTTTATCTAACTGCTAGCCGTCCCGACAGTATGTTTAGTGTATGTCTTTGTGCTCGATATCAAGCAAATACCAAAGAATCTCACCTATGTGCCGTAAAACATATTTTTCGGTATCTCAAAGGCACCATTAACATGGGGCTATGGTGCCCAAAATCCTCATCTTTTGAGCTTCGTGGCTTCTCGGATGCGAATTTTGTCGGATGCAAACTTGACCAAAAAAGCACTAGCGGCACATATCACTTCTTGGGTAAATCCTTGGTATCATGGTTTAGCAAGAAACAAAGCTCCGTCGCTCTTTCTACCACCGAAGCTGAGTACATAGCGGCAGGGTGTTGTTGTGCACAAATTCTTTGGATGACACAGACAATAGTAGATTATGGTATTTCTTCTCATTGCATCCCTATTAAATGTGATAATACTAGCTCCATTAATCTCCCGAAAAACCCGATTTGTCACTCTCGTACCAAATACATAGAAATAAGACACCACTTTCTACGGGATCATCAGCTTAAAGGTGATATTTGTCTTGAATTTATTGACACCACTCATCAACTTGCTGATATTTTTACCAAACCTCTTTTTGAAGATCGATTCACTTTTATTTGTCGTAAAATCGGTCTCCTCGATCTCTCAAATTGAACTTTTTCTATCTTTTAAGGATTTTCTGAAGGAATTCTGCATAAATCTGCCGGATTATCCATTCGTTTCCAGCAGCTTTCTGAGGAACATGTTCGGATAATTTGCTGGATTACCGCGGTAATCCGACGGATCATCCGTATTTATTGCTCCCCGTAAAATTCGGCTGCAAATGGCTACCTCATTTATGGGATGTGACCCACCACCTACACGTATTAAATTCGAACTCATCTGCATCCGGATTTTCTGTCGAATTTTCGGTATAATCCGACGGAATTTCCATTTTCATGGGACAGGCACAGAAACCAAAGCGTCAGGTGCCTCTCTATCCGTTCCCCTTTCCTCCCTATCTGTTCCCCTTCCTCTCTATCCGTTCCCAACCATTATGACCCCTCATTACACCTCTCTATCCCCTATAAACTCTTTCTCCCTCTCATTCCTTCTTTCAAACCCATTCTTTCACTCTCTCTTCCTCCATGGCTTCTCACTCCAAGCGTCAACAACATGACGGAAGCTCCTCCTCTGCTGAGCCTCCTTCCCTTGCACTCTTCGTTCCTCCACCTACTCACGACAATAATCCGCTCATTTTTAAGTCGGCTTCCCATTCACGGGAATGTTCTCCTTCTACCATAAGGCTCCCATATGCGCCGGGAAATCTATCTCTTGGATCAACTTCAAAGACCATCGTGATTACTTTCGCTTCTCCCGCATCGATGCACTCCTTGAGCGTCAAGTTGACTACTATCCGCATGCCATCCGGATGTTCTACTGCAACCTTGTTCCCGCCAATGAAGGTCCCGAGATCGAGACTAAGGTTGGTGGAATCAAGATTATCGTCACTGTCGCATCCGTAGCTAGCATCCTTGGTCTTGATGAGCGAAAGGTATATCTTTCCCTTCCGAGCACCATAGACCACATCTCTTTCTCTCCTGACATGTCTTATGAGGAGTTCATTTTCAACATCTGCGGTGGCTCTCTTGTTCAATGTCCGGATGAAAAGGATCTTTGTCCATTCTTCCATGACATGCATCACATCTACTCCCACACTCTGTCCCCAAAATCTGGAAACATGGACAGCATGACTGCTGAAGAACTTATCTGCATGTACTATCTGGTCGCCAGGCAACTTTTTTTACTGGCAAAATCCATCATCTATACCATGATGCTCATCAGGGACTCTCCTCATCGTTCTCTCCTTTTTGGCATGTACATTACTATGATCCTCGAAGCCAATGGTGTTGACCTCACTCACTGCCCGATTGATGATCCTCGTCCTACGCCTCTTGCTAAATCTAATGGTCGTGGTCGTGCGGTTCCTGCTGGTGCTCCTGCTGCTGCTCCTGCTGCTGTTGCCGGTGGACCTGCCTCTCCTCCGGCGTCCCTCCTCACTCATGAGCGCCTTCAGGCCAATACTCGGGGGCTCGGCACCCTTATCCACCATGACTTTATGGATCAGGCCTACTATATTCAGCGCATGTTTCAGGAGTGCAATCCCTTTCTTAATCCTAACACTCCTCATCCTGATTATCCTAGCCCTCGCTTCACTGATCCCAACGTCTATGGTTTCATGTACCCGGATGGCGTCGACCCTTGTAGCTCCTTTTCTACAGCTCCCGGGGATGATGAAGATCAGGAGGCAGGTCCTTCTAATGCTCCTGACAGTTGATGAGTGGTGTTTTATGTTTAGTCTTATTTTGTGTGGTCCTTCGGGGACTTTTAGTATGTGTTTTCTGCTGTCCTACGGGACTTTTTAAAATCTGTTTTCCAGTTATGTGTTGTGGTTTGGCTTTCAAAGCCCAGTTATTGTACCCCTGTTTATTTTCAATGAATGTTTCCTTCTTATGCATTTCTGGTTACTGCTATGTCCCTTACCCATATGTGCTTCATTGTTCTATTTTTTTTCTCACCATCTTCGATTAAATGACAAAGGGGGAGAAATCGTATTGAGAGGGAGATCCTTGATTACGGGGGAGCTACTTTCTATATTCTTATTTTTTTTCAATTATCAAAATAGGGGAGTTTGTTGGCACATCGATTTTGATACATTGTTTACAATAACCCTTGTACGTCTTTAGTTTATACTTTTCACAGGTACTTCCAAAAAGACAAGAATAGAAGAAAGACATCTCCATACAAATTCCATGAAGCTTATCAAAGACCATGGAGCACATGCAATTCTCCATTATCAAGATGATAATATACTACAACAAAGAGAAAATGCAAGAGACACTTCATAAAAGAATATGAAGTAGACGATGCAAAAAGACCCAGCTTGAAGTCTACATAGAAGACGGTTCTTATCTATGTTCTTTTCTTGAGTCTGTAAATGTCTAGGAATCTATGTACGCACTTTGCTAAAATGACAAACATAAAGAAAGAATTGGTGAAGTAAAAAGTCATTCAGAGGAGACGAAAAATCCGACGGCTTTCTGGATAAATCTGCCGGATAATCCGATCGCTCACAGCAAGTTAGTGAGCAGAAGTTCGGATAATCCAACGGACATCCGCAGAAATCTGCCGGATAATCCGATCGCTCACAGCAAGTTAGTGAGCAGAAGTTCGGATAATCCGACGGTCATCCGCGAAAATCCTGCGGATAATCCTAACCTCTCACAGCAAGTTATTGAGCTGAGGTTCGGATCATCCGCCGGACTTTCGCTGAAATCCGACGGATAATCCGCTTGACTTATTTGCAACTTTTGAATTCAAATCCAACGATAGCTGGCAGGTGCATTTAATGCATCTAACGACTTTTTTTATGACCGTTACTGTTGACCAGATAATCTGACAGATTTTCGTTGAAATCCGACGAATAATCTGGTTGATGGCTGAATGCCCTTTATGACTTTAGATTTGTATAAAAGGGGCTTTAGTCTCGTCTCATAAAGGTTATCTCTTACAAGCTTTAAATGTTCTCAACCACAAAAAAGCTTCACCATTACTACTATACCCTACTCAATCTTTAATTGTCATCCTCTCCCAAAGTGCTAGAGTATTTAAATAGTTATAAATTTTGATCTTCAAGTGTTAGAAGATCAACAAGTTCTCTTCTCATTTCTTTGAAGTTGGCGAGCCTTCGTAAGAAAACTTGTGTATTGAAGTTGGTGAGTTCTTCGGATCCAAACTCGTGTTGAAGTTGGCGAGTTCTTCGGATCCAAACTCTTGTGTACTATTTTATCAAATAGTAGATTTAAGCCAGAGAGAGTTCTGGGACTGGATTGCCTCTAGCGAGGATTCTAGGATACATCTTGTGTTTGATCTTCTTACTCTATCCTTTTATTTGACGTATATTACTTCTTGTGCTTAAGTTATATTTTACTTCCCTATTCAACCCCCCTCTAGGGTTCTACAGGATTTGGGACGATCGTTCCGCATGAGCGTTGGCATGGTGATTCATGTCCAGCGGGAATGGTCGAACTCGAAATACCTTGACATGGAAATTTTGATTGCTACGACTTGTGGTTTGAAGCGAAGGCGAATTTGAGGATTGAGGACTTATGATGGACGACGAAGTAAAGTTGAGGATTGAGTAGGCCCAATCCGCGTATCGAAAATGAGTAAGTCTAGACGCAACGCAAGAGTTACGTCCCGATGAGGATGATTATTCTGCAGGAATGTTGATATGGTGATTCGTGTCCGTCGTGGATAATCAGACTTGCGTGAGATCGGGGTACGACATATTGCAAGGCTAGACGACCTTGTGATCTACTACGTGAATTGGATAGGATGGATAGGTGAATTGTATCAAACATACTTGAAGAGATAGACTACGATAATTGCTAGTGTGGATGCATGATATTAACATGTCGAGGATTTGGTTGAGGATAAACTATCGCAGGATGACATTCCTAACGAGCTCGGACTTGGAACGGAGAATGTGTTGATGCGAATAGTGTGAACGCTGCTTGAGGTTTAGAAATTTAAGTGAAGCGAACTTGGGTAGAAACTCCCGTACGAACGAACAAAATGGTTTGACCATAGGATTGGGGCGAGCGTAGTGCAATAACTTTGTACGATGAACCGAGAACTTGAGTTGTACCTATGACCTTGTGAGCTGACCTAGCAGATAGGCGGACAACCCTATGCCGAGTGATTGAACCTGTGTGGTTTACGGTATCGTCTGGACGGACGATAGACTTGGGGCAACAAGACATGGAGTAGGACGTAAAACTGGGGGTGTGCGTGAATGACGGCGAGATTGGCCCTAAACAAGTGAATGATATAGAATCGATATTGTGCAAGTAAAGTTGGTACAACGAATTAAATCATTGATTAGAAGACTTACTCGATGATAGTGCGATATTTGGTCTCGAATCGGATGGGAATTACTTAGACTTGGTCGACTCCGATAAGAAGAAATCGTATTGATTTCATAGACAAGAATGCTTGAGAAGCGAATCGAATCATCTCGAGGACCGAGATAAACGATAGTGAGATACACATGAGTTCGATTTTAATCAAAGTAAAAGTAAAATGATCGACAAATCGAAACTATTACGAGTAGCTTGTCCGAGTTCGCTAATCGCTAATCTTAGTTGAAATATACGTATTCGGAGGACGTCTTGAATATGTGCACGATCCAAACTCAACGATACGATGAACTCGAATGTAGCTGCAAGTGGGTGTTACGATGCGCATGAACGAATGAGTGAGTTTGCCTCAGCTTACGACTCTCGAGTTTGATAAATTACAACGCCCCTCGTACGACCATTTCAGTCCCATGACACGTCGAAATAGCAACCAAGTCGAAGAAACACGACAATTGAATAAGTACCATCAACTCTAAAATAAATGAAAAGTCATTCAATAAAATTAAGAAAACGTATGCGACAAGGAACTTAGAAAGGTATCGAGTATAGTTTGATGCCATCGAGCGATAAAGCCATTCGATAGGGATTGTCTATGATACACACACGACGTGAGTTAGGGAACGGTAGGATGACATGCACTCAGGAAGTCTCGAGGACGAGACTTGTTTTGAGTGGTGTATTATGTAATGACCCGCTCCGCCCTAGCAGAATGCCGATTCAAACGGCAAGTGTAACGACTCAAACGAGCCGTTGACCCGAAGAGTTGGCATCGACCTGATGAAGATCGATGCAAGACTTACATTGGCCTATCGAAGATGAATCCAAACTTAGACTTTCAAGGGCGCGCTCGGAGTATCGCTCGGTCGACACGATCATCGCTAAGGTGGGTGGCTCCGATGAACCCGTCTTTGCTTAGCCTAGACACACAACAATATGGACAATATTGCTAAAATTGCTAGGCGATAACACCGTGCATGCTAATAAATGACTCGACGCACCTACCTAAGGGAATAATCCCATCTTGTATGCTTGTATAGAATATGTAAAAGAACATAGAAAATATGAGAACTCTCGTACCGCACTCCACGCTTGTGCTATGGCAAAAGCTTACATTCAAGTTCCTTATGCATTCAACAATAAAACAATGAATGGTTTACAACAATAAAACGGAAGACTATCGATATAGTGGTTCCGAGTAGAGTATAGCAACATTGGAAGACTTCGGGACAGATGGGTCGCCAAGGCGACTCCCGTACGAGGAGTTGCATAATCTATGAATGAATGAATGAAAGAATAAGTGAATAAATGAATCAACAAATGAATGAATGAATATGTGAACGAATAAATGAATGAACGAATAAGTGAAAGAAAGAAAAGAAAGAATGAATAAAAGATAAGAAAGAAAGGAATAGTTAGCGACAGGTATGATGGGGACGTGCATCGGGGCTCGCTACCCGTGCTGTACGGATGCCGCCGCCAACCTGGTCGATAACGTATTATGGCTAAGGGTTAGCCTACGGCTCAGAGACAGCCGTTAAGTTAAAATGACAAACAAAATGAAATGGTCGTGGACAATCCACTCGTATACGGGAGGTAGAAGAAATAAGGGATTCTGCGACATGATCAAAGGGAGGATCGTGGCCGGCCTAGGCGGAATCAAAGGGGCTTACGGGCTACTTGGGTGTGGGCTTGGCCACCCAGGAGACGTAAGTGCGGGGTATTTTAAGAGACTATCAAGGTGTACCAGCCGCACGCTATGATAGGTGAGAAATTACCAAAGGAGAATAAGTCCAAATTGGCTTGTGATGCCAGCGACCGGTGCATATAGATTAAGTGGGCTTTGCTGGTGGCAATCCACGTACAAGTCCTTATATTGAAACAAAGTAGTCTAAGTTAACTGAATGAAGCGCCTTCTGAACAGGCTTGAATGTAACACACCAAATGATAAAGAGTACTTCATACAAATGAGTTAGAAAACACGTCTACGATGCGCTAGAATCTGAGGCAAGGACACGCCCTCGACACTGAATGTTTACGAGAATCACGTTAAGTTATTACATATGAATTGTTGACTAACTTGGTTTACTTTGGACAGGGAAGGCCGGACGGTAAGTATAGGTAAGTCGTGTATGTATTTCCATGCAACACATTGAAATCGGAAACACGCAATAGGTTATGAAATATGCTATGAAAGTGACCCTAAGGAAAGATTAGAAAGATAATGAATGTTAGACGGTGCACAAAAGTAAATAGTACGTGTTTGGTAATGATAGCATTGTGGGCGAGCTAGCCTCCCCACCAGTGCATAACAATGTACTGATAACCCCACAGATTGCTTGCTGGAAGCAGGAGACATCGTCGGGTGTGGAGCTTTCCTCGAACGTGCTAAGGCACGGAGCTATCTCTGGAGCCTTGGAGCTTTGCAAGGAGCTGAAGTACCATATACAGGACATAATGTATCGGAACATCGCTATGAACCATTCTATCTTGTAAGCCACTTGGCACGCGTTTTATGTTTCGGAGTGAGAGAGCTTGAGCAATTTGTAATCTCGGCCTAGCGCCGCTTGTAAACTTTTTGAATGTCAATAAATAGTTTGAATTCGCTTCAATTTGTGTTCATATACTTTCCGCTACAAATGGGGACACTCTGTGCGACTCTGTGGCCTAGCTCAAATCGGCCATTTCCGGACATAGCCTTACACGGGCACAACCTAGGCCCGTGCGGCATCACGTCGTAGCGAGGACGATCGCTCTTACGGGAGCGGGGCATGACTGTGCCAAGACTTCCACTTGTTCTATGTGCCTACAGACCATTCTCGTGCCAACGATTCTCGTGCCAAGGACGACAAGGGACGACTCGTGCTTGTTACGCCCCGCTCCCGTAGGAGCGATCGTCCTCGCTAAGGCGTGATGTCGCACAAGCCTAGATTGTGCTCGTGCAAGGCAGTTTCATAACGGCCGATTACATCGGCGGCGACGGGGTCGTCGCACAGAAGTCCCAAGCAGAAATATTGAATGTGCCGCGGAAATTTAAAGACAAGACACAAGTTATTCAAAAGAACTCTTTATTGATATTGAATACAAGATTACATTTGTGGGCGCAAGGCCAAATTACAAGTCTCTCGTGCTCACTTTTCTCTCATTTACAAGTCACTCTACTCTCTCTCATCTCTCGATTATAATGCTTAAGCCAGCGGAAGCTTCGGAAGGCGATGTCCATACATTATGTCCCTTATAAGTCTTCAATCCACGCAGCCGCACGCTTCGAATCGCCAAGGAACTTCATGCCTCGACGCATCCAAGCGAGCTCCGCGCCACGAGCTTCTACCTGTGCCTGCACATGAACACTGTGTGGGTGTCAGTACTCAACTGTACTGGTGGAGTGAGCTTCTCGCCCACCCATACAACATCGACACATTCATTTACTTTGTGCAGCTTACAAGTCCCTTTACGATTGTCTTTCTAGTCTTGCCTTAGGATCAATTTTAAGACTTGACGTCTAACCAACTCGTTATGCGACGACATAGTCGTGCTATCATGTCAACGTGTATTTCGATCGAGGCAGTGCCTCATCGCCTAGGTACTTGACCAAACTTCAACTCGGGATGGCAGGGTCGTGCCGTATTCTATTCGTAACTTAACATATTCGAGACAGTGATTCACCGAGGAGCAACTTATGCGAACTCGGCCGTGCCAAGGCATCAAGGGGTTGACTCGTGCAGGGCGTGCCCTTAGACTTTGCTTAGACTTGTTCATGCTACAAGATGAGGTCGTGCCTAACGACTCCCTGACTTAGTCAACTGTTACATTACGATCCTTTTGACTTAAAGCGATGGCACTCGACTTATGCAAACTCCCTGACTTAGTCAAACGGTTTGAGCAGGGCTTGAGGCCTGCTCTGAAGGCTCAAGTTGTGGTTCAGAAATATAAGACTTTTCAGGAGTCTTACGAGCACGCAAAAGAATTGGACCCACACTATCCTGCGACGGTGCCAGTACAAGCGTCGGTACAGAATCTGCATAACAAGAGACCGAACAATGGGGGTAGATATGAGGTGCCTAAGCGTCAGAATCACGGTGGCTTTCAACGACCCAACCAGGGTGGACCATTCTGCAACAAGTACTGCAACAAAGGGCACTTCGCTAACGAATGCCAGGTGCTAGAGGGTGGATGCTTCAAATATGGTCGCATGGGCCACGGATTTAGAGACTGTCCAGGGAGGGGCCACCAGAACCCTCCAAGGCAGCAGCATCACCAACAGCATCAATAAAATCGTGGGCAGGTACCACGACCCCATCAACCACCACAGAATCAGAGGCCCGGTGCCCAGGGCCGAGTCTTTGCATTGACTCAGGAAGAAGTACTTGCATCAGATACTATAGTGACAGGTATATTATTATTTAATGTCATTCCTGCACGTACTTTATTTGATTCTGGTGCTTCACATAGTTTTATATCTAAAGACTATGTTAAGGAATATGAAATAAAAATGACAATATTGGATGTATATCTTAGTGTTAGTACTCCATCAGGAGTGGAGATGCCTACTAACATGATATGTAGGGATGGTTACATATGTATCAGAAAGAGAAAGCTACCATTAGATGTAGTCGAGCTAGATATGAAAGATAATGATATCATTCTGGGAATAGATTGGTTAAGTGCATGTTGTGCGATGATTGACTGTGCGAAGAAGCGAGTTGTGTTTCGACTGCCTGGAGGAACAGAATTCTTTTACTCGGCCAGTTCGTCGACGATGGCTTCGATGGTGATTTTAGCTGCTATGGCCCGGCGAATGTTACATTCTGGCTGCGAAGGGTACCATGCTTCTGTTTGAGACACACGCAAGAATGGTGCAGACTTAGCTAACACTGAAGTCGTGGCAGAATTTCCTGATGTGTTTCCTGACGAGATACCCAGAATGCCTCCGGACCGAGAGATTGAATTCACTATCAATACATTTCCAGACGCTCGTCCGATCTTAAGAGCACCATGCAGGATGGCGCCTGCTGAATTAAAGGAACTCAAAGTATAGCTACAGGAATTATTAGACAGGGGATACATCAGACCCAGTGTTTCACCATGGGGTGCTCCGGTGCTATTTGTGAAGAAGAAAGATGGATCGATGCGGCTGTGCATCGACTACCGCGAGCTAAACAAAGTTACAATTCGGAACAAGTACCCGTTGCCTCGAATAGACGACCTCTTCGATCAGTTGCAAGGGGCGTCTGTATTTTCAAAGATTGATCTTCGCTCAGGCTATCATCAGTTAAAGATCAAACCCGATGACGTTCCTAAGTTCGCATTCCGAACCAGATATGGACACTATGAATTCTTGGTCATGCCCTTCGGACTGACCAATGCCCCTGCCGCTTTCATGAATATGATGAACAGAGTCTTCTGACCCTTTTTAGATAAATTTGCGGTCGTGTTCATCGACGACATCCTAATCTACTCGAAGAACAGAGAAGACCATGCAGAACATTTGAGGACAGTGTTACAGACTCTACGGGACAATCAGTTCTATGCCAAGCTGAGCAAATGTGAGTTTTGGATGAGTAGCGTGTCGTTCCTAGGGCACGTTATCTCGGCGGAAGGTGTGTCCGTTGACCCAAAGAAAATTGAAGCCATAGTGGATTGGAAGCAACCCACAACGGCGAGCGAGATCTGAAGTTTCCTCGGCTTGGCTGGCTACTACAGGAAGTTTGTCAAGGATTTTTCAAAGGTGGCAGCACCTTTAACTCGGCTAACCCAGAAGGGAGTTGCATTCGATTGGACTGATGAGTGCGAGGCTTGCTTTCAAAATCTGAAGCAATGTCTCGTATCAGCCCCAATCCTTACACTTCCAGACGGCGTCGAGGGATTCCAGATATATAGTGATGCGTCCGGATTGGGTTTAGGATGTGTGTTGACTCAGAGAGGGAAGGTGTTATCTTATGCCTCGAGACAGCTTAAGCCGCATGAGAAAAATTATCCAACGCATGATTTGGAATTGGCAGCGATAGTGTTTGCACTAAAATTGTGGAGGCACTAATTGTATGGAGTAGCTTGCGAGATCTTCACCGATCATAAGAGCCTGAAGTACATCTTTACTCAGAAAGATTTAAATTTGCGGCAAAGACGTTGGTTGGAGCTTATAAAAGATTACGACTTGACGATCGCGTACACCCCAGAAAAAGGCAATGTGGTGGCGGACGCGTTGAGTCGGAACTTTGTGGGATCGCTCAGTGTTGACAAACGAATATTGGAGGAATTAGAAAGCATGGGAATTGAGCTCCAGATTCGTGGCCGAAATGCACAACTGGCTCAACTTTAACTTGAGCCGAGTTAGTTGGAAAAGATAAAGACAGCACAGAGGACGGATGAGTTCTTGGTTAAGATTGGCGGAATATTGGAAAAGGGTGAAGCCAGCGACTTCACCAGGCACGAGGATAGATCGTTGCGACTCAGGGGAAGGCTATGTGTTCCGAAGGATGAAGAACTCCGGAAAAAAATCTTGACGGAGGTCCATTATGCCAAGTATTCCTTGCATCCGGGAAGTACAAAAATGTATAAAGATTTACGCACGACCTTCTGGTGGCACGACATGAAACGAGATGTGGCCCTCTTTGTCTCGCGATGCTTAGCGTGTCAACGAGTCAAGGTGGAACACCAGAGGCCCGGCGGGGAGATGCAGAACCTCGCAATCCCAGAATGCAAGTGGGATCATATAACCATAGATTTTATAGTTGGCTTACCGAAGATGCAGCGGGAGAATGATGCAATTTGGGTCATCGTTGATCGATTAACCAAATCTGTACATTTTCTCGCAATAAAAACAACATGGAGCGTCAACCGGTTGGCTCAGCTATACTTGGATGAAATTATTCGACTGTATGGAGTACCGGCATCAATAGTGTCGGATCGGGATGGGCAATTTATATCGCGTTTCTGGGTCAGTTTACATGCTACCATGGGAACACAATTGAAATTTAGTTCTGCATACCATCCACAAACCGATGGCCAGACCGAGAGGGTGAATCAGGTACTTGAAGACATGCTACAGCTTTGTGCTATTGATCTGAAAACTAGTTGGGACACTCACTTGCCGCTAGCAGAATTTGCCTACAGCAACAGTTACCAGTCAAGTATACAAATGGCTCCGTATGAAGCATTGTACGGGCGAAGGTGTCGGTCTCCGATTTGTTGGGATGAAGTCGGTGAACGACAGGTACTTGGTCCGTAGATGGTGGAACAGGCCGTCGAGAACGTCCGCATGATTCGGGAGAAGTTACTTATGGCACAAAGTCGGTAGAAGAGTTATACGGATACTCATCGATGACCATTAGAGTTTATGGTGGGCGATCACATATTTTTGAAGGTGTCACCGATGCGTGGAGTTATGCGATTCGGTGTGAAGGGGATGCTAAGTCCCAGATTTGTTGGCCCGTTTGAAATTCTTAAGCGAGTCGGCCCTGTCGCCTATAAGATCGCGTTACCACCGGTATTGGATGGAGTACACGATATCTTCCATGTTTCCCAACTATGGAATTATGTACATAATCCAAGCCATGTGGTAGACTTCGGTCCGTTAGGGCTAAGAGCTGACTTGTCTTATGTGGAGGAACCCGTGCAGATCTTGGATAGGAAGGATAAAATTTTGCGGAACCGAGTTATTTCTTTGGTTCGAGTGCTTTGGCGAAATCATTCCGTCGAAGAGTAAACGTGGGAACTTGAGGCGGATGTGAAGGAAACGTTTCCTTCGTTGTTTGACCTAGGTGGGTTTGTGTTTAAGTTTCGAGGATGAAACTTTTTGTTAGTGTATTAATATGTAATGCCCTGAATCCGTTACGGAGCACGGTACGGGCTAGCGGTCGAATGGTCGAGTCGGATGGGAATTGGGGAACTTTACTTGGGGAAACTTTACCAGGATCGCGTGATAATGAATTGAGATCCTTTCCTCGTTATAGATTGGACTCTTTTGAAATGATGCCCAAGATGCAGTGGCGCGCATCTTGGGGGAAGAGTTCTATATAATAGTCGCTTGCCCCGAGACCGTTGCCCTGCTGGTTTTCGATGTCGCTTTTGCTGTTGGCTTTTGTGTGCGTTTTCGTGATTATTTTCGATGAATGTTTTCATGGATTTACTTTCACTGTCTATACATTTCATATCGAATCACTGAGAGAAAGAGAAGAAGTATGCTGACCAAACGTTAGTGCCAATGCAGGTGCTAACGCAGTGAACCGAGCTTGACGTTGCGTGGAAGACCTCTTTCTCTCGGCAATTCACCAACAAGTGAGTGATCCTTCGACGATCCTTGATCTTTGCGCATAACAATGGTAGACTTGTTATTGCGTTCGGTGCTTAATAAAAGATGCCTAGTAATAATACAAAAAAGATAATGAAAGATAAATTATCACATGGCTAGGCTTATGTTGTAAATCAAATGATGCTCGTATGCTATATGAATTGTTTAACAGGTGATGCAAAGACCCAAGTATTGGGCGGTAAGTATATCGGACTTTGGTTCGAAAGAATGGGTTACAAATAAATAGTCCCTTGGTTGGATGAACGAATATGCGAGCCTATGGCTCAAAGTAAGATGGTAAGATGGCAAGTTGGAAAGATGGGAAAATGGCAAGATGAAATGAGAACTACGAATATGTGTGGAAGATGCTATTATCATGCATGTCATGTCTCTTATTAGTTAAGTTGTATTGTATACATGGTCATGGACAACTTGTATACAAGGTAGTTCCTCGAACGGTACTCCGAGGCCACGGAACCGATTCGGCCTAGGAGGAACACAGTGCTGAAGTAGTAGCACAGTGCTGAAGTAGTAGCACGGTCTTTCGGGAACCTTCCGGATGGGCTAGCTACCCACCGCTGAAGGAGAGCCATCCGACCAAGATGTCCCAGATGGCGTGTAGTCAGTGACCTTCATATAGACAGATGGCATAGCTAACAATGTCTTATGCAGGCAGAGTAAGTGGTATTCATAAATATTTACAGGGATGGCTATCGACCGTGGGTACGATTCACCAAATTGGTGATCAATATGAATTGCTTATGTTAGAACAACATGAATTGCTTATGTTTCTAACATCACTGTATGCTCCTTATATTTCTCATCAAATATATGAATTGTTAATGGACCCTAAGGCAAGATAGAAAGAATACAAATCAATAGTGAACATTCATGTAATTTTACTGCTGTTGATTTATGATGAGATTGGTTACGGCCGCTCACCAGTACATATGTGGCAATGTACTAACCCTCGTCTCCACAGGTGCCGGAAACCTAGTGGATAATCATAGATGCTGAAGGCTTGCTGTCCGACTCTTTAGAAGCTTCGTACATCTTGAAGTTTCCACTTGAAGAAGAAGGCATATTGCTGAAGGTGGTTATTGCCGCATTATTAATAAAGGGATATGATGTATGGAATAAGTTGTATCTTATTTCAATATTTCTGCAATGTTGTAGCCAAGTTTGGCATTTCATTTCGGCTGTTTGAGAGCCTTATGTTTTATGCAATGTAATTTCAAAGATATCAATAAAGAACATATTTCAGATCATATTTGTGTTGCCAAAACTTCTTTATCATCCGCTGCGAATCTCTATTCAAAATGTCTCTTTTATAAAAGGAACACGAACACGCCTTGTACAAGTGCAATTCTAGACTTGTACGGCATCATGCCTTAGCGAGGACGAACGATTCGGCGTGAATCAAAGCAGAGGCGAACGATTCCCCGAATCGGGGCGTAACAGCCTCGCCGACATACTCGTTGTCACCTCTAATCCTTAATTTTTGCTCGAATGATTTCCAAGACGAGCCATACACCACTCAGGATTCGAGCCATCCAATCTAGTCCTCAATCACGTTCGCATCACTCTCTAAGACGTCTTTCAGATTCGTCGAACGAATCTCTAGCGTAATCATTCACGTCGTGTCGACCAACTAAGTCGTTTCGAACAATCCTTAAAATCTAATTCAATCTTTCTTGTACGCCTAAGCCTTAGCTCGATAGCATTTCTATCGATAGACACTCTAAGTGTATTTTCGTTTCTGGCCGAGCGATACTTGATATCGCCCGCGATTCGTTTGCACCAAAAGTCGATATGCGCGACACGCGGCACAACTTAGCCAAAAGGCCGTGTGCATAGCCATCCCGTACGGACTATATCCGAGTTTGCACGCTCGTATGCTAATGTCGACGTAGGACTAATTCGGCACGCACGCGACTTGCTAACTTTAGCATGAGTTTTCTATCAAGTCAAGTTTGACACCGTTCGGCACAAAGGCCTACCGATATGTTTAGCGATGGCCTACCGATGCGTTGGAGTGAACACTTGTACGAGCTTTTGAAAATATTTAGACTTATTGTATGGACATGCTGCGGGACATTTGAGAGAGAGCACACACTTCTTTTTCCATGAATGAGCTTTCAAAACTGAGAGATTCGACTTAAAGTCCAAGGACGTAAAGCCGTTCTCTGATACCATTATGTCATGTCCCGCTCCCGTAGGAGTGATCGTCCTAGCCAAGGCGTGATGCCGTACGAGCCTAGATTGCGGTCATGCAAGGCAGTTTCATAATGGCCGATTACAGAGGCTGCGACGGGGTCGTCGTACAGAAGTCCCAAGCAGAAATATTGAACATACAGCAAAAATTTAAAGCCAAAACACAAGTTATTCAAAAGACCTCTTTATTGATATTGAATAATCAGATTTCTAATGGGGCACAAGGCCATGATTACAAGTCTCTCAGGCTCACTTTTCTCTCATTTTACCAGTCACTCTGCTCTCTTTCATCTCTCGATATAATGCTCGAGCCAGCGGAAGCTTCGAAAGGCAATGTCCATACATTATGTCCCGTATAAGTCTTGACTCAGGCGGCCGCACGCTTCAAATCGCCAAGGAACTCCATGCCTCGATGCATCCAAGCGAGCTCCACGCCACGAGCTTCTACCTGTGCCTGCACATAGAAACTGTGTTGGTGTCAGTACTCAACTGTACGGGTGGAGTGAGCTTCTCGCCCACACATACAAAATCGACACGTTCATTTACTTTGTGCAGCTTAATCCCTTTCGATGCTATCAAGACACGTTCATTTACTTTGTGCCTGCACATGGAGACCGTGCCTCGCTATCAAGACTTATCCATGCTACTGCCTTCGGCCTTCCTGTTCGACTTCATAAACCAACTTAGAATAAGACTTGTGAAATATAGTATCGATTTCATGAACATCCCAATGCCAAGAATCGTTCCAAGCACGGTGCCTATGCTGCATCCCAATCTTAGGCCCAGACATTGTGTTACAGACTAGACATGCATTCAAGTTCTAGACTCAATCTAAAGTCATACATACGGTATGCCGCTGTTCTACCGATCCATCTATATGAGTGGTCACTAGCAATGTCAAGCTATCTTATACTGGCTTGGGGATATCGGCCTGTCCCTCCGCGGGTAGCAAGCCCTGAAAGTATCGAATCTCCCATGTGGTTATCCAGTATCCTACCTTGAGCCGTAATGCGTTTACTCCGGGCCGACATGATTCTGGCACCCCAGAGATCATTCGAGAAGACTACACCTTGTCGACAAGTTGTACAATAACCATGCAGACTCAACTCGATATAATAAGTACTTCCTTAACCAAGACCATGCTTTCCATCTTTCTATCGAGACTCCCAAGCAGCGGGACCGATCTCGCGTGATTCTTTATCGAGACTCCCAAGTAGCAGGACCGATCTCGCATGCATGACTTATCGAGGCTTTGCGAGACTCCCAAGTAGCAGGACCGATCTTGCGACAACCAGTCGCGTGGACTTCCTTTGTCCGTGGCATACTCTTCACTAAATCGACCGTAGCTCGTGCCTTAGATAGACCATATTCTCTAGGCGACGCTATCGCTCAAGTTATATACTTTATATGACGAGCCTTGTTCTTGAGGGACTATGTGACTTGACAACCGCAGATAGAGCAGGACAGTGCTAGAATTGGCTTAGATCGACCGGCATAACTTTGCCTAACTTATTTGCACAACGACTTGACGAGCAAAGGCTACGCCAAGCTTCGCATCGAGGGAACGTGCCATGCACGCGTTCGACTTGAACAACCATGATCTCGGGCGCCTAGTCTTAATCCAAAAGTCGTGCAAGATGACTTAAAACATGGTACATGCAAAGGCTATGCCAAGCCTTGGACGACGGGACCGTGCATGCTTTATCAAGCATTCATGCGGGCATCACCTATGACTTAGGCTAATTCGAGTGTTGAGGCAACTTAGCAACTTAGGCCAACTTTCTTCTCCCAAGCCACGTGATGAAGGACCAAGTGTCGTTTTAAAAGCACACTGAGCCGACTTCTAAGCAGACCGTGGGACCATTTTCTATGTTCTAAGACATTTCGACCCGTCGGGAGTATTTCTTTAACTATGTGGATACGTCTCTTTTATTATCAAGCCTAACTTGTGCAAGTTAAAAACATGTGAGTTATTATATGAAGGCTAAGATGAGGCAAGTTCATCGAAACTACCCCACCTTAGAGAGGAGTCGCCTCGACCGAGCGAGCCTTCGAGCATCCATTGCAAGGCTAAGTCCGAACGCCGTCGGCATTTTGATTCCTCCAATTGACTTTGTGGGACGGGGCACTACATCATACACCACTCAGAATAAGTTTTGTCCTCAAAACTAACTGAGTACTTACTTTTAGACCACTTTGATCTAAGGACTTTCATACACACTCCGCCTACGCGTTTCTTCGATTCCGAGCCACGCTCGCACTATTATCATTCTTTTCTTTAACACGATTTCAAATCCTTGACACTCTTCCATTCCTCAAATCTCACCTAAATTCAACGTATCACTTGGCTGGATTGGGCACACATTCCAGGCGTCCCCAAAATATATGCATTCAGCCAAGCCGCATGATAGAGAATTCGTCATTCTCACTCGAGTTGCATTATGCACATATTCAGGCATCCCTGAAATATATACATGTCAGCCGAATCTCGTGAGGGGTTTTTTTATTCTTGAATTATTCCATCAATCCATACCAATCCTCAAGATCAATCTTTCGATTGCTAACTTTTGAAACAGGGCGTCTCGTCTAACTGCTAGGCCATTTCTCAAGGCTAAGTCAATGTCAGGATTAGAATCATAGTTCCCCAACAATAATGCCAATACTGACCCTAATCTAAGGGTCAAGCCAAAGTAGGTAGTACGGGGTTTTCTACCCAAGCTTGCACCGTTCAGATTCCTAAACATCGAGCATGATCACCTAATTCGCATCAAGGCACTCGTTGTACAGATTCGAATCCGTTCAAATCACCAATTCTAACCAATTCATGTATTCGATCATGGGGTCGTCTAGCTCGACAATATGTTGTGCCCCCATCTCACACGAGTCCGATTATCCATGATGGTTCATGAATCACTATGCAACACTCCCACGGAATAATCATTCACATTGGGGCATAACTCTTGCTAGAGTCTAGACTAATTCATTCTCGATACACGGATTGGACTTACTCAATCCTCAAGTTCAATCGTCAAGCACATCGAATCATTCTCGAGTCCACCTTTGCGTCAAACCATAAGTCGAAGCATACAAATTGCTACGCCATGCAAGTGCTGATCACTCCCACTGTATGAATCACCATACCAGCGCTCACGCGGAGTGATCGCCCTAATCCGATATGAAGCATGTGCGAGGCTGGAGTTGCGCTCGCATAAGACAAGAACGTCAACATTGTGGATATCGTCGAAGCAATTCAAATATTTTATTTTCATCCAATCTAAGTTCGATAGTCTGACCATCATTCGTTCAACTAGAAAATCCTCGAGCCAAGTCTATCTCTTCCTCGATGCATTCAAATATCCCGAGTATAGCATCCATTGGAACAATGACATTTTACACGATAATCGTTCCTCGAATCAGAGTATCACCGAGTTATCGCACATCGATCTTTGATACGCCTCAATACCATCGATGATGTACATAACCTGACGATATTCCTTTGCAACGAACTTCGAATCGTGCAACTGATGCTATTGTCCGAATTGGATATACCACAATTTTATTCGATTCAATCCGAAATCACATTCGCGATCCTCTAGGCTTCCTCGATCAAGACATTCACTTTTATTCATCGTTCTGAATCGTTTTTCTAACTCGCGTTGCTCATTTACACATTGTCCGAACGACTTCTCGTTCAGGACATACAAGGTCACGACTAACTAAGCATGATGCGTTCTAAGGCTTTGCGCGATCGTATCGCCTCGTCGACATACTCGTTGTCACCTCTAATCCTCAATTTTTGCTCGAATGATTTCCAAGACGAGCCATACACCACTCAGGATTTGAGCCATCAGATCTAGTCCTCAATCACGTTCGCATCACTCGCTAAGACATCTTTCAGATTTGTCAGACGAATCTCTAGCATAATTGTTCATGTCTTGTCGACCTACTAAGTCGTTTCGAACTATTCTCAAAATCCAATTCAATCTTCCATGCACGCCTAAGCGTTAGCTCGATAGCATTTCTGTTGATAGACACTCTAAGTGTATTTTCGTTTCCGACCGAGTGATACTTGATATCACTCGCGATTCGTTTGCACCAAAAGTCGAGATGCTACTTGATATCACTCGCGATTCATTTGTACCAAAAGTTGAGATACGCGACACGCGGCACAACTTAGCCAAAAGGCCGTGTGTATAGCCATCCCATACGGACTATACTCCGAGTTTGAATGCTCGTTTGCTAATGTCGACGTAGGACTAAATCGGCACGCACGCGATTTGCTAACTTTAGCATGAGTTTTCTATCAAGTCAAGTTTGACACCGTTCGGTACAAAGGCCTACCGATGTGTTCAGTAATGGCCTACCGATGCGTTCGAGTGAACACGTATACGAGCTTTTAAAAATATTTAGACTTATTGTATGGACATGCCGTAGGATATTTGAGAGAGAGCACACACTTCTTTTTCCATGAACGAGCTTTCAAAACTGAGAGATTCGACTTGAAGTCCAAGGACGTAAAGTCATGCCCTGATACCATTATGTCACGCCCCGCTCCCATAGGAGCGATCGTCCTCGCTAAGGCGTGATGCCGTACGAGCCTAGATTGCGCTCGTACAAGGCAGTTTTATAACAGCCGATTACAGCGGCTGCGACGGGGTCGTCACACAGAAGTCCCAAACAAAAATATTGAACATACAGCAAAAATTTAAAGGCAAAACACTTGTTATTCAAAAGTGCCCTTTATTAATATTGAATAATCAAATTTCTAATGGGGCAGAAGGCCATGATTACAAGTCTCTCAGGCTTACTTTTCTATTATTTTACCAGTCACTCTGCTTTCTCTCATCTCTCGATACAATGCTCAAGCCAGCGAAAGCTTTAGAAGGCAATATCCATACATTATGTCCCGTATAAGTCTTGACTCCACGAGGCCGCACGCTTCAAATCGCCAAGAAACTCCATGCCTCGACGCATCCAAGCGACCTCCGCGCCACGAGCTTCTACATGTTCCTGCACATGAAAACTGTGTGGGTGTCAGTACTCAACTGTACTGGTGGAGTGAGCTTCTCGCCCACCAATACAAAACCGACACGTTCATTTACTTTGTGCAGCTTAATCCCTTTTGATTGTCTTTCTAGTCTTGCCTTATGATCCATTTTAGAATAAGACGTCTCGGCTTATACTTGGCAACGCAATGACAGGGTCGTACTATACTCTATTCGTGACTTCAATGTATTCGAGGCAGTACCTCACCGAATAGAAACTTATGCAACTCAGGACGAAGGCGAGGATGTTTTGCAGAGGTTTGATCAGGGAGGTTCGAGCCTTGACCAAGAGTGACCGGGATGCTACTTTCGCGAAGATCCTGGTAGGAGCCATGGAAGCAGAGGACGACCTAGGGCTGAAACTAGAGAGAGGTCAGGACTTTCACGGAGCTATTGGTTGTGGAGGACTGGCCAAGAGGCCTCATGTACAGATTCAATAGCAGCAGCAGAGGCCTGTTCAGCAGCAGCTTCAGGATCAGGGATGTACCTATTTTCTGCAGGCACCCAAACAGCAGCAGGACGCTATGTGCAACTTTTACAATAAGGTAGGTCATTGGTGGAATGACTGCAGGAAGAGACTGGGTATGTGTTTATTTTCTGGTTCAGCGGAACATCAGTGTAGGGAGTGTCCCAAGAACATGACACTATAAGCTCAAGTAGCAGCATGAGCTAGGGCTCCGACAAGACAGTAGAGGGGACCACCATTGTAGACTCAGCAGCAGAGGTTTGTCCAGCATCAGCATCAGGCCAAAGGAGGAGGTCGGCAGGGGCGAGGTTTCGCCATGACAGTCGAGGATGCACAAGAAATAGGAGGGATGCTTACAGGTTCTGTTCTTTTTATTCCATTTTCGCCTTTGCTTTATTATAAACTGCCTTAAAATTCGATTCCATCTGTTCTTTTTTATCTTCCTTGTTCGTTGATGAATTTGATCTTGGTGTTTCATCGTTGATTTAATTTTCTACCGAGATAAGTCGTATGGGCTAGGTTACCTCAGTTATGGAATCTATAATCTTCTAAAGTCATATTAGTTGACATGGTGAGGACATATTGTCTGATTTTGGATGTATTTCTCGGGTATGAAAATTTAAGGTTTTCGCAGCCAAGCATGCGGCGATGTAAAAATTTTAAATACCATGATTCTAGAGGTATGTACCTTAGTTGGGAACTCTATGATATATTGTAGCCTTACTAGTTTGACAAAGATTCCGAGTATCATGATTTTGGACAGACGCATATGATTATCGAATTGTATGATTTAGAGGCTTTGATTGATTGGGGGTTTGACATAGAAGGAGTACGACCAACCTAAATTTCGAGGACGAAATTCTTCTAAGGGGGTAGACTTGTAACACCCACTTTTCTAAAATGAGGATAATTTTGAACTTTTATAATTTGATTATTCAATATTAAGATTTAATCATGTTAATAATTTTTGATGAATTTTAATTAATTTAATACTATTTAAAATATTAAAATGTGATTTTGATGGTTAACTAGTGAAACCCTAGTTTTGCTAAGCCTAGAGACTAACCATGACCAAAGGAGCCTTGTCATGTGATTAGAATTACATTTTATCACTTTTTAGCCTAGGGGTATTTTGGTCATTTTGACAATTTTGTGAAATTATAATTTATATTAATTAAATATTGTGCTAATCTTTTAGTTAAGCCTTAACCTAGAAGTTTAACCTAATCTAGATTAGTCTTGAGGTTAGAATCATGATTAGAACATTCCTGCTAAGTGCCAAGATTAGAAATATCTAGATATTATGATTAGTAGGATATTTTGGTTAGATATCAATAAAGGTAAACCCTAGTTGTAATATGAGCCATAGATTGAACTTGATTTGCATAGAATGAAGCTTAGCCACACATCTATCATTGCCAAAACCCAATTAATCCTATAGTTGGCCAGCCACATAGTCCCTCCCCCTCCTATAAGTATCAACCTAAATTGTTCTTGCCTCTTTTTAAATACCTACAAAGAAACCCTAATTAGTCCTTAAATTTCACTCGTTGCTCAAATCAACCCCAAATTGATCCAAATCAATTGTATCACCCTCCCCTACAGTAGAGAATACCATTGGAGGCTAGCTAGCAAGGTTTGAAGGCATTGAGACCATAGCAAATCGATGAAGACATCAATTCTAGGCTCTTTACATTGAGATTCCAACTCTCAATAGGTAAACCCCTTTAAACCCATTAAAACCTTAAATTTTCTTCATAGATGCATATATCTAGGTAACATACCCCTGTAGACCATGTTTGGTTGGATCTCGTATCCATTTGGTATGCATATCGGACATGTATCGGTGTTTTTAGATAGGTGTTCGATGAAATATCACTATGGATCTTTTCTTCTTATTTTTTGCAATAAATTACATGTTTGTGTAGCCCTTAGAATGTTGATCACGGATCACTAACTCTGAGCACGATTTGCGTTCGTGTCCATCTCCAAATTTGATACGCACGTGCTGTACGAGATCTCACACGCGTGTCCAACTGCCACATAGCTATTTCTCTTGACACAGGCCAAGTGGACATGCGCCACTTGGTGGACACCTTAGGGCAGTGACTGTCAGGTCATCCCTAGAGTCTCACATGACCTTGTGTCATGTCGGACACGAAATCTGACCCACACTGGTTCTTTACTGAACCAAGCCTCCCAGTATCGAGCTACTGATACATGCTCGACACGCGAGCACGTGTCATGGTGGACACGATTTAGGCTATCCACCCTCTAGCCCTATATCCCTTCTAACCCTAGACACGACCACGTGGACACTCGAGCACTGTGTTGTGTCACATCTCAGTACGACACTTGCTTTTACACTATGCACTGTCACGTTTGTTCTCTGGTTTTTAACACAGTTTTGGGACACATTTTGGACACACAATCGACACATTATTCACTGACATGACACTTGTATGAGTTGTATTACCCCAATGTTTTCATATGTAATTCGAGAAGTATATCCATGTATCAGTGGTTCTTCAAAATATTGAGATGTAATCTCAGTTTTAATTTGGTTTTGTGGATGTTTTCATTTGGGTTGATTCCAGTTCAATGCATTCTCTTTTGATTTGGCTTGTAAACTTTTAAATGATTTTGGTTTCAAAATGTTTTGGTTTCGAATTTGTATTCGCAGGTTTTAAAATTGTGAAACTTGTTTAGATTTTAGTTATTGTTTTATTCTCAGGATTTAATCCTGAGTTCCTGTAAAATTTGGTTAACCATTGTTTTCGAAATGTTAGTTTTGATATTATTTCAGATCTGTAGCTATTCATAGGATTGATTGAATGGGTTTGTGAACTTGGTTTCAAATTACTGAGTTCGATATATGAACATATAAACTGAAACATTACTTGATGATAAACTAAGTTGATAATTGGATGGGGTTTGATATTAACAAAATATGAATTGATGTTCACTGATTAACCTGTAAACTGAAATTGAATGTAAACTGAGTTAAATAAAATGAATGTTTGAAACTGTGAATACCTAAGAATAGGGAATTATTGAGTTGGTTTCATTCGAATTACATGTTGACAGTTAACTGTCAACTGGAAACATTGGGATTGAGTTTTGATTGGATAACATATAACCGACTTTTCGAAATAGGGTACTTAAACTTGAGATTGAAAACTGAATATGGGATTTGAATCATAGACTAATATTGGGTTATGATATGCTAAACTAAGTTGTATGTTAACCTGAGAACTGAGAACTTAGTTTGAAATCTGAGATTGTATGCATGTATGATATCTGAGAATGATGAGTTGAACTTAATATATGTAAACTTATTTGAATGTTTGTTAGGATGTAATACAACCTGAGCATGTACACACCCCTTACCTTTCTTTCTATCTCTCTATATCTCTCTTGCTGTCTCTACCTATATGGTTTTGTTTGCATTACTTTAAGATTTGGTCTTGATGTTTGAGTTAACTGTACACACCACTGTCCACTCTACACTTAAGCACACACACACACTATCTCCCATTCTTTATATATTTCACAATTTCCCTCTCTATGTATTTGATATATGTGAATGTGATATATATGTAATATACATATATATATTTATATAGGGCTATGATGTAGTTTGTGTGCCTTGTTAGCTAATGTGGTTAGCTATGAGTTGGTTGGTTTAACAAGTGACTATTAGGCTATGTGTTAGAAAGTTTATGGTTTACATGGTTACTTGTAGGCTTGACTTGTTTAGACCTAGAAATGTCTAACTTAGACTAGTTTGACCTTGTTGACCAAACACTAGCTAGTTTGACCACAGTTGACTAGAGTTGTGCCTTCTGTGATTTGTCCTCCGTTCGGAGAGTATATCATATTGTATTTAGTTTGTGATAGT
This sequence comes from Iris pallida, assembly GCA_029216955.1. Taxonomy (NCBI): domain Eukaryota; kingdom Viridiplantae; phylum Streptophyta; class Magnoliopsida; order Asparagales; family Iridaceae; genus Iris; species Iris pallida. The sequence continues at coordinate 4,510,177 of JANAVB010021996.1, forward strand.
AACCTAGAACAGCGTTCTACTACCGACGCTACAGCGTAGGCTGGGCGTACCCACTTCTTGTGCCCCTAGATAGGGTACGGGTTGTGACACATTTTTAGTGGTGGCCCATGCCGGTCAAGATTCGCATCTGTACGAAGTCGTGGTAGTACAATGATTAGTTGTACTGTTGCGCACCTGCGATAGAATATAGGAAGTAAGGTATTAGAAGAGAGGATACTCAATCACATTTAGGAAAAACTCTTATCTAAATTCCTGCCATTTAAACTCTTGCTGATAATTGCTTTCCTTTGAAATAACCGTCCTCCTTTGATTATATCGCTTCTTCTCAGTATTGATTTCCTTGTTTGATCTGTCTTTAGGATGGTGATGGAGACACGATCTCATCGCTCTGGCCCGGGAGATAACGTCGAGAGGTCTACGACCTTTCGTTCGGTTCAATTGGACGCTGGGACCGCAGCTCCCCTTATTAGGTCTCATGTTGGAGCACCTGCACCTGATCGAAGGTCGACCCCAGTTATTTCTGAGGTGTTTCAGCCGCAGCAGCAGCCACTTGCGGGATTGGTTGACGCTGCATACCTCTTTTCTTTAGTGGAGCAGATCTTGGAGTCACATCAGCAGTAGTAGTAGTGCCAGACTGCTGACTTCGTCAGGGCATAGATGAGGCCCACTAGCTGGCCAGGACGACCGTAGAGCGGGTAACTACACATCCGCAGGGAGGCCAGATCCAACAGTATCAGCAGTGGATGCCAGGCATCTAGAATTTTCAGAAGATACGTCCGAAAGAATTTCGAGGTAACGAGGGCATCATATATGCCGACGACTGGATTGAGCACATTGAGGAGATTTTTTTGTCTCGCATTGATACCAGTGGGGATTCAAGTAGAGGCAGCTGGCAGTCAGATGCAGGACCTTGCCAGGACATGGTACCAGACAGACCCCAGAGTGGAAACCGAGGGACAGACTTAGGCAGCCTTCAAGAAGCTGTTCGAGGAGCAGTTCTTTCCAGACGTTGCCCTGGGAGGCATAGAGCAGCAGTTGGAGAGTCTAGTTCAGGGGAACCAGACAGTTGAGGAGTATACAGGAGAGTTTTACCAGCTAAGCAGATTTATTAAGGATCTGAGCGAGACGAAGAAGGCTAGGAAGTTCCGCAGAGGTTTGATCAGGGAGGTCCGGTCCTTGATCAAGAGTGATCGAGATGCTACTTTTGCGAAGATACTAGCAGGAGCCATGGCAGCAGAGGATGACCTAGGACTGAAACGGAAGAGAGGTCGATACTTTCATGGAGCTAGTGGCAGCGGAGGTCCGGCCAAGAGGCCTCATGTACAAATTCAGCAGCATAGCAGAGGCCTGTTCAGCAGTAGCTTTAGGATCAGGGACGTTCATATTTCCAGTAGGCACCGAGACAGCAGCAGGACGCTATGTGTAACTTCTGCAAGAAGACATGTCATTGGTGGAACGACTGCAGGAAGAGGCTGGGTATGTGATTACTTTGTGGTTGAGCAAAACATCAGTGTAGGAAGTGTCCCTAGAACCCGACACCATTAGCTGAGGTAACAGCAGGTGCTAGGGCTCTGATAGGATAGCAGAGGGGACCACCGTTGCAGACTTAGCAGCAGAGGTTTGTCCAGCATCAGCATCAGGCCAGAGGAGGAGGCCAGCAGGGGCGAGCTTTCGCCATGATAGTTAAGGATGCACAGACAATAAGAGGGATGCTTGCAGGTTATGTTCTTTTCGATTCCATTCTCGTCTTTGCTTCATTATAAACTGTCTTGAAATTCGATTCCATCTATTTCTCTTTATCTTCCTTGTTCGTTGATGAATTTGATCTTGGTGTTTCGTTGTTGATTTAATTTTCTACCGAGATAAGTCGTATGGGCTAGGTCGCCTCAGTTATGGAATCTAGAATCTTCTATAATCATATTAGCTGACATGGTGAGGACATATAGTGTCATGCCCCGATTCGGGGAATCTTTCGTCCTCGCTTTGATTCGCGCCGAATCGTTCGTCCTCGCTAAGACGTGATGCCGTACAAGTCTGGTGTTGCACTTATACAAGGCAAGAACATGCACTGTTATGTCATTTAGAAACATTTTAAATCCAGCCACATTTCAGAAACATTGAGGACACAATATAGGAAGAAGAAATACTTATTTTTATTGATAATTGTAGTCAGAATACAACTTTTCCCGATAATATTTGAAATGCCATTTCGGCTACATTGATTCATGTAAAGAAGTACAACTGATAGGCTGCCATGAAATAACTTCCCGTTCCATACATCATGCCCCTTTAGTACTTTAAAATATAAGCAGCTATCTTTGAAAACTCTGCAATACTTTGTGCGTCTTTAGGGAAAATAACTTGAAAGGAAACAGTAGTTCAGAAAGCTTTAGTTGCGATGTGCACCCGAGCCTTTTCCAGTACCTGTGGAGGAGGGGTCAGCACATTATAACAATGCGCTGGTGAGCCCCGTTGGCCCACTCAGCTAAACCAATATTTTATTAATGACACGTATTTTAAAGATTTGAACTTATTAGGGACAGGCAACATTTAGAGCAATTCACAATAAAAATGACATGGTATTTCATGAAACCATGTTTACTTTACCATTGGCCGAATCTAGCTTTCCTGCATAAGATACAGGATAATAATAATAATAATAATATACTTACCGCCCCTGCATAAGACATTGATTAGCATACATCCTTACAACATGACCACTGGTGGTTGTGCACTATGTCGACGTGCCATATAGGACTTCGTATTGGTATGTGGTTGACCATTCACCAGGTTACGAGCCCGAATGAAGGTTCCGATACCGTGCTACCAAAGCACTAATTCCTCCTAGGCCGACTCAATCCCACCGCCGCAGGTACCGTTCGAGGAAATCCTTGTATACAAGTACGTCTATGGTCATGCGAATGTGTGTTCGACTCGATAAACATTATGTGCATAGAATATTAAGTACTAAGCAACATGTTTATTCTCAATATTTTATATCTCATCATCATAGGCATCAACTCATCTCAATTCAATGTTCAAGGGACAAGCACAATCTCAATATTATTAACAGTGTAATCAATTCTTCAATGTTCAATGTTCAATCTCTAGCCTCTTAGTGGTTTTAACTTGTGGCATTAGCAACTTGATATCGATCAACGGATGTTGCAAGACAATTATTTAGTTGGCATGAAGGAATAGCGAGAGGGACAATACCACCATAGAGATCCACACTCACCAAATTAGAGAATCGTCGGGAGAGAGAGGAACACTTGCCCGCTTAGCCTTCCGTCAGGCGTCAGTCTGTGGCACCAAAAGTTTGGTTAATATCCCATCTCATTGTGTTCTCTTCTCTCAGAATTCTCAAGAATGAATGCTATACAAATCGATAAAAACGGGCAAGAATCAAATCATCGAAATCATTCAGAAAAAGCATCCATCAAAACCAAGCAACAAAACCAACAGCAAAACATCCAGAGAAAACTCTTGAACGCATTTCAAGAGAAACTAATCCATTATTTGGAAAGGTTCTTATGCACTTGTCCGTGATCGATTCGGTCCGACGAAAAGTTTCTCCAATAGTCGGTTCCGACCGAGTTAGCCAAGCCACAAGCCTTACATAGTGAACCGCTAGGAGCGGGATACTACATATAGTCTAATTTTGGATGTATTTCTCGGGTGTGGAAATTTAAGGTTTTTGCAGTCAAGCATGCGGCGATTCGAAAATTTTAAATACCATGATTCTAGAGGTATGTACCTTAGTTGGGGACTCTATGATATATCGTAGCCTTGCTTACTAGTTTAACGAAGATTTTGAGTATCATGATTTTGGACAGACGCATATGATTATCGAATTGTATGATTTAGAGACTTTCATTGATTGGGGGTTTGACATAGAAGGAGTACGACTAACCAAAATTTTGAGCACAAAATTCTTTTAGGGGGTTGACTTGTAACACCCACTTTTCTAAAATGAGGATAAGTTTGAACTTTTATAATTTTGATTATTCAATATTAGGATTTAATCATGTTAATGATTTTTGATAAATTTTAATTAATTTAATACTTTATAAAATATTGAAATGTCATTTTGATGGTTAACTAGTGAAACCCTAGTTTTGCTAAGCCTAGAGACTAACCATGACCAAGGGAGCCTGGTCATGTGATTAGAATTACATTTGATAACTTTTTAGCCTAGGGGTATTTTGGTCATTGTGACAATTTTGTGAAATTGTAATTTATATTAATTAAATATTGTGCTAATATTTTAGTTAAGCCTTAACCTAGAAGTTTAACCTAATCTAAATTAGTCTTGAGGCTAGAATCATGATTAGAACATTCCTACTAAGTGCCAAGATTAGAAATATCTAGATATTATGATTAGTAGGATATTTTGGTTAGATATTAATAAAGGTAAACCCTTGTTGTAATATGAGCCACAGATTGAACTTGATTTGCATAGAAAGAAGCTTAGCCACACATCTATCATTACAAAAACCCTAATAATCCTATAGTTGGCTAGCCACATAGTCCCTTCCCCTCCTATAAGTATCAACCTATATTGTTCTTGCCTCTTTTTAAATACCTACAAAGAAACCCTAATTAGTTCTTCCTCAAATTTCACTCCTTGCTCAAATCAACCCCAAATTGATCCAAATCAATTGCACACCCTCCCGTTCAATAGAGAAGACCATTGGAGGCTAGTTAGCAAGGTTTGAAGGCATTAGGACTATAGCAAATTGAGGAAGACATCAATTTTAGGCCCTTTACATTGAGATTCAAACTTTGAATAGGTAAACCCCTTTAATCCCATTAAAACCCAAATTTTTCTTCATAGATGCATACAACTAGGTACTATACCCCTGTAGACCAAGTTTGGTAGGATCTCGTGTCCATTTGGTATGCGTATCGGACACGTATCGGCATTTTTAGATAGGTATTCGATGAAATGTCACTGTAGATCTTTTCTTCTTATTTTCTGTAATAAATTACAAGTTTGCATAGCCCTTAGCATATTGATCATGAATCACTAACTTTGAGCACGATTTGGGTTCGTGTTCGTATCCAAATTGGATACGCACACGTTGTACGAGATCTCGCGCGCGTGTCCTGCTACCACACTGCTATTTCTCTTGACACAGGCCAAATGGACACGTGCCACTTGGTGGACACCTTGGGGCAGTGACTGTCAGGTCATCCCTAGAGTCTCACATGACCTTGTGTTGCATCGGATACGAAATTTGACCCACACTGGTTCTTTACTGAACCGAGCCTCCCAGTATCGAACTACTGATACATGCTCGACATACGAGCACGTGTCATGGTGGACACAATTCAGGCTGTCCACCCTCTAGCCCTATATCCCCTCTAACCCTAGACACGGCCATGTGGACACTCGAGCACAGTGTCATGTCATTTTTGATACGATATCTCATCACGACACTTGCTTTTACACTATGTACTGTCACGTTTGTTCTCTGGTTTTCGACACAGTTTTGGGACACATTTTGGACACACACTCGACACATTATACACTAACATGTGGACACATGTATGAGTTGCATTACCCCTATGTTTTCATATGTAATTCGAGAAGTATATGCATGTATCAGTGGTTCTTCGAAATATTGAGATGTAATCTCAGTTTAAATTTGGTTTTATGGATGTTTCATTTGGGTTGATTCCAGTTCAACGCATTCTGGAAAATGGGACGATGGAGATCGAGCGGAAGTTGCTCCTTTACTCCTTGGAAGTGTCGACCTTTAAGACTTATTTCCCTTTACCCCCACGGATAGGGACAGTTTGGGGGTGCTTGCTTTTGCCTTCAGATTTGGGTGTCTTCAACCCCAGTAATTCCAGATTATGAACATCATTCTCAGCAGCATCAGCAGCCGCGATGAAAGCGGGCCATGTATTATACTTATGTATACCCAGACAGAACTTCACTGTAGGAAGGAAGTTATGCCGACAAGTATCCATAAGCTCTGAGTCTGGTATACCGAAGGGCATCTTCAATGCTAGTCGCTTGAAGTGTTCGATGAAAGCAATAGCAGACTCACTCCTCCTTTGTTTGGTCTCGATAAGGGTGGACATACTAACATGCATACCGCTTTTATAAAACCTGTTGAGGAATAACCTCTCCAAGTCTTTAAAGAAGTTAATGCAACCGTCAGACAGACTACAGACCCATTCAAAAGCTACCCCCTGTAAGGTGATGATAAATAGCTTTGAAAAGAATGCATCATCTCTTGGTAAGTGTAGAGTCTGCGTATTGAAGTATGTCATATGTTGGCAAGGAGAAGTCATATCGTCAAACGAATTTAGCGTCAATGGCTTGTAGTTAGGAGGGCAAGTAGCATTCTCCCATTCAGGAGGATAAGGTTGAGATATCCCCATCTTCTGAAGCACATTTTTGTGTAAGATGGTATCGAAACGGACAACAAGAGAATCAATTGCATCCTCCTGATTGAGCAGATATTGAGAAACGGCTGCTGTACGATTGTCAAGTGTCATTGACAAAGGACAACCCCCAATATTTACGGGATTTGGAGGAGGTACAACGGAATGATACTCCTTTGTAGTAAAGAAGGGTTGTTGCTATAAGCCGGACTAGCGTGTGCTGAGACGTTCGGTTGAGGTGGAGGAATAGCCCAGGAGTTTGAACTGCCATGATGTTGGTAAGCATATCAGTAATCTTAGAAAATGCCATTTTAAGACTCTCCAGCCGCTTGTTGGTCTGATCACTGGCTTCTTTAGGTCTCTCTTCATCCGCCATATACACAGATAACATGCGAGGATGAATGGAGGAGACAGACTGGTGCTGATACTGTCTGCCTCTGAGTTGAAAAGACCCTTGTCTTTAGGAAGGGGAGGTAGATAGTCACCGTCGGACTCAAAGAGATCATCGTCATCTGGAAGGCTACCCCCGGTGTGAAGGTCGTCTGCTTCAGATTCTGAGGAAATACTATCCCCAACTGAGGGAACATCACCCCCAGCTAGAAAGTCCTTGCCATCTATAAGGAATCTCGTCCTTGACCGAGTACCCATATAGACTCTGTCAGATGCAACAGCTCGCTGGCTGTTTGCTGGCATACTTTTTCTCCTTCTATTCGCAGAACCGAGAGAAAAGGTTGGGTTAGTGGTCCCCCTTCTTTGATTGGGGCTCCCGTAAGGAGGACCCCATGAAGCCACGTTGGATGAAACACATAGCGACTTTTTATCATCAGAGCGTTGCAGTCGTCAAAACACGGACTGCCTCGAAGGCACATTCTTTTATTTGGAGCAGCAACAGTTGATGATAATACTAGTGCATGGATGCACCCCATGAGTTGTAATATCCTCCCTCATTTACGCTTATGATTTATCATGTCGCATAAATCGACGGAAGGGAGTTTTGCCTTAAAACCTATGTCACATGCATCGTCGAGCTTTATATATGGGTTTGTAAGAAAATTTGGCACATCCGAACTTAGTTCATGTGCAAGGGCAACCCCCACACCTATGTTCCGTGATGACCTTGAAGACAGCCCCGTGTTATACGCGTTAGGGCCTGTCTTTTTGCTGTGGGCGCAAAGACCCTGGGACAAGCCTTTGGGCGCATGCTTTCCTGAAGTCCTGGTAGTATGCTTGGTTCTCCTGGATGTGGGCACATAGAATGGGTCATCAGAGCCTGGACGCAAAGTCCTGGGAGCATAGCCTAGTGAAGACAGAAATCCTCTGGCCAGAGTTGTGCGCCCACATACTGCCTTGGGCGCATAGCTCTGGGCGCATGCTTTGGAAAACATCGTTGTTTTTTTCCAGTTTTTCCTTTTTCATTTGCGAGCTTTGTTGAGTTTGGCCAGTGCGTCGAACACTTCAATTTTTGGCATCGTCGTGTTTTTTTGCCAAGTTTCGAGTGTTGAACACTCTGTTGTTGATTGTACAAGAGGGAAGTCGCTGGGCTAGTAGATCCCGGAACGGTATACGCTTTTTTCGTATTGGGAACTCCTATGGAAGGATTATGCGCTCCCATGACAGAGTTCGCCTTCGGTTGCATATCTTCCAAGATACTGGCAGGATATGCAACACGAGCCTTCGGAAGTTAAGCCTTGCGAGACTTGTTTCGCTTTACTGATTTTGAGGGAGTAGGGTCGTCCCTCGAGAGCATCTCTTCGAATGCCTGTTGATCGAACTTTATGATCAACATCTTCTGAGTGCTCTCCACTTTATCGGTATCAGATTGTGTCACTACCCTTTCGTCAGAGGAAAAGGTAGTCCCCAGCAAAGTCGCCATTTTTATGGACACACACAAAAAGAAGAAAAAGCACGGTCTTTTCGTCTTGGCGCAAGGTACCACGAATCGAGTACGCCGGAGAGATCCTGCACTAAGAATCCCCGAGTACAAAAATAATTCGGAGAAATGAGACGATGGAGATCGAGCGGCAGCTGGTCCTTTACTCCATTGACACTCTGATTTACAAAAAGTAGGAGAAAACCTAATAAAATTGCTAACTCTCGGCTCATTGGCAAGAAGGACAGCAATTTGGCTTTTGAAATGCCATCCGTTCTATCCTTTTGAAGAGGCATAGGACCTCTATTTATAGTCGTTTTGCACTGAAACGGCTATTATACGCACACAGGGAAAATACACTATTTTCTCTTTGGGCGCATAGTCCTTCTTTGGGCACATAGGGTGTAGGCGCATAAAGACTGCATGATCGTGGGTTGATCGTGGGGTTGACGTGGCCGCATGCATCGATGCACGACTACTCGTAGAGACTGACGTGGCGACATGCTTCGGTACATGACCGATCGTGGATATTGACCGAGTCGTGGAGCTCTCCTGACTTGGGCGCATAGTGTGGAAGAAGGCTATGTGCCTCCTTATGGAGGAGCAATGTGGGCGCATAGGTACTACTGTACGTAGGCGCATAGAAATGGGCGTATAGAGTTTTGCATTGCGATTGTCCGCCACTCTCTGGCTTGGGCGCATAGCTTGCTTTCTTGTCTTGGGCGCATGGCCTTTCCTCCCTTGGGCGCATAACTACCTCTGGCTTGGGCGTATGATGCTAAAATTTTCATGCTTCTACAAGACCCCTTTCAAAGTTTTTGATACTCGAACGAGTTCGAAATACTTTTAAAGAAGCATGGGAGACTATCTGGACGCATAGCAAACTCCCTCTTTGGGCACATAGAATTTTGCCATGCTGTCAAACGGTGGTCTGTTGACATCTTCCTCGAAAATCTGAACTGGCAGATCCATCGGAGCGAAATTTGAAGAGGTCCATCCTTCGTGCATTGTCCACATCAGCATGTAGTAGCCGTATAATGTGCAAAAGACCAAGTCTCTGTGTGGGCACATAGACCATTGTGGGCGCATAGTTCATGTGGGTGCATAGTCTACGTGGGCACATAGCTTCTCGTCCAAGCATATAAATAGGCCTTGAGGAGAAAGAAAAATCATTCTTATTTTTTCTTCAAAAACTCTCAAGAGACCCTTCATTTCTTCTCTGTATGAATCTTGTCTCCCAAGGCAGCCAAGAGATCTGCAAAGGGTAAGGAGGATGCACCGAGCGGTTCTTCTCCTTCGGCAACGTCTTCACTTGTCCAAGACCCCATTCTGGGTGAGGCACTGTCCTTAAAACAAAGTCCTTGCTTTGGTGCATAACCATTGATATGTGCCTAAAGCAGCAAGCTTCTGTGAGCATTTTTATGCGCCCATAGATGTATGTGCCCACACACTCTTGTTGTGTGTTATGTGCCTACGCAGAATGCTCCGTGTTCAAGAAGGACTATTATGCGCTCAAAGGCCATGTAGGCGTATGTCACGCCCCGCTTCCGTAGAAGCGAGCGTCCTCGCTAAGGCGTGATGCCGTACGAGCCTAGATTGCGCTCGTGCAAGGCAGTTTCATAACGGCAATTACATCAGCGGCGACGGGGTCGTCGTACCGAAGTCCCAAGTAGAAATATTGAACATGCAGCAGAAATTTAAAGACAAGACACAAGTTATTCAAAAAAACTCTTTATTGATATTGAGTACAACATTACATTTGTGGGTGCAAGGCCAAATTACAAGTCTCTCTTGCTCACTTTTCTCTCATTTACAAGTCACTCTGCTCTCTCTCATCTATCGATTACAATGCTTGAGCCAACAGAAGCTTCGGAAGGCGATGTCCACACATTATGTCCTGTATAAGTCTTCAATCCACGCGGCCGCACGCTTCTAATCGCCAAGGAACTTCGTACCTCGACGCATCCAAGCGAGCTCCGTGCCACGAGCTACTACCTGTGCCTGCACATGAACACTGTGTGGGTGTCAGTACTCAACTGTACTGGTGGAGTGAGCTCCTCGCCCACCCATACAAAACTGACACATTTATTGTCACGACCCGCACCCACTGTTAGGGTACGAGAACGTAACTACGCCCAGCTTACGCCGCAGTGTCGCAGGTAGAACGCTGTCCTAGGTCACAACATTTAACAATATAATGCTAAGTAGTTTATACTCCCCGAATGGGGGTGACATAGCAGATACAGACTCAATCACATCTAAGGTAGAGCATGATAAGGATAGATAAAACATAAAATCCAAAAGAGATACAGGAGATAGAAGTCTAATTGTCTAAGATATATAAACCCAAAAATACATCTTAAAACTCAAATACAGATACAGTAATCCATAAAGTAAATACAACTCCAGACAAAAAGAAATAACTACCTAAACAACCTCTACTGTGTCTCCTCTAGGCTAGCAGGAAATCCCAGGCCATCTGTAAAATTTATCAACAGGTCAAGTCAGGACAGGAGCGAGCACAATACATCTCAACAAATCATAGCAGGTTAGAAATATAATCATGCAGTGAAGTAAGATACAGGTGCTGAAGAATATAGTATGTAAACAGAGAAAGAAAACTGTAATAGAAATATCTACTATAAGTAAGGAACTAACAGTGGCTAATGAGTCAGAGTACAGGATAGCACATGTGAACGGAACAGATTTGTACATGATCTACACTACAAAGTTGTACATGATCTATACTACAGAGTTGTACCTGATCTACACTACAGAGTTGTACATGATCTACACTACAGAGTTGTACATGATCTACACTAAAGAGTTGTACATGATCTACACTACAGAGTTGTACATGATCTACACTAAAAAGTTGTACATGATCTACACTAAAAAGTTGTACATGTATGGTGAAAGCACAGGAGTACAAGATCCGTATAGTACTAATCCGTGATAATGTCGTGACAGCACAAGTAAAGTAATTTAATGCATGAAATAATTCTAAGCAGGATATGAAATGATCAGAGAATGTACTCGCCTGATAACCTGAACAGCTGATAAGTATAGGGGTCCGACTGAAGCCACAGAGTCCTATTTAAAGCAATACAAGTTTCAAGGTGTTCAAGTTGTAATAAATGAATCCACAAACAATCTATTTTATCATAGGTTCTTCTAGTCAAATTAACTCTAGGTCAACTCCGGTCAATAATCTAGTCAAACTAGGTCAAGTATTGACTTACAGTTGACTTTGGGTGAACTGGTCAACTCTGGTCAAACAGGGTAAGTCTAGTCTAACTTTAAAGATACAAGTGTACTTCGTTATTCGTACGTCGAAACTTACGACACGCAAATCGAGATAAAAATATCAATGGTAAAGTTGATAATCTTATTATAGTGATCCACGTGTCCATCTTGTCAATTTCAGCGATGTGAGATAACTGGAATTGACTGAGCTCAGTTTCGTTGTACTAATCTCGAAATACGAACATTATAAGAATTAATTATTAATTATAAAAAGGTTAAACTCAGAGAAATTATCAACAAACATTGTCGGACGATGAAATAAACATCGTCAACGTGTCCAGAATGGTCAAATTAGCTAGGATAGCCTACCCAACGGTCCAATTTGGACACAAGGGTAAAAAGGTAATTTCGGGTCAAAACAGTGTCCGTGTCGGAGCCGTTTTGCACCGAAAAAATGTGCAAGAAAACAAATCTATAAAATATAACAAATTATATGTTCACGAAACCAGAATGACGATACGAACCCAACGGTATCTCCAGAATTGGATTCCGTTGACCCGATCTCAATTTGGTCCCTTGACCAGAACTTCGAATTCCGGTTTGCACGGAAATGCGTGCTAGAGCCAAAGTTCTCAAAACTCAGCAAATTACCTGTCAACGAGTCCAGAATAATGATATGAACTCAACGGTATATCCGGAATTGGATTTCGATGAGCCGATCTCAAAATGACCTATTGACCCGGATATTGGTATTCGACTTGCACCGAAATGCATGCCAGATCCATTGTCCACCAAAACCTAGCAAATTATATGTCAACGAGTTCAGAATGACGATATGAACTCAATGGTATCTCCGAAATTGGATTCCGATGAGCCGGCGTCAAAAAGTCCCGATGACCCAGAATGTGGGACCCACTTTGCACCGAAAAATGTGCCAGGGTCCACATTCTCCAAATCTAACAAATTTTATATGAAAACATGCCAGAACGATGCCACAAGTCTAATGGTGGTGTCAAAAATGAAATCTGGAGTCCCGTGTTCAAAAATGGAATTCTACAAGTTGGAAATTACGAATTCGGACGGCCAAATTTGGCGTCGAATTCAACTAATCAAACAAGCTCACAATGAAACGAAACTGGAGGGGTAGTAAGAGGGTTATACCAGCTTCGCACAGGAACTGGTAGCATGCCAAAAGGAGCTGCGGTGGAGGAGATACAAGCTGACGAAGTTGGCCCCGCGAAACTGTCCAAATTTAATACAATTTAAACGGTCAACTTGGTGGCCGGTTTTGATGTATCAAACGATAAAATTAACGGACGAAAATTGACAGGGATGAAGGTGGAAATACGAGATTATGACGGAGCGAAGATATCGCCGATCCAATGGTCGGATTCCCGGAAAAACGTGCGCGAAGTCGCTGCGACGGAACGCCAAAATAAACTCGATCCAGCTCGCGTCACGACTGGACGTCGTACAAAACGCACGAATCACCTCGATGACGCATCCCGGAGGACGGTGGCCGTTAGGGGGCTGTCCACCTAAGCTCGCCCGGGGGGGCCACCCACGGCGGGGTCGCCGGAGCCATGGCGGGCGACGACGGCGGCGGCCACGCCGTTCGCACGTGCGCGCGCGCTAAGGCGCTGCTGCTGTGCACTGTGCGCGTGCGGCGCTGCTGCGCGCTGCTAGTGGCGACGCGACAGCCGACCACGGCAAGCGGCAGGTAGTGTCGGCAGAGGAGGTGGTTGGTGCTTGGTCGATGATGGTGGTGGCCATAGCGGAACGAAGGTGGTGGCCCTGGCAATTTTGATGGAAGGAGGAGGAGGAATGAAGGAGGAGATGCTCGGCCATGGCCGACCACAGTAGAGGGGAGGTCGGCCTGGGGGAGGTCCGGCCATGGTGGGAGTGGTGGTGTAGCAGCTGCATGGCCATGGTGGCTCGGGGTTGAAGATGTTGCTGTTGAAGTAGTTATTTTTGTTGTGGTTTTGTTGAGTTATGGGGAAAATTTATTAGGAAAGAGAGAGAGAGATAAAAAGTTGATCCTAGAATTTAGGGCCGGCATCCATGTGTTGGCTGAGTGAAAGTGAAGGAAAGTTTGGGAATGAATAGTGATGATTTAATTGGAGAATCAATGGCTAGGAATAAATATTGAGAAATTGGTCATTCCAATAGGGATAAAATCAATGGAAATTTCTATGAAATATAGAAAAAAATAGGTAGAAGAGTACTAGATATTTTTGGGCAAGAATTTTGAGGGCTTCATTATGGAGGGCAACACAAAGCTGGACTGGACTCGGTGGAGCCGGATTGGATCAAAACCGGACATTGAGCAAAAATTGAATTAAAATTAGACATTGATGATCATGGGCAAATAAGTAGCACATGGGGATTCCAATAAATGGGACACAAGTATCGGACGGGTAGTAGGCTCAATGTGGGCCATGTCCATCATTGGGGCTGACAGGTTTTGGTCGACAGGGGACCCACAAATCAAGTTGGAAGATAAATGTGACACCGTGGAGTGAAATAAAATCGGATCACGTGTCAGGAAAGTTGTACGAAGCAAATGGAGCACAAAATGACGTGTCTGAGTGGGACACGAAGGTCATGGGTGACGAACGTCTCGAGTAGATCATCAATGAGGAGTTGGTTTCAAGAAATAACTGGTCTTGCGCTCCAAAATTAAAAGTCACTGTAACGTGCTAATAATGATCAAGAAAAAGGGTGGGAAAAATAATTAATAATCAAATGGTCTAATTCGACCAGAAGTTCAGCGAAGCAAAAAGAGCACAAGGGAACAAGTTTGAGTGGGACACTATATACCGTCATGAAGGTAATCATGTCCACTCCAAAACTCGTGAAAAAGATTTCCAGAGTTGAACATCCCTGACACTCCAAATATCAAAGGCACAGAAAAGTACACTTAGGGAAAAATAACAGAATAAATTATTTATCAAAACCAATCAATCAGAAAATAAAATAAAATAAAATGAAAAAAATCAACCCGAAATTCAGGGTGCTCACATCCTACCCACCTTATAAAAATTTCGTCCTCGAAATTAAAATGTCCATACTCCCTCTAGGTCAAACCCCCCACAATCAAAGTCCCAGAACTTAAAAAAATCATACCATCAAAAAAAGAACGGCATACAGGATCATGGCATACGGTGGTAGTGAAAGTCTTATCTAGGTATACTAGTCGTGCTAATACCAACACGGTCATAGGGTATCAAAACACACAAGAAATCCAGGGTGCTAAAATAGAAAAGTTACAAAAACAACAATCATCAAAACTGTAAGGCAGTCTACTAACCTATATGAAAACTGGTACTCATCAAAAAGAAAATTAAAAAAGGGTAACTACCAATCATCTAAAATGGTACAGAAAATCAAATTCAAAAGTTAAAGAATTAAAAGTCACTTGCATTGAAATCCAATCACAATATATATATAGAGAGAGCGTCAGAGAGAAAAAGCCAGCATTATGTAATGTTATGTGGTTCGTGTGTGTATGTGAATATACATGAGAGTGTATAGGAGGATTTGGGTTTCAAACAGTAACTATCAAGTTACACTAATCATAGCATATTGGTTAAGCAATCTACAATACACAACTCATTTACTCATAACATGCATGGCTAACCATATACATATATATATATAAAGAGGTAGAGAATTAGTTATGTATCTATATATTATAACATGTGAGACTCGTCTCACAGTATCAGTATTTATATACGAATACGTATTTTGTAGTGTATTTCGTATTTTCTTGATTTTTGTAATACTTTAAAATTTTCCTAACTTATAAATTTTTTTCTTGGCCGGCATACCGCCAGTATACCGGAGTATACCGATGACATACCGTCCAGACAGATTTTCCATATTTTAGATATTTTTGATTTCAGATATTTTCATGAATAGTATTTTTGATATTTTCGTGAATAGTATTTTGGATATTTTGATGAATAGTATTTAGATATTTTCGTGAATAGTATAGATGTACCCTATTATGCAATGGATATTTGGTTTTGTTTGAATGGCCATGATTGACTTAGATTTTGACATGGATCACGATCCGACGGCTAAGATTTATTCCCCCTTCTATATATACCATTTCACTTTCTCTCTCCTCCCTCTTTTCATTCTCTTCACTCTCTCTTCATTTTTTCTTCTCTCTCTCCCCCTTGGAGCTTGCCAAGAGCTTGGCCTTAAGGCCTTGGGTGTGGTGTCTAACCCCCTAGGAGGAGGAGTAGAAGATTAGGCTTGGAGCTTAACCTAGGCAAGTACATCTTGCCAAATCTATGAACCAATTTTTTTTGTTGTCATTTTTGTTTTCCTTGGTATTAAATGCTTAGAATTTTCCCAAACTCATTTTGTTAAATATGTTTTCCTTATGATTCTCGTATATATGCATATTTTCCAAAATTTGTTTAAGCAAGGTTTTGATTTTCTGTTAAAATCCAATATGGACTTAGTAGAAAACTTGGTATCAAGAGTGATACTAGTGTTACCATCATGTATCTTGGTCACATATACATATATGAGGTCCTCACATAATTTGTATATCATGGATTTTGAGTTTTGTAGCAATCGGAACCCGTTTTGGTGTCCCGAGAACCTCTGTTTGGGAGTATTTTGAGGTATTGATCTATCAAATGTTTTGATTTATGAAAACTAATACTTCCATGTTGTAGGAAATTCAATTCTATGCAATTTTGACTTTTGAAAATCCGAATTTCGATTTAAAACGAAGTTTTTATGGTCGAAACAAGTTTTGAGTCCAAAAATCAACTTTCTGTGACGGTTCGGAAAATCCGTCGGAAATCCGCGAAAATCCGTCAGAAAATCCGAACTTGCACCACAAAACTTGCTGTGACACTTCGGAAAATGTGCCAGAAATCCGCTATAATCCGCCGAATAATCCGGTTAGGCTATTTTTGTCTGTTTTTGCCCGTTTCTGCCAGTTTTTGTCCGTTTTTGAAATTTTCTTCGATTGTAATGATTTCTTAACATGATTAGATGATCTTGTATAGTTAGAAAATGATTGTATACCCTATATACACTTGACACTAGCACATGTTCAATCTTTTTCTATGAAATGTACTTAGCTTTAATTATTGTTTCCCACATGCCATGATATGTCTTTGATAGATTCTTTCTTACAAGCTATGATAATTGTTACATGTCTTCCTTGCTTATATGATAGTGGCCCGTCGTGGCGCACTCTTCTTACATGTCTTCTTTGCTTACAAGATAGTGACCCGTCGTGGTGCACTCTTGTACATGTCTTTCTTTGCTTACATGATAGTGGCCTGTCATGGTGCACTCTTAATTCTAGTACATGTCTTGCTCCTTGATAGTGGCTCGTCGTAGCGCACTCCTGGCTTCTTGTCTATTATATTTTCTTGTTGTGGCTTGTTATGGTGCACATTCTCGTTATTGTCCAGTCTAGCATGCTTACGTCTAGGATGGATTCTACGGAATGCCACACCCAGAATCCAAGAAAATGGTAAGGATTATATAACTAGATTGATCATTAGAACATGGGTGGAGAGGATTTTCCAGTTACCTGTTGCCTTTGGTCTAGGTCGTTATAACATTTAATTTAAGGGTTTGGAGCTATCCGTCGAGATAAGCACTCTCCCAGCTTCACCGTCGCGTGGCAGCACAAAGTCACACTTGTAATCACTTCCCGACATGACCAATAGGTGGCAGCAGGCAGGTAACCGGACTTGGAATTCTCAAACTTGTATTTGTTAGTAATTAGGATTGTGACAACCCTAGTTAGCTAATGTATAAAGCCGGACTCATTGCTTGGCCGTGACTTTTGTATGGAGTCCAGTCTAGTCAAGTTTGTCTAGGCAGTGTCCGGATTGGTTTATTTCAGTACATCTTTGTTTATGCTTTGCTTTTTTCGGTAAATGATTAGATACTAAAGTTCTGTTCAGGAGAAGGGTTACAACCCCGATCCTTGTTTGGTTTACGGGTTGTAACTTGGGTTTCAGAATAGTTCCTAAGTCCTCTTATCATTTGTCGTTCTATATAGTATCTTTACATGTTCACATGTCTCAGTTACCCTACATGCTCACATGTTCCAGTTATCTCACATGCTCCAGTTACATAACATGCTCACATACTCCAGTTACTTAACATGCTCACATGCTCCAGTTACATAACATGCTCACATGCTCCAGTTACTTAACATGCTCACATGCTCCAGTTACATAACATGCTCACATGCTTCGTCTACTTAATATGCTCACATGTCTAGTTTATCTTTCATGTTCGCATGCTTCCTTTTCCTTACATGTACACAGTTTACATTACGTCACATGTCCTTTACATTATGCTACATGTTGCTTTATATATTGTCCTTCTATTTTCGGGATAAGTGCATTGGTAGTGCACGAGTCTCGATTAGTACTTACTCATCTCTCTCTCTCTATCCATTGCTATGATTTGCATGCTGGTTTTAGTTCATAGTTTGGCTTCCTTTGTGGTACTTGCTATTGGGGGTCTGACCCCACTGGTTTTGCATTGACCAGATCTGAAAGAGGAGCCCAGGGGATCTTCCGTACCTTCCACTCGTTGGTGATTACCCAGAGCACCAGAGTACCTTAGTGGGTTTTCTATTTCATTCTCCCACTAGTTATGTACATTATTCTTTTGTGGCGTTTAGCCTCCGAGCACGTGTTTTGCTCGTATTTTAGACTTGACATTTAGCCTACGGGCCAGAACATGATTTGCGTATTCTAGACTATAGCTAGAGCTTATCATGTATGACTATTACTCTTGCTAGTCTTTACTCTGTATTACTAGCTTCATGATCATTGATATATGATAGTTTGGGACGCTTTTCTATTTTATATTCCAGTTGATCTTACTTCTTGTACATTGTTTACTGCCTGTGATTGAGATACCTAGGATTGCTTGACCTAGGATCGACTGTTGGCTTGTAGTAGTAACCCCCATCTATACAGCTTATACGTTATTTCGGAGTACTGGAGTACTTTGGTATACTTAGCTGGCCTGGTCCGTCCCTACTTTCTAGTATTCTGGTTCTGGGGAGTGACATAGGTTTTAGTGGTGGCCCATACAGGTCTGATTTATCAGATATATGGGGGTTACTGATGTTTAGATACCTCAGTCACAATTCTCCTTTATTGATATCCTTCGTGTTATTCTATATCTATGATCCTTTGACCTGATATCTGCTTTGATCGTTGATCCTTCCTGTTCTCTCGATTTAATCCTTGTGTCCTTTAACTTTCAGGGGCACGGTTCTTAATCCTTCCGATCATCTTGTTTGGGTTTTGCTGATGGCAGTCAGCAATCTTCTGTTAGGCCAGTTATGAAGGATCAGTCTCAGCATTCAGGGGTAGAGTTCAGAGATGACCCGAGGGTGGAGGTGTCAGTTCAGCCTGATCAGCCAGCAGGGTCAGTCCTGCCAGAGTCCAGCTTCACCGGCTACCCCGGCAGTCCAGCTGTATATAGCTCAGGTAACATTTCAGCAGCAGCCGATAAGAGCAGCAGTTCCGAGATGTGAACAGGCAGAGTTTGGTATGTTAGAGCAGATTTTGGCCGAGAGCGATTATGTTGTAGGTATTGTCATTCTGCTTCCACTCTTATTTATCTCTTGGGTTACGCATACTAGGCGAGTTTCTCGTCCCCAACTCTTCTGTCTTCGTAGTCGAGGCATGTGATAACTTCATTGGTATCGACTACGAAGATACGTCCTGGGTAGAGTCATGTCTTGAACTAAGTCATTGGTACCGGCTTATTTTGAGAATTGATTTTTATCTAAGTTGTGGAGTCAGCGTAGGCCTGCTCCTACTCAACTGACTCAGGAGACATATTTATTCATATGCCTCCATCCCTTCTTGATTGTGGTTGTGTTATTGCTTACGCATTTACTTATATTACTGTTGTCTTTATCTTACCAACATGCCATGCTTTGTTTTGATTGACATGATTTTCAGCTCTTTGGTTTGGTTTTCATGCTTGACTAGATTTAGGAAATTCCGAGGACGAAATTTATTTTTAAGTTGTGGAGAGTTGTGAGACTCGTCTCACAGTATCGGTATTTATATACGGATACGTATTTTGTAGTGTATTTCGTATTTTCTTGATTTTCGTAATGCTTTAAAATTTTCCTAACTTATAAATTTTCTTCTTAGCCGGCATACCGCCAGTATACCGGAGTATACCGACGACATACCGTCCAGACAGATTTTCCATATTTTAGATATTTTTGATTTCAGATATTTTTATGAATAGTGTTTTTGATATTTTCGTGAATAGTATTTTGGATATTTTGATGAATAGTGTTTAGATATTTTCGTGAATAGTGTAGATGCACCCTATTACCCAATGGATATTTGGTTTTGTTTGAATGGCCATGATTGACTTAGATTTTGACATGGATCACGATCCGACGGCTAAGATTTATTCCCCCTTCTATATATACCATTTCATTTTCTCTCTCCTCCCTCTTTTCATTCTCTTCACTCTCTCTTCATTTCTTCTTCCCTCTCTTCCCCTTGGAGCTTGCCAAGAGCTTGGCCTTGAGGCCTTGGGTGTGGTGTCTAACCCCCCTAGGAGGAGGAGTAGAAGATTAGGCTTGGAGCTTAACCTAGGCAAGTACATCTTGCCAAATCTATGAACCAATTTTTTTTTGTTGTCATTTTTGTTTTTCTTGGTATTAAATGCTTATAATTTTCCCAAACTCATTTTGTTAAATATGTTTTCCTTATGAATCTCGTATATATGCATGTTTTCCAAAATTTGTTTAAGCAAGGTTTTGATTTTCTGTTAAAACCCAATATGGACTTAGTAGAAAACTTGGTATCAAGAGTGATACTAGTGTTACCATTATGTATCTTGGTCACATATACATATATGACGTCCTCACATAGTTTGTATATCATGGATTTTGAGTTTGGTGGCAATCGGAATCCGTTTCGGTGTCCCGAGAACCTCTGTTTGGGTGTATTTTGAGGTATTGATCTATCAAATGTTTTGATTTATGAAAACTAATACTTCCATGTTGTAGGAAATTCAATTCTATGCAATTTTGACTTTTGAAAATCCGAATTTCGATTTAAAACGAAATTTTTATGGCCGAAACAAGTTTTGAGTCCAAAAATCAACTTTCTGTGACGGTTCGGAAAATCCGTCGGAAATCCGCGGAAATCCGTCGGAAAATCCGAACTTGCACCACAAAACTTGCTGTGACACTTCGGAAAATCTGCCGGAAATCCGCTATAATCCGCCGGATAATCCGGTTAGGCTATTTTTGTCTGTTTTTGCCCGTTTCTGTCCGTTTTTGTCCGTTTTTGATATTTTCTTCGATTGTAATGATTTCTTAACATGATTAGACGATCTTGTATAGTTAGAAAATGATTGTACACCCTATATACACTTGACACTAGCACATGTTCAATCTTTTTCTATGAAATGTACTTAGCTTTAATTATTGTTTCCCACATGCCATGATATATCTTTGATAGATTCTTTCTTACAAGCTATGATAATTGTTACATGTCTTCCTTGCTTACATGATAGTGGCCCGTCGTGGCGCACTCTTTTTACATGTCTTCTTTGCTTACTAGATAGTGACCCGTCGTGGTGCACTCTTGTACATGTCTTTCTTTGCTTACATGATAGTGGCCTGTCATGGCGCACTCTTGATTCCAGTACATGTCTTGCTCCTTGATAGTGGCTCGTCGTAGCGCACTCCTGGCTTCTTGTCTATTATATTTTCTTGTTGTGGCTTGTTATGGTGCACATTCTCGTTATTGTCCAGTCTTGCATGCTCATGTCTAGGATGAATTCTGCGGAATGCCACACCCAGAATCCAAGAAAATGATAAGGATTATATAACTAGATTGATCATTAGAACATGGGTGGGGAGGATTTCCCAGTTACCTGTTGCCTTTGGTCTAGGTCGTTATAACATTTAATTTATGGGTTTGGAGCTATCCGTCGAGATGAGCACTCTTCCAGCTTCACCGTCACGTGGGAGCACAAAGTCACACTTGTAATCACTTCCCGGCATGACCAATAGGTGGCAGCAGACAGGTAACCGGACTTGGAATTCTCAAACTTGTATTTGTTAGTAATTAGGATTGTGACAACCCTAGTTAGCTAATGTATAAAGCCGTACTCATTGCTTGGCCGTGACTTTTGTATGGAGTCCAGTCTAGTCAAGTTTGTCTAGGCAGTGTCCGGATTGGTTTATTTCAGTACATCTTTGTTTATGCTTTGCTTTTTCTGGTAAATGATTAGATACTAAAGTTCTGTTCATGAGAAGGGTTACAACCCCGGTCCTTGTTTGGTTTACGGGTTGTAACTTGGGTTTCAGAATAGTTCCTAAATCATCTTATCATTTGTCGTTCTATATAGTATCTTAACATGTTCACATGTCTCAGTTACCCTACATGCTCATATATTCCAGTTATCTCACATGCTCCAGTTACATAACATGCTCACATGCTCCAGTTACTTAACATGCTCACATGCTCCAGTTACATAACATGATCACATGCTCCAGTTACTTAACATGCTCACATGCTCCAGTTACATAACATGCTCACATGCTCCGTCTACTTAACATGCTCACATGTCTAGTTTATCTTTCATGTTCACATGCTTCCTTTTCCTTACATGTACACAGTTTACATTACGTCACATGTCCTTTACTTTATGCTACATTTTGTTTTATATATTGTCCTTCTATTTTCGGGATAAGTGCATTGGTAGTGCACGAGTCTCGATTAGTACTTACTCATCTCTCTCTCTATCCATTGCTATGATTTGCATGCTGGTTTTAGTTTATAGTTTGGCTTCCTTTGTGGTACTTGCTTTTGGGGGTCTGACCCCACTGGTTTTGCATTGACCAGATCTGATAGAGGATCCCAGAGGATCTTCCGTACCTTCCACTCGTTGGTGATTACCCAGAGCACCAGAGTACCTTAGTGGGTTTTCTATTTCATTCTCCCAATAGTTATGTACATTATTCTTTTGTGGCGTTTAGCCTCCGAGCACGTGTTTAGCTCGTATTTTAGACTTGACATTTAGCCTACGGGCCAGAACATGATTTGCGTATTCTAGACTATAGCTAGAGCTTATCATGTATGACTATTACTCTTGCTAGTCTTTACTCTGTATTACTAGCTTCATGATCATTGATATATGATAGTTTGGGACGCTTTACTATTTTATATTCCAGTTGATCTTACTTCTTGTACATTGTTTACTGCCTGTGATTGAGATACCTAGGATTGCTTGACCTAGGATCGACTGTTGGCTGGTAGTAGTAACCCCCATCTATACAGCTTATACATTATTTCGGAGTACTGGAGTACTTTGGTATACGTAGCTGGCCTGGTCCGTCCCTACTTTCCAGTATTCTGGTTCTAGGGCGTGACATAACATGTATGCCTAAGCCTTATATATATCTATCTAGGTATATAATCATAACATAGAGGGGAAGGGTTAGGTTACATGACAGTGTATACTAAGTTAGGGTGTGTGTGTGTCCTTGTACAGGGTTATAGCTTAGTATTGAAGGTTAAATCTAGTTTTAGTTCAGCATTTACATAAAAAAAAAATCTGAAAATAAGCTAACACTTAAACCAGGGTAATATTAACATAATGCAATTTCAAAATTTAGGAGTTTGAAACATCACAACTAGTTTCAATGCGCCCAATACATCCTAGCATGATAGAAATGAAACCCTAACATACTATCAATACATTTATCTACGTATATAGTTCAATATTACATGTTAAATCTGAAATTGAACTAAACATTTGAAATCAATGTAAAAACGTTAACATGTATTCAGTTTTCAAGATTTTGGAGAAATTTGCACATCAAAACCAACTCAATGTTTATCATAACCTATCATGTAAGAATATGAAACCTAACATTATATCCCTACAACAACAATATGCACAGCTCTAAATATTACATTTAAAACAACAATTTGAACTAACATTTAAAATCCCGTATTAAGGGTTAATATGTACACAGTCTCAGATTTTACAAAATTAACATAACTTAACCAATTTCTCTAAAAATTGAAACCCTGTAGATATCATACATGTGCAGTTATGTAATCATAACTAATAACATAAAATTTATATTTAAATTACGAATTTAAACTGGAAAAGCAAAAAACCAGAAATATTGGGGTTTTGAAAATTTAACATTAACGACATATTAATATTATTCAGATATGTGGGAAATCAAGTGTAGCATGCATACGTATCAGGCAAGGTGTCTGTGTCTACTATATCCATATTCTCATGTCCCAATATAAAAAAAAAATTAATTCTACGTTAAGACCAACATTTAGATTCCTACCAAAATTGCAAAGTAGGTGATTGACGAAATCAAGACAGTTTATTATTATCTAATACAAGAATAGTAGCAAGAAAGAAATAACGATAAAATCTGTTTTACTTATCCGTTTAAAGAAGAAACCATTTCGAAACCCAGCGCTAAAATATCAAATCCAAGATAAGGTCTAGCAAAATCATCAAATTATTGTATTAAGAAAATTCATAGAAGAAATTACGCAAAGGTTTATAAAAAAAAACTACTCCTAAGCTAAATAATAAGAAACTAAACTAAACAAACAATGATAATTCTTTCTTTCCTTTTCTGAATGACTGAAACAAAAGTAGCAAAAACATGTTCGAAAACATTTAATGTACAATCTGATAATCATATGCGTCTATCCAAAATAATGGTACTCTAAATCCTTGTCATACTAGTAAGCAAGGCTACGATAATCACAGAGTCCTTGACTTATGCACATACCTCTAGAATCATGATATTTAACATTTTCGCGATACCGCTAGCTTGGCAGCGAAAACCTTAAATTCCCACACCCGAAAAATATATCCAAAGTTAGACTATATGTCCTCACCATGCTGGCTAATGTGACTATAGAAGACAAGATTTCCATAACTTAGATGACCTAGCCCATATAATCTCATCTTGCCAAAAATTAAATTAAATCAACAATGAATACCTAAAAAAAATCAAATTTATCAACGAACATCAAAATTCAGAAATGAACAAAATCCTTCAAATCATATAACTACAAACTCGGATGCTACTGCTAACATCAAGATTCAAAATTCCACAATCTTCATCAAAATCAATAAATACAAACTCGAATTCAATAATAATCCATCAAAATCAAATTCAACAAAAGAAAGTAAAGATAAATCAAATCAAGGAAAAATAGAGTTTTCAAATCGAAATTAAATAAGATTCTCAAGGGTCGTCCCAGGAATCTCTCAAGGGATCCTAACTGTGATTGAGTATCTTCATAATATATCCTAATCCTACTGCAGGCTGTAGTGGTACTCTAGTTCGAATACCACTACACAAACTCGACCTGCATGGGCCACCACTAAAAACGTGTCACGACCCGCACCCACTGTTAGGGTACGAGAACGTAACTACGCCCAGCCTACGCCGTAGTGTCGACGGTAGAACGCTGTCCTAGGTCACAACATTTAACAATATAATGCTAAGCAGTTTATACTCCCCGAATGGAGGTGACATAGCAGATACATACTCAATCACATCTAAGGTAGAGCATGATAAGGATAGATAAAACATGAAATCCAAAAGAGATACAGGAGATAGAAGTCTAAGTGTCTAAGATACATAAACCCAGAAATATATCTCAAAACTCAAATACAGATACAGTAATCCACAAAGTAAATACAACTCCAGACAAAAAGAAATAACTACCTAAACAACCTCTACTGTGTCTCCTCTAGGCTAGCAGGCAATCCCAGGCCATCTGTAAAATTTATCAACAGGTCCAGTCAGGACAGGAGCGAGCACAATACATCTCAACAAATCATAGCAGGTTAGAAAATATAATCATGCAGTAAAGTAAGATACAGGTCCTGAAGAATACAGTATGTAAACAGAGAAAGAAAACTGTAATAGAAATATCTACTATAAGTAAGGAACTAACAGTGGCTAGTGAGTCAGAGTACAGGATAGCACATGTGAACAGAACAGATTTGTACATGATCTACACTAAAGAGTTATACATGATCTACACTAAAGAGTTATACATGATCTACACTACAGAGTTGTACATGATCTACACTACAGAGTTGTACATGATCTACACTACAGAGTTGTACATGATCTACACTAAAGAGTTGTACACGATCTATACTACAGAGTTGTACATGATCTACACTAAAAAGTTGTACATGATCTACACTAAAAAGTTGTACATGTATGATGAAAGCGCAGGAGTACAAGATCCGTATAGTACTAATCCGTGATAATGTCGTGACAACACAAGTAAAGTAATTTAATGCAGGAAATAATTCTAAGCAGGATATGAAATGATCAGAGAAAGTACTCGCCTGATAACCTGAACAGCTGATAAGTATAGGGGTCCGACTGAAGCCACAGAGTCCTATTTAAAGCAACACAAGTTACAAGGTGTTCAAGTTGTAATAAATGAATCCACAAACAATCTATTTTATCCTAGGTTCTTCTAGTCAAATTAACTCTAGGTCAACTCCGGTCAATAATCTAGTCAAACTAGGTCAAGTGTTGACTTACAGTTGACTTTGGGTCAACTGGTCAACTCTGGTCAAACAGGGTAAGTCTAGTCAAATTTTAAAGATACAAGTGTACTTCGTTATTCGTACGTCGAAACTTACGACACGCAAATTAAGATAAGAATATCAATGGTAAAGTTGATAATCTTATTATAGTGATCCACGTGTCCATCTTGTCAATTTCAGCGATGTGAGATCACTGGAATTGACTGAGCTCAGTTTCATTGTACTAATCTCGAAATACGAATATTATAAGAATTAATTATTAATTATAAAAAGGTTAAACTTAGAGAAATTATCAACAAACGTTGTCGGACGATGAAATAAATATCGCCAACGTGTCCAGAATGGTCAAATTAGCTAGGATAGCCTACCCAACGGTCCAATTGGGATACAAGGGTAAAAAGGTAATTTCGGGTCAAAACGGTGTCCGTGTCGGAGCCGTTTTGCACCGAAAAAATGTGCAAGAAAACATGTCTATAAAATATAACAAATTATATGTCCATGAAACTAGAATGACGATACGAACCCAACGGTATCTCCAGAATTGGATTCCGTTGACCCGATCTCAATTTGGTCCGTTGACCAGAACTTCGAATTCCGGTTTGTACGAAAATGCGTGCCAGAGCCAAAGTTCTCAAAACTCAGCAAACTACCTGTCAACGAGTCCAGAATGATGATACGAACTCAACGGTATATCCGGAATTGGATTCCGATGAGCCGATCTCAAAATGACCTGTTGACCCGGATATTGGTATCCGACTTGCACCGAAATGCGTGCCAGATCCAATGTCCACCAAAACCTAGCAAATTATATGTCAACGAGTCCAGAATGACGTTACGAACTCAACGGTATCTCCGGAATTGGATTTCGATGAGCCGGCGTCAAAAAGTCCCGTTGACCCAGAATGTGGGACCCACTTTGCACCGAAAAACGTGCCAGGGCCCACGTTCTCTAAATCTAACAAATTTTATATGAAAACATGCCAGAATGACGCCACAAGTCTAATGGTGGTGTCCGAAATGAAATCTGGAGTCCCGTGTTCAAAAATAGAATTCTACAAGTTGGAAATTATGAATTCGGACGGCCAACTTTGGCGTCGAATTCAACCAATCAAACAAGCTCACAATAAAACGAAACTGGAGGGTTAGTAAGAGGGTTATACCAGCTTCGCATAGGAACTGGTAGCATGCCAAAAGGAGCTGCGGTGGAGGAGATACAAGCTAACGAAGTTGGCCCCGCGAAACTGTCCAAATTTAATACAATTTAAACAGTCAACTTGGTGGCCGATTTTGATGTATCAAACGATAAAATTAATGGACGAAAATTGACAGGGATGAAGGTGGATATACCGAGATTGTGACAGAGTGAAGATATTGCCGATCCAACGGTCGGATTCCCGGGAAAACGTACGTAAAGTCGCTGCGACGGAACGCCAAAATAAACTCGATCCCGCGCGTGTCACGACGGGACGTCGTACAAAACGCACGAATCGCCTCGACGGTGCGTCCCGGAGGACGGTGGCCGTCAGGGGGCTGTCCACCTGAGCTCGCCCGTAGGGGGGCCACCCATGGCGGGGTCGCCGGAGCCATGGCGGGCGATGACGACGGCGGCCACGCCGTTCGTACGCGCTGCTGCTGTGCGCTGTGCGCGTGCGCGTGCGGCGCTGCTGCGCTGCTGGTGGTGACGCGACGGCCGACCACAGTAAGTGGCAGGTGGTGTCGGTGGAGGAGGTGGTTGGTGCTTGGTCGATGATGGTGGTGGCCATGGCGGAACGAAGGTGGTGGCCATGGCGGTTTTGATGGAAAAAGGAGGAGGAATCAAGGAGGAGATGGAGGAGGAGATGCTCGGCCATGGCCGACCACGGCGGAGGGAAGGTCGGCCTGGGGGAGGTCCGGCCATGGTGGGAGTGGTGGTGTAGCAGCTGCATGGCCATGGTGGCTCGGGGTTGAAGATGTTGCGATGATTTAATTGGAGAATCAATGGCTAGGAATAAATATTGAGAAATTGGTCATTCCAATAGGGATAAAATCAATGGAAATTTCTATTACATATAGAAAAAAATAGGTATAAGAGTAATAGATATTTTTGGGCAAGAATTTTGAGGGCATCATTATGGAGGGCAACACAAAGCTGGACTGGACTCGGTGGAGCCGGATTGGATCAAAACCGGACATTAAGCAAAAATTAAATTAAAATTAGACGTTGATGATTATGGGCAAATAAGTAGCACATGGGGATTCCAATAAATGGGACACAAGTGTCGGACGGGTAGTAGGCTCAATGTGGGCCTTGTCCATCATTGGGGCTAACAGGTTTTGGTCGGCATGGGACCCACAAATCAAGTTGGAAGATAAATGTGACACCGTGGGATGAAATAAAATCGGGTCACGTGTCAGAAAAGTTGTGCGAAGCAAATGGAGCACAAAATGACGTGTCTGAGTGGGACATGAAGGTCATGGGTGACGAGCGTCTCGAGTAGATCATCAATGAGGAGTTGGTTTCAAGAAATAACTGGTCTTGCGCTCCAAAATTAAAAGTCATGGTAACGTGCTAATAATGATCAAGGAAAAGGGTGGAAAAAATAATTAATAATCAAATGGTCTAATTCGACCAGAAGTTCAGCGAAGCAAAAAGAGCACAAGGGAACAAGTTTGAGTGGGATACTATATACCGTCATGAAGGTAATCATGTCCACTCCAAAACTCGTGAAGAAGATTTCCAGAGTTGAACATCCCTGACACTCCAAATATCAAAGGCACAGAAAAGTACACTTAGGGAAAAATAACAGAATAAATTATTTATCAAAACCAATCAATCAGAAAATAAAATAAAATAAAATGAAAAAAAATCAATCCAAAATTCAGGGTGCTCACATTTATTTACTTTGTGCAGCTTACAAGTCCCTTTACGATTGTCTTTCTAGTCTTGCCTTAGGATCAATTTTAAGACTTGACGTCTAACCAACTCGTTATGCGACGACATAGTCGTGCTATCATGTCAACGTGTATTTTGATCGAGGCAGTGCCTCATCGCCTAGGTACTTGACCAAACTTCAACTCGGGACGGCAGGGTCGTGCCGTATTCTATTTGTAACTTAGCATATTCGAGACAGTGATTCGCCGAAGAGCAACTTATACGAACTCGGCCGTGAAAAGGCATCAAGGGATTTACTCGTGTAGGGCGTGCCCTTAGACTTTGCTTAGGCTTGTCCGTGCTTCAAGATGAGGTCGTGCCTAACGACTCTCTTACTTAGCCAACTTATACATTACGGTCCTTTCTGACTTAAAGCGATGGCACTCGACTTAACTTATGTAACTCAGGCCAACAATGCCTATACGCGAAAGCCACTACGCGAATGCCAATACTTGATGCGCAGAAGCCTTGGTTTGTGCCGAAGCACGTATCTTTCTAACTTGATACATGTTGTGCTAGACTGTCTTATAATTCGACCGACGCTGTGCTAGAACTCGACGCTATCCAAAGGCAAACATACGAATTGCCGCTCTTACCGACACATCTACATGAGTGGTCACTAGCAATGTCAAGCTATCTTGGACACGGCTCGACAGGGGTATCGGGCCGCCCTTCCAATGGGTAGCTCGCCCCGGAAGTGCCGATACTCCCATGCGGTTATCCTGCATCCTGCTTTGAGCCACAACTCGCTTCCCCGGGGTGAATGATCCCGACACATTGGTTATCATTCGAGAAGACTACACCTTGTCGACAAGTTGTCCAATGACCATGCAAGTCTCAACTCGATCTATCCAGTCCTTCCTTAACATGACCATGCTTTCCTTCTATCTGTCGAGACTCCCAAGTCGCAGGACCGATCTCGTGTGTTTCCTTTTAAGACATAGCGAGATTCCCAAGTAGCGGGACCAATCTCGTGTGCAGGACTTATCAAGACTAAGCGAGACTCCCAAGTAGCAGGACCGATCTCGATGACAACCAGTCGTGGGGACTTCCTTTGACTGTGGCATGCTTTTCACTAAATCCACCGTAGCTCGTGCCTTAGATAGACCTGGTTCTATAGTCGATGTTATCGCTCAAGTCATATACTTATACGACGAGCCTTGTTTTCAAAGGACTATACGACATGACAGCCGCAGCTAGAGCGGAACAGTGCTAGAAATGGCTTCGATAGCCCAGCACAACACTTGTCTAACTTATTCGGGCAATGAATTGACTAGAAAAGGCTACGTCGAACTTTGCATCGAGGGAACGTGCCGTGCACGCGTTCGACTTGAATAACCAAGTTCTCGGGTGCCTAGACTTAAGCCAACAAGCCGTGCATGGCGACTTAACTTGCGGGACGTGCAAAGGCTATGCCAAGCCCTGTGGGACAAGACCGTGCATGCTTTATTGAGCATTCATGCAGGCGATGCCTATGACTTAGGCTGATTCGAGTGTTGGAGCAAAACAACGGGACCGTGCATGCTTTACCAAGCATTCACGCAGGCGACGCCTATGACTTAGGCTATTTCAAGTGTCGGGTCAACTTAGCAACTTAAGCCAACATTCTTCTCCCAAGCCATGGGAACGAAGGGTCGAGTGTCATTTGAAAGCACGCTGAGCTGACTTCTATGAAGACCGTGGGACCATTTTCTATGTTCTAAGACATTCCGACGGATCGAGATTTTTTCCTTTGCTATGTGCATTCGTAGCTTTTAGATTAGCCTACTTGTGCAAGTTGAAAACATGCGAGTTATTAAGTGAAGGCTAAGATGAGGCAAGTTCACCGAAACTACCCCACCTGAGCGAGGAGTCACCTCGACCGAGCGAGCCTTCGAGCAGCCGTTGCAAGGCTAAGTCCGAACGCCGTCGGCATTTCGATTCCTCCGATTGACTTTTCGGGACGGGGCACTACAACATACACTACTCAGAACAAGTCTTGTCCTTGAGACTTTCCTGAAGGCAAGCCATCCTACCATTTCTATGGCCAAGACTTAATCGTGCACACTTCGCCTACGCGTTCCTTCGATTCCGAGCCACGCTCGTACGACTATCAATCTTTCCGTTAACATGACTTTCAAGATCTCGACACTCTCCCATTTTTCAAGTCTTGCTTGAACTCATCGTATCACTTGGCTGGATCGTGCACGCATTCCAAGCATCCCCAAAATACATGTATTCAGCCAAGCCGCATGATAGAGAATTTGTCATTCTCACTCGAGTCGCATCGTACATATATTCAAGCGTCCCTGAAATTATATGCATGTCAACCGAATCTCGTGAGCAGGGTTTTCTATTCTTGTATCATTCAATCCATCCATGTCAATCCTCAAGATCAATCTTTTGGTCGTTAGCACTTGAAACAGGGCGTCTCGCCTAACCGCTAGGCCAATTCTCAAGACTAAGTCAATGTCAGGATTGGAATCATAGTTCCCCAACAATAATGCCAACACTGACCCCAATCCTAGGGTCAAACCAAATTTGATAGTACGGGGTTTTCTACCCAAGTTCGCGTCACTCAGATTTCTAAACATCGAGCACGATCACCTATTCGCATCAATGCAATCGTTGCGCGTATTCGAATCCATTCAAATTACCAATTCTAACCAATTCATGTATTCGATCACAAAGTCGTCTAGCTTTGACAATATGTTGCGCCCCAATCTCATGCGAGTCCGATTATCCATGGTGGTTCATGAATCACCATGCAACGCTCCCACGGAATAATCATTCTCATCGGGACGTAACTCTTGTTTGAGTCCAGACTAATTCATTCTCGATATGCGGATTGGACCTACTCAATCCTCAAACTTAATCATCAAGCATAAGGAATCATTCTCAAGTCACCTTCGCGTCAAACCACAAGTCGAAGCAATCATATTGTCGTGCCGTGCAAGATCGATCACCCCCGCTGTATGAATCACCATACCAGCACTCACGCGGAGCGATCGCCCTAGTCGGCATGATGCATGTGTGAGGCTGTAGTTGCGCTCATATAAGACAAGAATGTCGACGTTGGGGTTATCGTCGAAGCAAATCCAAACACATCTTGTTTTCGTCCAAGCCAAGATCTCAATTCGATAGTCCAATCGTCATTCGTTCAACTAGAAAATCTTTGAGCCAAGTTTATCTCTTCCTCGATACGTTTCAATATCCCGAGTATAACATCCATCGGAACAATAACATTTGTATGATCGTCATTCACCGAGTCAGAGTACCTTCGAGTTATCGCATATCGATCTTTAATACGCCTCAATATTATCGACGATATGCGTAACCTGACGATCGTCCTTTGCAACCAATTTTGAGTCGTGCGACTGATGCTATTGTCCGAACTGGATATACCACCATTCCTCGATATTAAAGATCAAGTTCAGTCGCTCTTCCTCAAGCTCGTTTCAAGATCGTTGTTCAAAATTTATGTCACATTTCATTTGTATCAATCCGAAATCGTACGTGCGATCCTCTAAGTTTCCTCGATCAAGACCATTCATTTTCATTCATCATTCTGAATTATTTTCAAACTCGCATTGCCCATCCACAAGTTGTCCGAACGATATCTCGTTCGAGACATTCGAAGTCAAGACCAACTAAGCGTGACGCGTTCTAAGGCTCTGCACTGTCGCATTGCCTCGCCGACATACACGTTACTCGTAATCCTCAATTTTGCTCGAATGATTTCCAAGACAAACCATACACCACTCGGATTCGAGCCATCCGATCTAGTCCTCAATCACGTTTGCGTCATTCGCTAAGACATCTTTCAGATTCATTCGACGAATCTCTAGTATAATCGCTCACGTCGTATCGAAACGTTAGGTCGATCGCATTATTCCTCAAAATTCAAATCAATCTTCCGTGTACACCTAAGCATTAACTCGATAGAGTTCCTATCGATAGACAATCTAAGTGTAGCTTCGTTCCCGATCGAGCGGTACTTGATATCGCTCACAACTCGTTCACACCAAAAGGTCCAGGTGTGCGACACTCAGCACAACTTAGCCAAAAGGCCGTGTGCATAGCTATCCCGTACGGACTATATTCGAGTTTGCACGGTTATTTGCTAGGTCGACGCAAGACTAGTCAGGCACGCACGCGACATGTTAACTTAGCATGTGTTCTCTATCGAGTCAAGTTTAACATCGTTCGGCACAAAGGCCTACCTATGCATTCGGCGATAGCCTACCGAGGTGTTCGAGTGAACGCTTGTACGAGCTTTTGAAAATATTTAGACTTATTGTATGGACATGCCGAGGGATATTCGAGAGAGAGCACACACTTATTTTCCAACGATGAGCTTTCAAAAATGAGAAATAGACATGAAGTCCAAGGACGTAAAGCCGTGCTCTGATACCATTATGTCACGCCCCGCTCATGTAGGAGCGATCGTCCTTGCTAAGGCATGATGTCATACGAGCCTAGATTGCGCTAGTACAAGGCAGTTTCATAACGGCCGATTACATCGGCGGCGACGGGGTCGTCGCACAGAAGTCCCAAGCAGAAATATTGAACATGCAGCAGAAATTCAAAGACAAGACACAAGTTATTCAAAAGAACTCTTTATTGATATTGAGTACAAGATTACATTTGTGAGCGAAAGGCCAAATTACAAGTCTCTCTTGCTCACTTTTCTCTCATTTACAAGTCATTATGCTCTCTCTCATCTCTCGATTACAATGCTTGAGCCAACGGAAGCTTCGAAAGGCGATGTCCATACATTATGTCCTGTATAAGTCTTCAATCCACGCGGCCGCACGCTTCGAATCGCCAAGGAACTCCGTGCCTTGACGCATCCAAACGAGCTCTGTGCCACGAGCTTCTATCTGTGCCTGCACATGAACACTGTGTGGGTGTCAGTACTCAACTGTATTGGTGGAGTGAGCTCTTCGCCCACCCATACAAAACCGACACATTCATTTACTTTGTGCAGCTTACAAGTCCCTTTACGATTGTCTTTCTAGTCTTGCCTTAGGATCAATTTTAAGACTTGACGTCTAACCAACTCGTTATGCGACGACATAGTCGTGCTATCATGTCAACGTGTATTTCGATCGAGGCAGTGCCTCATCGCCTAGGTACTTGACCAAACTTCAACTCGGGACGGCAGGGTCGTGTCGTATTCTATTCGTAACTTAACATATTCGAGACAGTGATTCGCCGAGGAGCAACTTATGCGAACTCGGCCGTGCCTAACGACTCCCTGACTTAGCCAACTTATACATTACGATCCTTTCCGACTTAAAGCGATGGCACTCGACTTAACTTATGCAACTCAGGCCAACAATGCCGATACGCGAAAGCCACTACGCTAATGCCAATATTTGATGTACGGAAGCCTTGGTTTGTGCCGAAGCACGTATCTTGCAAACTTGATACATGTCCTGCTAGACTGTCTCATGATTCGACCGACGCTGTGCTAGAACCCAACGCTATCCAAAGGCAAACATGCGGATTGTCGCTCTTGCCGACACATCTACATGAGTGGTCACTAGAAATGTCAAGCTATCTTGGACATGGCTCGGCGGGGGTATCGGGCCGTCCTTCCAATGGGTAGCTAGCCCCGGAAGCGCCGATACTCCCATGCGGTTATCCTGCATCCTGCTTTGAGCCGCAACTCGTTTCCCCCGGGCGAATGATCCTAGAGCCTTGGTAATCATTCGAGAAGACTACACCTTGTCGACAAGTTGTCTAATGACCATGCAAGTCTTAACTCTATCTATCCTGTCCTTCCTTAACATGACCATGCTTTCCTTCTATCTGTCGAGACTCCCTAGTCGCGGGACCGATCTCGTGTGTTTCCTTTCAAGACATAGTGAGACTCCCAAGTAGCGAGACCGATCTCGTGTGCGGGACTTATCAAGACTAAGCGAGACTCCCAAGTAGCGGGACCGATCTCGATGACAACCAGTCACCGGGACTTCCTTTGACCGTGGCATGCTTTTCACTAAATCCACCGTAGCTCGTGCCTTAGACAGACCTAGTTCTATAGGCGATGTTATCGCTCAAGTCATATACTTATACGATGAGCCTTGTTCTCAAGGGACTATACGACTTGACAACCGCAGCTAGAGCGGGACAGTGCTAGAAATGGCTTCGATAGCCCAGCACAACACTTGTCTAATTTATTCGGGCAACGACTCGACGAGAAAAGGCTACGCCGAACTTTGTATCGAGGGAACGTGCCGTGCACACGTGCAACGTGAACAACCAAGTTCTCGGGTGCCTAGACTTAAGCCAACAAGCCGTGCATGATGACTTAACTTACGGGACGTACAAAAGCTATGCCAAGCCCTGGGGGACAGGACCGTGCATGCTTTATTGAGCATTCATGCGGGCGACGCCTATGACTTAGGCCAATTCGAGTGTTGGGGCAAAACAACGGGACCGTGCATGCTTTACCAAGCATTCACGCAGGCGACGCCTATGACTTAGGCTATTTCAAGTGTCGGGTCAACTTAGCAACTTAAGCCAACATTCTTCTCCCAAGCCATGGGAACGAAGGGTCGAGTGTCATTTGAAAGCACGCTGAGCTGACTTCTATGAAGACCGTGGGACCATTTTCTATGTTCTAAGACATTCCGACGGATCGAGATTTTTTCCTTTGCTATGTGCATTCGTAGCTTTTAGATTAGCCTACTTGTGCAAGTTGAAAACATGCGAGTTATTAAGTGAAGGCTAAGATGAGGCAAGTTCACCGAAACTACCCCATCTGAGCGAGGAGTCACCTCGACCGAGCGAGCCTTCGAGCAGCCGTTGCAAGGCTAAGTCTGAACGCCGTCGGCATTTCGATTCCTGCGATTGACTTTTCGGGACGGGGCACTACAACATACACTACTCAGAACAAGTCTTGTCCTTGAGACTTTCCTGAAGGCAAGCCATCCTACCATTTCTATGGCCAAGACTTAATCGTGCACACTTCGCCTACGCGTTCCTTCGATTCCGAGCCACGCTCGTACGACTATCAATCTTTCCGTTAACATGACTTTCAAGATCTCGACACTCTTCCATTTTTCAAGTCTTGCTTGAACTCATCGTATCACTTGGCTGGATCGTGCACGCATTCCAAGCATCCCCAAAATACATATATTCAGCCAAGCCGCATGATAGAGAATTTGTCATTCTCACTCGAGTCGCATCGTACATATATTCAAGCGTCCCTGAAATTATATGCATGTCAACCGAATCTCGTGAGCAGGGTTTTCTATTCTTGCATCATTCAATCCATCCATGTCAATCCTCAAGATCAATCTTTTGGTCGTTAGCACTTGAAACAGGGCGTCTCGCCTAACCGCTAGGCCAATTCTCAAGACTAAGTCAATGTCAGGATTGGAATCATAGTTCCCCAACAATAATGCCAACACTGACCCCAATCCTAGGGTCAAACCAAATTTGATAGTACGGGTTTTCTACCCAAGTTCGCGTCACTCAGATTTCTAAACATCGAGCACGATCACCTATTCGCATCAATGCAATCGTTGCGCGTATTTGAATCCATTCAAATTACCAATTCTAACCAATTCATGTATTCGATCACAAAGTCGTCTAGCTTTGACAATATGTTGCGCCCCAATCTCACGCGAGTCCGATTATCCATGGTGGTTCATGAATCACCATGCAACGCTCCCACGGAATAATCATTCTCATCGGGACGTAACTCTTGTTTGAGTCCAGACTAATTCATTCTCGATATGCGGATTGGACCTACTCAATCCTCAAACTTAATCATCAAGCATAAGGAATCATTCTCAAGTCACCTTTGCGTCAAACCACAAGTCGAAGCAATCATATTGTCGTGCCGTGCAAGATCGATCACCCCCGCTGTATGAATCACCATACCAGCACTCACGCGGAGCGATCGCCCTAGTCGGCATGATGCATGTGTGAGGCTGTAGTTGCGCTCATATAAGACAAGAATGTCGACGTTGGGGTTATCGTCGAAGCAAATCCAAACACATCTTGTTTTCGTCCAAGCCAAGATCTCAATTCGATAGTCCAATCGTCATTCGTTCAACTAGAAAATCTTTGAGCCAAGTTTATCTCTTCCTCGATACGTTTCAATATCCCGAGTATAGCATCCATCGGAACAATAACATTTGTACGATCGTCATTCACCGAGTCAGAGTACCTTCGAGTTATCGCATATCGATCTTTAATACGCCTCAATATCATCGACGATATGCGTAACCTGACGATCGTCCTTTGCAACCAATTTTGAGTCGTGCGACTGATGCTATTGTCCGAACTGGATATACCACCATTCCTCGATATTAAAGATCAAGTTCAGTCGCTCTTCCTCAAGCTCGTTTCAAGATCGTTGTTCAAAATTTAAGTCACATTTCATTTGAATCAATCCGAAATCGTACGTGCGATCCTCTAAGTTTCCTCGATCAAGACCATTCATTTTCATTCATCATTCTGAATTATTTTCAAACTCGCATTGCCCATCCACAAGTTGTCCGAACGATATCTCGTTCGAGACATTCGAAGTCAAGACCAACTAAGCGTGACGCGTTCTAAGGCTCTGCACTGTCGCATTGCCTCGCCGACATACACGTTACTCGTAATCCTCAATTTTGCTCGAATGATTTCCAAGAGAAACCATACACCACTCGGATTCGAGCCATCCGATCTAGTCCTCAATCACGTTTGTGTCATTCGCTAAGACATCTTTCAGATTCATTCGACGAATCTCTAGTATAATCGCTCACGTCGTATCGAAACGTTAGGTCGATCGCATTATTCCTCAAAATTCAAATCAATCTTCCGTGTATACCTAAGCATTAACTCGATAGAGTTCCTATCGATAGACAATCTAAGTGTAGCTTCGTTCCCGATCGAGCGGTACTTGATATCGCTCACAACTCGTTCACACCAAAAGGTCCAGGTGTGCGACACTCAGCACAACTTAGCCAAAAGGCCGTGTGCATAGCTATCCCGTATGGACTATATTCGAGTTTGCACGGTTATTTGCTAGGTCGACGCAAGACTAGTCAGGCACGCACGCGACATGTTAACTTAGCATGTGTTCTCTATCGAGTCAAGTTTAACATCGTTCGGCACAAAGGCCTACCTATGCATTCGGCGATAGCCTACCGAGGCATTCGAGTGAACGCTTGTACGAGCTTTTGAAAATATTTAGACTTATTGTATGGACATGCCGAGGGATATTCGAGAGAGAGCACACACTTATTTTCCAACGATGAGCTTTCAAAAATGAGAAATAGACATGAAGTCCAAGGACGTAAAGCCGTGCTCTGATACCATTATGTCACGCCCCGCTCATGTAGGAGCGATCTTCCTTGCTAAGGCATGATGTCATACGAGCCTAGATTGCGCTAGTATAAGGCAGTTTCATAACGGCCGATTACATCGGCGGCGACGGGGTCGTCGCACAGAAGTCCCAAGCAGAAATATTGAACATGCAGCAGAAATTCAAAGACAAGACACAAGTTATTCAAAAGAACTCTTTATTGATATTGAGTACAAGATTACATTTGTGAGCGAAAGGCCAAATTACAAGTCTCTCTTGCTCACTTTTCTCTCATTTACAAGTAATTCTGCTCTCTCTCATCTCTCGATTACAATGCTTGAGCCAACGAAAGCTTCGAAAGGCGATGTCCATACATTATGTCCTGTATAAGTCTTCAATCCACGCGGCCGCACGCTTCGAATCACCAAGGAACTCCGTGCCTTGACACATCCAAGCGAGCTCTGCGCCACGAGCTTCTATCTGTGCCTGCACATGAACACTGTGTGGGTGTCAGTACTCAACTGTATTGGTGGAGTGAGCTCCTCGCCCACCCATACAAAACCGACACATTCATTTACTTTGTGCAGCTTACAAGTCCCTTTACGATTGTCTTTCTAGTCTTGCCTTAGGATCAATTTTAAGACTTGACGTCTAACCAACTCGTTATGCGACGACATAGTCGTGCTATCATGTCAACGTGTATTTCGATCGAGGCAGTGCCTCATCGCCTAGGTACTTGACCAAACTTCAACTCGGGACGGCAGGGTCGTGTCGTATTCTATTCGTAACTTAACATATTCGAGACAGTGATTCGCGAGGAGCAACTTATGCGAACTCGGCCGTGCCTAACGACTCCCTGACTTAGCCAACTTATACATTACGATCCTTTCCGACTTAAAGCGATGGCACTCGACTTAACTTATGCAACTCAGGCCAACAATGCCGATACGCGAAAGCCACTACGCTAATGCCAATACTTGATGTACGGAAGCCTTGGTTTGTGCCGAAGCACGTATCTTGCAAACTTGATACATGTCCTGCTAGACTGTCTCATGATTCGACCGACGCTGTGCTAGAACCCGACGCTATCCAAAGGCAAACATGCGGATTGCCGCTCTTGCCGACACATCTACATGAGTGGTCACTAGAAATGTCAAGCTATCTTGGACATGGCTCGGCGGGGGTATCGGGCCGTCCTTCCAATGGGTAGCTAGCCCCGGAAGCGCCGATACTCCCATGCGGTTATCCTGTATCCTGCTTTGAGCCGCAACTCGTTTCCTCCTAGCAAATGATCCCAGCGCCTTGGTAATCATTCGAGAAGACTACACCTTGTCGACAAGTTGTCTAATGACCATGCAAGTCTTAACTCTATCTATCCTGTCCTTCCTTAACATGACCATGCTTTCCTTCTATCTGTCGAGACTCCCTAGTCGCGGGACCGATCTCGTGTGTTTCCTTTCAAGACATAGTGAGACTCCCAAGTAGCGAGACCGATCTCGTGTGCGGGACTTATCAAGACTAAGCGAGACTCCCAAGTAGCGGGACCGATCTCGATGACAACCAGTCACCGGGACTTCCTTTGACCGTGGCATGCTTTTCACTAAATCCACCGTAGCTCGTGCCTTAGACAGACCTAGTTCTATAGGCGATGTTATCGCTCAAGTCATATACTTATACGATGAGCCTTGTTCTCAAGGGACTATACGACTTGACAACCGCAGCTAGAGCGGGACAGTGCTAGAAATGGCTTCGATAGCCCAGCACAACACTTGTCTAATTTATTCGGGCAACGACTCGACGAGAAAAGGCTACGCCGAACTTTGTATCGAGGGAACGTGCCGTGCACACGTGCAACGTGAACAACCAAGTTCTCGGGTGCCTAGACTTAAGCCAACAAGCCGTGCATGATGACTTAACTTACGGGACGTGCAAAAGCTATGCCAAGCCCTGCGGGACAGGACCGTGCATGCTTTATTGAGCATTCATGCGGGCGACGCCTATGACTTAGGCTAATTCGAGTGTTGGGGCAAAACAACGGGACCGTGCATGCTTTACCAAGCATTCACGCAAGTAACGCCTATGACTTAGGCTATTTCAAGTGTCGGGTCAACTTAGCAACTTAAGCCAACATCCTTCTCCCAAGCCACGGTAACGAAGGGTCGAGTGTCATTTGAAAGCACGCTGAGCCGACTTCTATGAAGACAGTGGGACCATTTTCCATGTTCTAAGACATTCCGACGGGTCGAGATTATTCCCTTTGCTATGTGCATTCGTAGCTTTTAGATTAGCCTACTTGTGTAAGTTGAAAACATGCGAGTTATT
The DNA here is from genome assembly GCA_029216955.1 of Iris pallida. Lineage (NCBI taxonomy): Eukaryota > Viridiplantae > Streptophyta > Magnoliopsida > Asparagales > Iridaceae > Iris > Iris pallida. Next base: position 4,550,836 of record JANAVB010021996.1, read on the forward strand.
AAGTGAAGGCTAAGATGAGGCAAGTTCACCGAAACTACCCCACCTGAGCGAGGAGTCGCCTCGACCGAGCGAGCCTTCGAGCAGTCGTTGCAAGGCTAAGTCCGAATGCCGTCGGCGTTTCGATTCCTCCGATTGACTTTGCGGGACGGGGTACTACAGCGCATAGTATTCAGGCGCATAGAATGTTTTTCCAGGACTTAGTCTTTTTCTGACTTTTTGTTCTGTTTTTATAGTTTACATGGTTGTCCCTATCACGCCCCGATTCGGGGAATCGCTCGCTTTGCTTCGATTCACGCCGAATCGATCGTCCTCGCTAAGGCGTGATGCCGTACAAGTCTGGAGTTGCACTTGTACAAGGCTAGAATATGCACATTTACATCACTTTGAAACATTTGAAAATAAGCCACAGTTGCAAAAACATTGAGACACAATATAGGAAGAAGAAATACTCATTTTATTCATAATTGTAGTCAGAATACAACTTTTTTCGATAATATTTGAAATGCCATTTCGGCTACATTGATTCATGAAAAGAAGTACAACTGATAGGCTGCCATGAAATAACTTCCCGTTCAATATATCATGCCCCTTTAGTACTTTGAAATATAAGCAGCTATCTTTTGAAAACTACGCAATACTTTGTGCGTCTTTAGGGAAAACAACTTGAAAGGAAACAGCAGTTCAGAAAGCTTTAATTCGAACGTGCGCCTGAGCCTTCTCCAGTACCTGTGGAGGAGGGGTCAGCACATTATAACAATGCGCTGGTGAGCCCCGTTGGCCTACTCAGCTAAACCAATATTTTATTAATGACAAGCATTTTAAAGATATGAACTTATTAGGGACATGCAACATTCAGAGTAAATCACAATAATGTAACATGGAATAAACCATGTTTACTTTACCATTGGCCGAATCCAGCTTTCCTGCACAAGATATAAGATAATAATAATATACTTACCGCCCCTGCATAAGACAATCGTTAGCATGCATTCGGACTGGGTCGTTGGTGAAACTGCACCATAAAGGACTTTCCAACGGGTATTACGGTGTACCATTCCAGAGTAGGTTGCAAGCCTAGTCGAATGTCCCGCAATACCTCGTGCCACCATAGTACGACCAACTGTTTCCCCCTAGGTCGAGCCGGTCCCCGGTGCCCCAAGTACCGTTCCGAGGAAACTACTCAAACCTTGTGCACAAAGATGTCCATGACCACGCGAATGCATAACCGACTCAACAGTACACAATTGCATGGTATTAATAAGCCAACATTAGATACGTAGCATTCTCATATTCAACATCTTAGGCATCAATTCATTTCCCATATTTCAATGTTCAAGGGACAAGCATAATTCTCAATGTTGTTAACAGTGTAATCAATTCTTTCAATGTTCAATGGACTAGCATTCATTTCAATGTTCAATGTTCAATCTCTAGCTTCTTAGTGGTATTGACTTGTGGCATTAGCAACTGATATCGATCAACGGATGTTGCAAGACATTTATTTAGTTGGCATGAAGGGATAGCGAGAGGGACAATACCACCACAGAGATCCATACTCACCAAATTAGAGAATCGCCGAGAGAGAGAGAGGAACACTTGCACGTTTAGCCTTCCGTCATGCGTCAGTCTGCATTGGCACCAAAAGTTTAATTAATAATCCATCTCGTTGCGTTCTCTTCTCTCAGAATTCTCAAGAATAAATACTATGCAAATCGATGAAAACGGGCAAGAATCAAATCATCGAAAATCGTTCAGAAAAGCATCCATCAAAACCAAGCAACAAAACAAGCAGCAAAAACATCCAGAGAAAACTCTTGGACGCATTTCAAGAGAAACCAATCCATTAGTTGGAAAGGTTCGTATGCACTTGTCCATGATCGATTCGGTGCCGACGGTAAGTTTCCCCAATACTTGGTTCCGACCGAGTTAGCCAAGCCACAAGCCTTACATAGTAAACCGCTAGGAGCGGGACACTACATAATACACCACTAAGAAAAGGTTTCATCCTTGAAACTTAAAGCAAAAGTCCTACCTCAAAATTATCAAACAGCGAGGGGTATTTCATCCGTATCTCTTTCTCTAATTCCCACGTCGACTCCTCTACAGCATGGTTCCGCCACAGCACATTGACCAGGGATACTGTCCGATTCTGCAAAACTTTCTCTTTCTTGTCTAAAATTTGGACAGGCTCTTCAGTGTAGGATAGGTCAGCGCTCAGCTGCAGCTGATCGAAATTCACTACATGGCTTGGATCATGCACGTATTTCCGCAGTTGAGATACATGGAAGACATTGTGCACATCAGCCAGAGCCGGAGGTAGTGCAAGTCGATAAGCCACTGAGGCTACCTTCTCCAAAATCTTGAATGGTTCGACGAATCTCGTGCTTAGCTTTCCTTTCGTCCCAAACCGCATCACACCTCGCATGGGTGTGACCTTCAAGAAGGCATGATCGCCTGCTGTGAATTCCAAAGGTCGTCGATGTACGTCCGCATAACTCTTCTATCGACTTTGAGCAACTCTAAGTCTTTCTCGAATTAAGCGGACCCTCTCGACGGCCTGTTCCACAAGTTCTGGTCCGAGCACTTGCCGTTCACCGACTTCATCCCAGCATATCGGTAATCGACATTTTCGTCCATATAAGGCTTCGTACGGGGCCATTTGGATACTTGTCTGATAACTGTTGTTATAGGCAAATTTTGCTAGTGCGAGATGCGCGTCCCAATTTGTCTTCGAGTCGAGCACGCACAATCTCAACATATCCTCCAGGATCTGATTTACCCTCTTTGTCTGACCATCAGCCTGCGGATGGTAAGCCGTACCGAAATTCAACTTTGTGCCCATTGCCGAGTGCAGACTTATCCAAAATCGCGATAAGAATCTTCCGTCTCTATCCGACACAATAGAAGCTGGCACCCCATGCAATCGAACAATTTCATTTATATAGATCTGAGCCAACCGTTCCACTCCCCATATGACTTTTATTGGAATGAAATGTGCCGACTTGGTTAATCTATCCACGATAACCCAAATCGTATCATTTCCCTTCTGAGTTCTTGGCAAGCCGACGATAAAATCCATACAGATATTATCCCACTTCCACAGTGGAATAGCCAAATTTTGTAGTTCTCCGCCTGGCCGTCGATGTTCGGCCTTCACACGCTGACAATCCATGCATTGTGACACAAAAAGGGCCACATCCTTCTTCATGCCATGCCACCAAAATGTGGTACGCAGATCTTTATACATTTTTGTGCTTCCCGGATGCAAGGAATACTTCGCGAAATGAGCCTCGGTCAGTATTTCCTTCCTGATATCCTCATCCTTAGGGATGCACAATCTTTCCTTGACACGAATAGTGTCATCTTCAACGGTAAAGTCTGACGCCTTTCCTTCTAGAATCAACTCGCGTATTTTCTACAGGAACGGGTCATCCTTCTGAGCAATCTTAATCCTTCCCTGGAGACTCGGCTCAAGTTGTAACTGAGCGAACTGCATATTCTGCGGACGAATCCTGAACTCGATGCCCATCTCTTCAAGATCTCGTAGCACCTCTTTTGCTATTGTTAGGGACCCAACAAATTTCCGACTCAAGGCATCAGCTACTACATTTCCTTTACCCGGCGTGTAGGAGATTGTCAAGTCATAGTCCTTGATCAATTCTTACCAACGCCGCTGCCTCAAATTCAATTCCTTTTGTGTGAATATATACTTCAGGCTCTTGTGATCCGTGAAGATCTCGCAGGACACACCATAGAGATAGTGTCGCCACAATTTCAACGCAAACACAATTGCCGCCAGTTCCAAATCATGTGTTGGGTAATTCTTCTCATGCTGTTTGAGTTGTCTCGATGCATAAGATATTGTCTTCCCACGTTGCATGAGAACACATCCCAAACCAAGTCCCGACACGTCACTGTAGATCTGAAATCCCTCGGAGCCTTCCGAAAGTGCTAAAATTGGAGCTGTAACAAGCCGCTGCTTGAGTTCTTGGAAACTATTCTCACAGTCATCGGTCCACTTAAATATGACTCCCTTCTGGGTGAAGCGAGTCAAAGGCGATGCGATTCTCGAGAAGTCTTTCATAAATCTACGGTAGTACCCGGCTAAACCAAGGAAACTCCGTATCTCACAAGCTGATGCAGGCTGCTTCCAGTCCACAACTGCCTCAATCTTCTTTGGGTCGACGGTAATACCTTCCGCCGAAACAACATATCCAAGGAACGACACGCTGTTCATCCAAAATTTACACTTGCTTAGTTTTGCATAGAGCTGGTTGTCCCACAACGTCTGAAGTATTTCCCTCAAGTGTTCGACATGAGTCTCCCTATCTTTTGAGTAGATCAAGATGTCATCGATGAACACGACAACGAACTTGTCTAAGAACGGTCGAAACACTCTATTCATTAAATCCATAAAGGCTGCTGGAGCATTGGTCAAGCTGAATGGCATGACCAAAAACTCATAATGTTTGTATCTTGTACGGAATGCTGACTTAGGAACATCTTCGGGTCTGATCTTCAACTGATGGTATCCTGAACGAAGATCAATTTTAGAAAACACGGTCGCCCCTTGTAGCTGATCGAACAGATCATCTATTCTTGGCAAGGGATACTTGTTATGGATGGTTGCTTTATTCAATTCTCTGTAATCGAAGCACAGTCGCATCGTCCTATCTTTTTTCTTCACAAATAGCACTGGAGCTCTCCATGGAGATACACTTGGGCGAATGTATCCCCGGTCGAGTAATTCTTGTAGCTGCACCTTTACTTCCTTTAATTCTGCCGGTGCCATCCTGTACGGCGCCTTAGATATCGGACAAGTATCCGAAAATGTATCAATTGTGAATTCAATTTCTCTATCCGGCGGCATTCCCGGTATCTCGTCCGGAAACACATCGGGGAACTCTGCCATAATTTTGGTCTGATTCGAGCCTACACTCTTCATTCGAGTGTCTTGGATAGAAGCGAGAAAGCCTTCACATCCTGAGTACAACATGTGCCTTGCTGTAACTGTTGATATGACCATGGGTCCTTGGAACGCTGAGCCGTACGAATAAGAGAATTCCGTTTCTCCGGGTAGGTAAAACACAACTCTTTTATCCGCACAGTCGATAGTTGCATGACAGGCGCTGAGCCAGTCTATTCCCAATATGATATCGTACTCTTTGATGTCGAGTACAATTGCGTCCAAAGATAAAGTCTTGCCTTCAATTTTAATGTAGCCATCCCTGCAAATCAGAGTTGCAGGCATATCTACTCCCGAAGGAGTACTAACACACAAAGCTGTCTTTAGTTGAGTCATAAAAAATTTATTTTCCGTTGCAAAATCAGAAGAGATAAAGCAATGAGTAGCGCCAGAATTAAAAAGTACCCTTGCAGGTATGCCTTTGTACAGCAACATACCTGTTATAACATTCTCTGCGGTCTGGGCCTCTGCCTGAGTCAAGGCATAAACCCTTGCTTGCCTATCTTGTTGATGATTCGATGCATTCCCGTTCGGAGCTGGTAAGGCTGGTGGCGCTTGGCCACGATTTTGATTGTTGTTCCCCCGATACTGATTGTTGTTCGGTCCACGATGATTATAGTGCTGATCCCGTGGGGGATTCTGATTCCTTCCCTTTCTGCATTCAGATGCCCTGTGGCCCATGCCGCCACAATTGAAGCATCCGACTCGACATTCTGCTTGTCGATGCCCATACCGGTTGCACTTGAAGCAACGCGGTCCTTGATATTCACCCCTATTCTTGCCAGCATTATGACGCTTAGGAACGTCATTCCTCTCTGCAGCCAAGGGTCATTTATGGTTGCTACCCTGGTTGTGCAGTGTTGTTCCACGGCCAGGTGGATGAAATCTCTCAATCTCAAGAGCTGTTTCATACGCCTCCCGATAAGACGTACACTTCCGACTTAGAACATCCCGCTCCAGGCCCTCATTCAAACCTTGCATAAATCTTCCTCGTTTGGCGTCGTCATTCGGTACCATGTACCCAGCGAATGCGACTCTCTTCAAAAACTCTGTCTCGTAGTCATACACTGACATACTGCCTTGTCGAAGTACAATGAACTCATTCTCTTTTTGTTGATGGACAGCAGGTGGAATGAATTGGATAATGAAAGCCTGCTTGAAGGTCTCCCAAGATATCTTCATATCCTGACTATTTCTGCAAAGTGCCTGTCTTTGCGAAATCCACCATTCCTGGGCCTTGAGACGAAGTTGTACAGTGGCACACTCCACTCTCTTACTGCCCTGAATCTCTAACATTCGATAATAGCCCTCCAGTGTGTTCAAGAAGCCCATCACCTCATCTGGCTCCTCTTTCCTATTAAATTCAGGCGGGTCGCAACTCTTAAATTCAGAGAACTTGAAGCTCGGTCTCTTCTGTGTCGGCGTCTCAGATTTCTCTGCCGGCACTTCCACGGTCTCGATTACTACGGCCTTTGCAGATACATTAGAATCGACCGTCAGCTTGGTGACAATATGAGTCAGACTATCCACTTGTTTTTGTTGAGCATCCAGCTGCTTCTGAAACTGATACTGAAGCTGCTCTTGAAGCGCGCAATGTGGAGCTTTGCTCTGCTTCCTCTGAGCCTCCATTTGCTTAATCAGTTTCTCAATCGGGTCCGATGATGAATTCGTCTTTGAGCTATCACCCTTAGTCATTCTACAACAAAGAAATAATTCCATTAGCACTCATAAAATATTTATGGCCTTATTGTATGGAACATTATTTCATGCAAGCACTATCGACACCATCAATCGAGAAAATTTGCATCAAGACTTCCTTTTGAAAATATTTTTGAAATCCGAGGATTTGAAACCGTGCTCTGATACCAACTTGTCACGCCCCGATTCGGGGAATCGCTCGCTTTGCTTCGATTCACGCCGAATCGATCGTCCTCGCTAAGGCGTGATGCCGTACAAGTCTGGAGTTGCACTTGTACAAGGTTAGAATATGCACATTTATATCACTTTGAAACATTTGAAAATAAGCCACAGTTGCGAAAACATTGAGACACAATATAGGAAGAAGAAATACTCATTTTATTCATAATTGTAGTCAGAATACAACTTTTCTCGATAATATTTGAAATGCCATTTCGGCTACATTGATTCATGAAAAGAAGTACAACTGATAGGCTGCCATGAAATAACTTTCTGTTCCATACATCATGCCCCTTTAGTACTTTGAAATATAAGCAGCTATCTTTTGAAAACTCCGCAATACTTTGTTTGTCTTTAGGGAAAACAACTTGAAAGGAAACAGCAGTTCAGAAAGCTTTAATCCGGACGTACGCCTGAGCCTTCTTTAGTACCTGTGGAGGAGGGGTCAGCATATTATAACAATGCGCTGGTAAGCCCCATTGGCCTACTCAGCTAAACCAACATTTTATTAATGACAAGCATTTTAAAGATATGAACTTATTAGGGACAGGCAACATTCAGAGTAAATCACAATAATGTAACATGGAATAAACCATGTTTACTTTACCATTGGTCGAATCCAGCTTTCCTGCACAAGATACAGGATAATAATAATATACTTACCGCCCCTGCATAAGACAATCGTTAGCATGCATTCATACTGGGTCGTTGGTGAAACTGCACCATAAAGGACTTTCCAACGGGTATTACGGTGTACCATGCCAGAGTAGGTTGCAAGCCTAGTCGAATGTCCCGCAATACCTCGTGCCACCATAGCACGACCAACTGTTTCCCCCTAGGTCGAGCCGGTCCCCGGTGCCCCAAGTACCGTCCGGAGGAAACTACTCAAACCTTGTGCACAAAGACATCCATGACCACGCGAATGCATAACCGACTCAACAGTACACAATTATATGGTATTAATAAGCCAACATTAGATACGTAGCATTCTCATATTCAACATCTTAGGCATCAATTCATTTCCCACATTTTAATGTTCAAGGGACAAGCATAATTCTCAATGTTGTTAACAGTGTAATCAATTCTTTCAATGTTCTATGGACTAGCATTCATTTCAATGTTCAATGTTCAATCTCTAGCTTCTTAGTGGTATTGACTTGTGGTATTAGCAACTGATATCGATCAACGGATGTTGTAAGACAATTATTTAGTTGGCATGAAGGGATAGCGAGAGGGACAATACCACCACAGAGATCCACACTCACCAAATTAGAGAATCGCCGAGAGAGAAAGGAACACTTGTACGTTTTGCCTTCCATCACGCATCAGTCTGCATTGGCACCAAAAGTTTGATTAATAATCCATCTCGTTGTGTTCTCTTCTCTCAGAATTCTCAAGAATGAATGCTATACAAATCGATGAAAACGGGCAAGAATCAAATCATCGAAAATCGTTCAGAAAAGCATCCATCAAAACCAAGCAACATAACCAGCAGCAAAAACATCCAGAGAAAACTCTTGGACGTATTTCAAGAGAAACCAATCCATTAGTTGGAAAGGTTCTTATGCACTTGTCCGTGATCGATTCGGTGCCGACGGTAAGCTTCCCCAATACTCGGTTCCGGTCGAGTTAGCCAAGCCACAAGCCTTACATAGTGAACCGCTAGGAGCGGGACACTACAGTCCCAGCTCTTGGTGGGATTCCTCTAAGCTCTGCCCGCCATGCTCTGGATTCAAGTCTCGTCACTACCATGATGAAGAACGTTCAAGCTAAGATCAGCCAAAACCAACCTTAGGTATGGATGATCGCTATCCTTGAACAGGACAAGATGTTCCTAAAGCAGATGCTGAACAATGAGAAGTTTGTGCTCGGAGGGGCACGGAGCTTCAAGAGACCGTACTTTCTGTTCGGTGATAGCCTGGAATTTGATGGTGACGAGCCAAAACATCTAAGGGACCCTCTGGTGGTTAGATTGAACGACTGAGAATATGGTTGCCGTCTATGGAACGCCAATACCCTCTGTCGGCATTTACCGATCTAGCTGTCCCGAGACAAATGAAATAGGATCTGACCCCTGAACTTCATGGAGTCATTTTTGGAAAGATCCAATTTAACTCTGGTGACTGGAAGAAAGATACCTTCAAGTGTGTCAAGGGCTCCACATCCTATTCTACGAGGGGGCTGCATCCTGGGGCCATAATAAATAATATTTCAACTGATCTTCATCCTTATGCTGCCGAGACCCTCTCCAATCTGATGATGTCAAAGAAGTAGACGTATCCGAAAGGGAAGCTACGGATAGAAGGTTGGAGGTACTCTGTCCCATTCTGGATTGACCTTACTGAATGGGTGCTTTCGACCTACGAGGACACCCTAAAAGCTGTCGGCCTGTTTTATGCCGTTAGAGCCTCCCAACATGGCATAAAAGTAAATTGGCCTATGTTTATCGCATTGGTGGAGTTGTACAATCATTACACATGTACTTTCTTTACTCCGGATAGGGAGATAGGTTTGGCTGTACATGAGATACAGGCAATATCAATGTTGCCCTGGGGAACGGAGCCGTACGTGGAATACGTTCCTTTTGATGAAGAGCTTTTAGACTTGGAGAAGGAAAACCCTGAGATGGTGGGAGTGTAATAAGAGTTACTCTATCACTTCTTCATCTGTCACAAGATCAAAAAGAAGGGCAAGACCGAGGGGGCAATTCCCCATACGAAGTCTTGGACTAACTATGTCTTCATTCAGAAAGAGGAAGAAGATGGCTCGGTCTTCTACTCAACTTTTAAGCCCTCGACGAAATCTTAGATAGAGCAACTGATGACAGATGAAGGGGCAGCAGATACCGACGACAGCGATGATTCGTAGGGACAATCCCCGATTTATCACTTCTTTCGGCAGGCTTAGTTCAAATTGTCGGAGAAGGCTGTGTTGGCCGCCTTTCTGATGATGTGGCTTCGCGACTGTGTAGTCCCTGGTATTTCAGGGTCCATCGAGAGGATGAGCCGGGGTATGATTCTTCCAGCTGTAAGACTGGTGTTCGGACACTGGCTCGCCCTGCTTCCTGTATCCAATGAGGTTTACAGGACTTTACTACATGCGCGGTGATGCCTGATGGTAGAAAGGACTTTGCCAGGACTAAACTCCCCTTTTATTACTTAATGGGATGGCTGGTGCTGTACTGTCCCAGATTAAAAAATATCGGGCTGATGACAGACTCTTTAGCAGGAGATGCCTTTCTTCGAAGGTTCGATTATGCAGATTGGGCTGTCACCGAGGTGCCTGCTTGTAGGAGGGTTTTGAGCTTCCTACATAATTATAAGTTCTTTAGAGTGTCCCCTCTATCTGGTAGTGGCCGCACAGGCGATTCCTTAGTAGATGAGGGAGCACTCATTACGAGCTTGACTCCTGAAGCATTCTGTTGGCTCCAGTCTATCAGGCCTTCTCATCTGGTGCTCAGGGATAGAAACCAAACTTTTCTGGAACCTTATCTGCCAAGTCATTTTGCACGGCAGTTTGGGTATAACCAGCTTCTTCTGGGCAACCCTAGCCCACATCTAGAGTCGCTAGGAAGTCTGATTGACGGGGCGCATGCATGGGGCTATTACAACGCTGGATGTACAGGGGCAATTTTTACCTTACCAAAAGATAAACCTGAAACCCACCTGCTTTTTGCTGCTACAAAGTTTTATACTCAGATCAATACCCTTTGTCCTCGGTATGACTGTAAGCAGAGTTTAGTATCGGAGACTAGGCTTGCCTCCATTCTTACAGATATAGGACGAGCCCGAGCAATGAGGGGCCATAGGAGGGAAGGTGCCGCACCTGCAGCAGAGCCAGCTACAGCACTACCAAGGAGGGCAGCTCTCGAAGAGCCATCTGCTATAGCACCACAAAGGAAAGATATTGAAAAGGATACTTCTCTCCCTGACCTTCCTCAAAAACAAAAAGCTTCGACTGAACTGCCTCAACAGTCGACTTTTTGAAAGGAAGAAGAAACTTGCTGTCAGAGGTGTAAAGAAGGTCAAGGATGTGGGTGCCGGCTCGCCTCCCCCCAGAAGATCTTCCCAGAAAACTCAAGGGAGTGAAACGGCGTCACAGGCCGTTACTATCCCGGACGTCGATCTGGATTCTTTAGCCGTCTTGGTAGAACCAATACGCGTGACGTCTTCAAATAACGCTCTCTTACCCTTACGTTTGTCCTTTGTACAGGATATTGAAGTCGTGCCCGAGGCAGGTGTCTCTTCATTTGAAGAGGTGGACGTGACGATGGTGTCTCCCATTCGTCTTCAACCGACGGATAAAGCCAGTCCATCTTATGTTATCTTTTTAGGAGATACGTTTAAGCTCGGGGCTTTAACGAATAAGTTGTACGAGAATCAAGTCCAATCGGCTCACCCTGCCGCGGGTATGTTATCTTTACGCTTTACCTCGGATGAGATTTTTCGCCTTCGATTTTGTGTACTCCTCGTGAAGCTGACTGCCATCATATATTTCCGTGTAGGTAAGGAGAGGGAACAATATGCAGAGGTTGTCGCAGGCACTGGAGCAAGACAAGAAGTTGCCCCCGGGTCTTCTGGGGTGGTTGGTATGGAAAGTTTCGTCAGTAAACTAGAATCGGTTGCTGAATATGTAGTTACACGTAGCGTTGGGACGGCCGCTATTGAACCTGCTCCGGGTCCAGCTGGGGCCCTAATTTTTGAACCAATTTTTTGTGAGTCCGCATCGGTAGATAAAGAAGTTGATCAGCGTACTGAGGCGGCTGTTATCGTCTCCACTCTAGGTCCAGCTAGGGCCGTAGAAGATAAGCAACCTGCATCAGTTTTTGTCATGCCCCGATTCGTAGAGTCATTTATACACATATTTTATCTCTTAGAATCGATCGTCCTCGCTTGGGTGTGATGCCGTACAAGTCTGGTATTGCACTTGTACAAGGCGAAGATGGTACATAATTGATAATCTTCAAATCGAAACACATCGCAGCGGCAGAAGCAGATAAATTGAAGTATATGAGGACAATGTTTCTCATTGAGTAGAAGTGCATTACTTCTTTATAGCAGCGGAGATAAAAGGACAACTTGAAGTTACACAGAGACATATATAACTTTATTCTCTTTATTGATAATTGAAGAAAAGTACAAGACTTGTATTGAAGTACAATGCTTACAACCAATCTCACTTTACATTGAAAGCCAACTGAGCAATGCTACAAAGTTTACATTTGATACTTGGATACATTGGATTAGAACTCGATATACTGACTTGGCTTACAATCTCACTGGTACAACTGATTACAATGTTCCATACATTATGCCCTTTATAAACAGAAGACATCATCTTGTATAAGGAGAGATTCCGTATGCCCAACAAATCTTCGATGTAGCGGGACCAATCAAGCCAATCTTCGTGTGTAGAACATTCCAAGCACGAGCACCTGCCCACAAAACGTGGGTCAGCACATCATCTATGTACTGGCGAGCAGAATCCAACCCACTCGCCTAAACCAACATTTAGGTAATCATTAAGCAGCATTTATTAGAATGATCTTTCTACTTGGGGCCTAGCATCATTATACAGTTCTTGAGCAGAAACATTGAAGTATGTAAACATGTCTTAGCATGGTATAGCATTTCTTTGTGTAAGGCATCATCTAAGCAACATTGAGTTAACACGTTGAGCATATTATGGAAATACTTTCTGAAGGCATCGTTTAGCATACTTGGTGTTATCATTCAACAGGTTATGGCCATGATCTAAAAGGCAATGTATTAGAAATTCACATTTAACATGTTGAGCATGTTATAGAGTCTCTCATTTAAAGGCAACAACACAGTATCATTTTATTTTGCATGTTAAGTAGGCATGTTGAACCAATATATACAATATCACAATTATGTGATTCCTTACCGATAGCCGACTTCTCATTCCTGCGTCAAATACAGGTTATCAGATATACTTACGCTGCCTGCACAAAATATTCATTAGCATGCATCCTGACTACATGGTCACTGGTGTTGTTAAACCATATGGACTCTTTTCATTTCATTTCATTTCATTTCATTTCGAGATAATGCGGTCAGCATAGTAGATGGCGAGCCTCTATGCCACCCCGCCTTATCCGTGCTCCCATAGCACTCATCATTATTTTCTCCTAGGCCGAATCGGTCCCCAGGGCCCTTGGAACCGTTCGAAAAAATTATTACTCAAACCTTGTATACAAGTTGTCCATGACCATGCGAATGCGTGTACGACTCGATTGTGAACAAAATCGCATGGTAAAATATATTAAGGAAAATAAAGGCAACAGTGCATCATTAGTCATATTCAATGACTTATTCATTTCATCGATACCATCATTTCATTCGGTGATCTCGACGATCGCAGCTTATCATTTCTCATTCCTTGCTTCATTGCAACGTATCTCATATCATTCCTTTCTTAAGAGGAACGTAACATTCATTCATTTCATAGGGACATTTATTTATTCATTTATTTCTTATAAGGGACATGCAGCATTTTATATTCTTGCAACAGATATACAGAGAGTACATGATTCTAGTGTTTCATTCAGTTCATTGGGTCGATAGCATAGCCAGTTCATTTCTTATTATATCATTCATAAGGCATCTTATTATTCAAGTGTCTACTTGTTCCGGCAGCGTTAAGCATAAGGGGCAATGTTATCAATTCATTCTCAGGCCTCAATTGACATTAGCAGTTCAATGTGTTATACATTTCAATAATTCTCAACATAGGCATCTCTATTATTCAGCAATTTAAAACATGGGACATTTAGGGACAATTCATAGCATTTCAATACTTCATTTATTAAGCATGAAGGAGTAAGGAGGAGGAAGGACAGTTCCACTCACTTGCAATAAAGGGTCTTCCTGATTCAATCCCACTAAGCGTAGCTCCACCAGCGAGCCACATTCCAATACTTAATCCATCTAGCCAACTAAGTGAGACTGTATCAGTCTCAATTCTCCTGATTCCCAACTTAAGTTACGGTCCAATATTCTGATGCATCAAACAAGCCAATCAAATACCTCGTGCGGAGCGGGGCATTACATAATATACCACTCTGAAAAAGTTTTGTCCTCGAAACTTAAGGAAACAACTTTTCTACTAGATTCACTTAGTCACAACGAGTTATTCATTCAGCTTCAATTTAATATTCATTTCAGCCCACTCGGTCATTTCAAAATAGCTATCCAACTGTATCATTTCAATCCATCCACGTCTTTCTCTTTTCCAAATACTTACAACTTCTCATTGATTCACCAACATTTTCTTTGTATTCTATCTTGGTTGCAACATATCACTTCGTTTGGATCCATACACATATTTCAGGCGTCCCCAAAACATATGCATTTTAGCCAAAGACCGTGCTAGTGCAATAAATTCTTCCCATAATGTTATCTCAGTCGCAACCTATCACTTCAGCTGGATCCATACACATATTTTAGGCGTCCCCAAAACATATGTACTTCAGCCAACTTTCATGTTAGTGCGATTCGATCAGCCACGATATAACTCTCTTTTCCAAATCCGACTTAGCATCATTTCAATTGACTTATTACCTTATTCACTTGCCAGAATCACTATCTTCCAGGCCACAATACTTAATATCAGAGACAACATGGTTAAGCTCTATACCCAAGCATAACATTTCTAACATTCGATCAAGGGTCTAACTTAGAGCCAAACGTATCAAGGGTTCACAACATGCAATCACATTCCTTCTCAAACCAACAATATTTCTCACCGAGGCAATTCATCTTTTCTAAAAGATACAATCCGATGTCACCCACTATCGATTACCCGAGTCAGGGTATAATTCTATGCAACAGTCAAGGTTAACTTAGCTACCCGACTACAGGTACACTCAAGTCTTACCTTACGATTGCAATTCCCACTTATGGCCGACATATAATCCTCAAGGGTCAAACATCTCTTAAGGCACAAGTTGAAGCATACATTCCCTTAGGTCAATACTCATTATCACCGTCTCTCATTCAATGCCACAAGGTCATCCTATGGGTCTCCAATGGTCACCTATTATTCAGTCAATCTCTAAGGTTAGCTACATTGATAGCTAAACTTAATCGTTCAGGTGACTTTCCTAGAGTGGACGGCTACTAGGATTATACTAGTTTCTTATTCTTAAGGCCAACAAGCAACCAACAGTCCTAAGGGACTCTACCCAAACCTATGGGTATCCACTCAGTCTGAATAACTATTTGTCATTGTCGGTTATGCCAACAATTGGTCAAGCAGCCCACGGTTTCTAGGGTCAAGTCTATCTATCTAGTGTCTTCCTCAAGAAAATAATTCCCACAGAGGCTCACTCTAGACTTACCTAACGATCGAGTAAGATCGATTTAACAACATTATGGCCAGTTTCCAATCCGACATACGATTCTCATCGTTCTAATAATCCATCAAGTAAAATTCTCAATGATTCAATTTCTATTCCAACTCCTTTGTACCCACATGAACCCATAAGCCAAGGCTAACTATTCAAGGGTCATCGATTCCGATAGTCTTAACATAACTATGGAATCATGCTATTCAGTCTGTATGACGAAGTCACACCACTAAGTCATAAGCCAACAATCTATATCCCAACCAACAATCACCTATACCGACATTATCCAACACATTGCAATTTCTCGTTCCTATTCGTTTCTCAATCATCAAACTATCTTACGGGCATTCTTCAATCTCAGGTAGCAATGGTCGAGTAGTTCATCCCATTCTATCCGACAATTTATGTATCACTTAACCATCCTCTATGCAACACAAATATTTCGGTTTGCTACTTGTTACTTTCCTGGTACAATTCAATTCCTCAGCATACATGCACATATGCAATGACTGTCCTTTGGTAATCAAGATGGATTGACATCTATTACACCATAGGGTCAAGGCAAAGATTTCTAATATTCCTGTGGTTCTCCGACAATATTTTTAAAACTTTTTAGCTTAGCAATCAACTTTGTATTAGCCACATTTGACTTACATCCAACCAATCGAATTCAACATTCAGATGTTCTAAGCCACAACATTCTCTAGCCAAATCTATTTACCCATAGCATACTGTCTTACTAGCCTGAGTCATCACTCGACTAAACAATTTCTAACCAAGCCACCAGTTACAATTTCCGACAATCTCGCTACTCAATATAACATCACCGTCAAGGGACACTCGAGTCATCTAGCCACAATACATGACTCCCAGCTAAGTCTTGGCACTACCCAGTACCCACAGATAGTCTCATTGCTATTCTATGGAAAAGGTCAACATACATCTCGTTCTGAGGTGGTCGAGGCAATATACCACTCAGAAACGAAGCCATCCTTAAACAATACCAACTCAATCTATTCCGGACATTCGTGATCTATAATGATTACAATACTTAACCATAATCTTGGGATCTCAATATCACAAGCCAATATTCTTAGGATCTCAAAAGCACTAGCGAGCGCATATGAGTCAACTCACTAGTTCTGCTGAACTCATCCATCAATTACCCCATTCACAATTCTTTCCCAACATTATATGCAATTCTCAACTTGTTACAGCATACATAGCTACTTTTCTATATTCCTACATTTCCAAACAACATTCACAACATAGCATTCTATGGCATCGAGTCATTGTTGAGTTATTTGTGTCCATACCAACAACAATCATTCATTCAGGGGCATCACAATGTATATAGACTTATTGTATGGAACATCCAGTGAGCAGCCAAGAGGGTCAACGATCTTTCAGACACGAACAACATAGGATGATTACCGAACAACAACAGCATAATCGCGGAAGCAATCTTTGATTTAATCGCGGAAGCAACGTTGGTTAATCGTCGATGCAACTTTGATTTGAAACGAATCAAAGAATAGACCAAGGACGTAAAGCCGTGCTCTGATACCAATTTGTCACGCCCCGATTCGTAGAGTCATTTATTCACATATTTTATCTCTTAGAATCGATCGTCCTCACTTGGGCGTGATGCCGTACAAGTCTGGTATTGCACTTGTACAAGGCAAAGATGGTACATAATTGATAATCTTCAAATAGAAACACATCGCAGCGGCAGAAGCAGATAAATTAAAGTATATGAGGATAATGTTTCTCATTGAGTAGAAGTGCATTACTTCTTTATAGCAACGGAGATAAAAGGACAACTTGAAGTTACACAGAGACATATAGAACTTTATTCTCTTTATTGATAATTGAAGAAAAGTACAAAACTTGTATTGAAGTACAATGCTTACAACCAATCTCACTTTACATTGAAAGCCAACTGAGCAATGCTACAAAGTTTATATTTGATACTTGGATACATTGGATTACAACTCGATATACTGACTTGGCTTACAATCTCACTGGTACAACTGATTACAATGTTCCATACATTATGCCCTTTATAAACAGAAGACATCATCTTATATAAGGAGAGCTTCTGTATGCCCAATAAATCTTCGATGCTGCGGGACCAATCAAGCCAATCTTCGTGTGTAGAACATTCCAAGTACGAGCACCTGCCCACAAAACGTGGGTCAGCTCATCATCTATGTACTGGCGAGCAGAATCCAACCCACTCGCCTAAACCAATATTTAGGTAATTATTAAGCAGCATTTATTAGAATGATCTTTCTACTTGGGGCCTAGCATCAATATACAGTTCTTGAGTAGAAACATTGAAGTAAGTAAACATGTCTTAGCATGGTATAGCATTTCTTTGTGTAAGGCATCATCTAAGCAACATTGAGTTAACAAGTTGAGCATATTATGGAAATACTTTCTGAAGGCATCGTTTATCATACTTGGTGTTATCATTCAACAAGTTATGGCCATGATCTAATAGACAATGCATTATAAATTCACATTTAACATGTTGAGCATGTTATAGAGTCTCTCATTTAAAGGCAACAACACAGTATCATTTTATTTAGCATGTTAAGCAGGCATGTTGAACCAATATATGTAATATCACAATTATGTGATTCCTTACCGATAGTCGACTTCTCATACCTGTATCAAATATAGGTTATCAGATATACTTACGCTGCCTGCACAAAACATTTATTAGCGTGCATCCTGACTACATGGTCATTGGTGTTGTTAAACCATATGGACTCTTTTTATTTCATTTCATTTTATTTCATTTCAAGATAATACGGTCAGCATAGTAGGTGGCGAGCCTCTATGCCACCCCGCCTTATTCGTGCTCCTATAGCACTCATTATTATTTCCTCCTAGGCTAAATCGGTCCCCAGGGCCCTAGGAACCGTTCGAGGAAATTATTACTCAAACCTTGTATACAAGTTGTCCATGACCATGCGAATGCGTGTTCGACTCGATTGTGAACAAAATCGCAAGGTAAAATATATTAAGGAAAATAAAGACAACAGTGCATCATTAGTCATATTCAATGACTTATTCATTTCATCGATACCATCATTTTATTCGGTGATCTCAACGATCCCAGCTTATCATTTCTAATTCATTGCTTCATTGGAACGTATCTCATATCATTCCTTTCTTAAGAGGAACGTAACATTCATTCATTTCATAGGGACATTTATTTATTCATTTATTTCTTATAAGGGACATGCAGCATTTCATATTCTTGCAACAGATATACAGAGAGTACATGATTCTAGTGTTTCATTCAGTTCATTGGGTCGATAGCATAGCCAGTTCATTTCTTATTCTATCATTCATAAGGCATCTCATTATTCAAGTGTCTACTTGTTCCGACAGCGTTAAGCATAAGGGGCAATGTTATCAATTCATTCTTTGGCCTCAATTCACATTAGCAGTTCAATGTGTTGTACATTTCAATAATTCTTAACATAGGAATCTCTATTATTCAGCAATTTAAAACATAGGACATTTAGGGACAATTCATAGCATTTCAATACTTTATTTATTAAGCATGAAGGAGTAAGGAGGAGGAAGGACAGTTCTACTCACTTGCAATAAAGGGTCTTCTTGATCCAATCCCACTAAACGTAGCTCCACCAGCGAGCCACGTTCCAATACTTAATCCGTCTAGCCAGCTAAGTGAGACTGTATCAGTCTCAATTCTCCTGATTCCCAACTTAAGTTACGGTCCAATATTTTGATGCATCAAACAAGCCAATCAAATGCCGCGTACGGAGCGGCGTATTACAGTTTTGGCTGAGGTTGACATTGAACGACCTGGGTCTGCTCTTGTTTCCTTAGCTCAACTTGACATTGAGCAGGCAAGAGGTATGAAATTATAACTCTTTCACACTCTTTAAGTTCTTCTTCCCGTTGTTGATATATATATTGCTTAATTGTCAGATTCGGCTTCTTTCCAAGTATTTCTTCCTAGGGCGGAAGATCCCCATCAAGCTCCCTCTCCAACGACCTCTTCCGAAGATGACGAGATGGCCCAGGAAGTCGTTAAAGCTTTTTATTCTATTTTTAAAGTAAAGCTTTATGGAGTTCTAAATCGGAACGCCGCCTTTCGACCTGTGAAGGCTGTTGCAGAATACCAAGTGGCGGCCCTTGAGAGCATTGCCGGCTATAAGGAGGACCAGATGGCTAGACTCAGGGAAGCCAAACAATGAAGCCCGACGTCGTTGTTTTGTGAAGAAGACGAGTCTTTAGTCGCGGCTGTCGCAGAGAAGGAGGCTACATTCCAGGCCAGAAAGGATGCCCTTGCTCAAGAGATCTGCGAATTGGCTGATCAGTATGAGCAGTTCATTGCCGCGAGTGAGGCTCGTATTGCTTCGAAGAATAAGCTGGCTACCCAAATCACTGAAAAATATAATCACATCGTACAGATCCAAAATGAGATTGCCCAACTGGAGGCCATCTTGAGGATAGTTGTGCCTGAACAAAAGGATTATTCGGTTCAAGCTGCCATGACTGCCACCACTTTAGGCCAATTAAAAGAACAGCTGGTGAAGTTGGAGGGAGGGCACGTGAAACTGATCCCCTTCCATGATGAAGCTGCCCGACAGGAAGAAGTGCGCCGTCGTGCTACTGCCAAGTTCGAGACTGAGATTACGGCTCTAAGGGATAGCATCAATCGGTTGTGTATCCCTTAGATCTTCTTTTGTAATAGGCTTAGTTAGCCGTCAAGACTCTTGTATCTTTTTCTTTTTTCTGTCTTTTGATAGACGTTTTTAATAAATAGTCTTTTGGCTTTTGAAACTCATGAATGAAGTTTGTAAAATATCAGAACTAGAGGAAGTGTGGACGTAGTAGGGATATTTCTGGTGGGTATTCTTGTTAGAGAATTTGATGTGGACTTATTATCTGTTTTATGTTCAAGATTCTCAAACATAGATAATAAATTGAAAGAAACTGCTAATAGAGGTAATGAGGACGTAATAGAAGAGGATGTTCTATATCTGACCAGAGGTAATATGGACGTAGACGGATATATAACATTAGGTAGGAGTGAATAATTCAGAGTTAATATAGACGTGATTATCTTTGACGAATGTTTTGCTCAGAAGTTGTATGGACGTGGCAAGATATTTCTTAATTATTCCAATGAAAAATAATTATTGGAAAATAGTTCAGAGGTAATATGGACGTGATTGTTTTCATAAGACCGAGTTTGGGCAGAGTCCAAAACGAAGATAATTCCACTAGGGAATCATTTTTTTAGAGGACCTATTATCCATGGCATATCCAAGGCTCTTAAAATATGAATAATAATTGAATGATTTTTTGAATCACGTAAATATTGCACTGTACATTTACATGATTAAAATAGGGTATATGCGAATGTTGTACATGAAGGTTACACATAATATTTCTTCAGGAACTTGCCGTTGATCGGCATCATGAGCAAGTTACCATCATGCTTGGTTAGTCGATATGTACCGTTAGAATACACAGATTCTATAACAAAAGGACCTTTCCATTTAGGCTGGAATTTTCCTTTTCTTTTGTGTTTCATGACCATTGGTCTTCTCACTACTAAGACCAGATCACTAACTTGAAAGATTCTTTTCCTCACTTTTTTATTAAAGGCTCAAGAAAGGCGTGCTTGGTATAACTCAATACGATGTTGAGCCAATAAGCATTTTTCCTATAGCGCATCCAGCTCTTGTAGTCACAGATGGTAACTTTCTTCAGTAGTCAACTCACTAGCTAAGGCTACTCGAAGAGAGGGAATCTGGATTTTTTAGGGAAGAACTGCTTCGCTCCCATAATCCAGAGAGAATGTCATATTGCATGTTGGAGTGCAGACCATTGTACGATAGGCCCAGAGACATTCGCCGTGTTTCTCATTCCAATCGTGCTTGTTTGAAGACACAAACTTCTTAAGAAGTTTCATGATAGTCTTATTGAAGGCTTCTGCTAATCCATTAGCTGCTGGATTGTAAGCGGTAGAGGCTACATTCTGAATTTGATTCTTTTTACAGAACCGATAAAATGCATGGCTCGCAAATTGTGGACTATTATCATAGATCTTCCTACGAGGTAGGTCGAAGCGGTAGATGATGTGATGTTTGACAAAACTGATCACATTCGACGTCTTTACTTAGATGAGAGGTATAGCTTCTGCCCATTTGGAGAAGTAATCGGTTATATCTAGGATAAACCGATGTCCTCTAGAGGATGGCGGGCTGATTGGGCCGATGACGTCCATATCCCAGGCTTCAAAAGGCCAAGATGCTGCCGTCGGGTGTAGAAACTCCGAAGGTTGATAAATAAAATCGGCGTTGTCACGACCCACTCCCGAATAATCGGACACGAGTCGGACACACCCAGCCTTCGTCGATGGACACGACGAAGTAAGCTGTACAATTCTAAGGAAAACTCCAAGATATAAGATATATAAAACAACACAGCTACTATACACGTTCCCAGAATCACCACAATCCACAAGTTATTTATACGATATCATCCGAAGACAAATCCGATAACATGAATAAGGTTATACAATCCTGAATCCTTAATATAATACACATGATACAATTCTAATAAACTAGAAAGAATCTAATCTAGGGCATTGCTACTCTAAGTCCATCCTGAAATACAACTCCACAATCTTCGGGCTCTGGCCCAAGGTGGTACAACATCATCAAGGAAACCTGCAACTTATCCTGTCAGGAAAAGAGCAAAGTACAACCCCGACAAGAAGCTCTAAACAATGTAAACTGAAGTGCATGAAAAAGAATCATGATATGAACTATGATACAAGACAGGAATATGAAACTGTGGTACAAGAATAACAATGAAACTATAGTACCAGATCCAGAAATAATGAAACTATTCTATCAGTGTAACATGTATTTGAAATAACTATCAGAGTATGTGACCGGCTGGGTAAACAGTGAACAGTAAACAATGAACAATGAACAATGGTACGGCTTAGAGTCTCACGTGCACGGTGTAAGACCTAAGCTATTAGTCAATGCCTAGCTAAAATAGGATTGGTCACATATCTGTAGTATTTCCCCACCCCAATGTACAAGTAAGAATAATGAACTATGAATAATGAACGGTGAACAGTGAACAATGAACAATGAATAGTCGTGTGTACAACGTGTCAATATGAGAACATGAAGCAAAACAGAAATACAGAGTAAAGAGATCGAATCGGTGTACTTGCCTTGCTCTGGAGGTCCGAGAATAGAAATGTAGTAATCTCTATGTGCACTTAGAATTTGGTATAATTTGGTCAGAATCTAAACAATAGCCACTAACTAAAGTTGCTAACTATCTAATTATCCATATACTAGCTAACTATAGACTAGCTACAATTTTTTTAAAGAAATATATACTATAGCTTAATCAAAACAATTGAAACTATTTTTAGCAAAGAATCATTTGTTTATAACATACTAGTTAGCTAAAAATATTTATTTATACTAACTGCCAAATTTAGTAATTTAGTCACTAAAATGTAACAATTTAGAAATTCAAAGTAGCTGTTAAAATAATACGACTACGTAAAATTTAGAGTATGTACTGGTTTAATGAATACTTAATTATCAAAGTAATAATTAGAAGTACCTTAAACCATTTATTTGGACAATAATACCTAGCTAAAGTTTTATCCAAATAAGAACAATATTTACATATACATATATATTTGCAAATATTTATTATTATTATTTCTTTACTATACAAATGATTACCAAGACATATTAAATGTTAATTTAATTAGCATTTTAACAACTACAATAATAATGATGATAATAATAACAAAATCAACAACATACACAACCAACCCAAAATCACTCTAGCCTTTATTTAAAACTCTAACTCAAAGTCAAATGAGTCTGCCCTGATCTGGTTGAATATACTAGCACTCCTGCAACCCAATCCCTGCTACCATAACTCAAAGTTGAGCAATCTCAGCAAGTTCCATACGTCCTGACTAGCAAGGTTCAAATTGAACAACGCTTGAGCCTAAAATCTTTATAAAAGACCAAGCTAAAAAAAACACATAAACTGGAACTAGTAGCAAGATTACAACTCTAAATCGAATATGGGTTCCCACCACTGCAATCTCCAGTTTACTTCCTAAATAAAGGAACAACACATCAATCCTACCATTACCCAAAAGTCCCAGCAATATATACAAAATCCCAGTCAAACAAATAGTATGAACCCAGCAGTATTTAGCAAAATACCCACAGTTTGGCTTCAATAGAACCCAACCCAAAATCATTTGGACTCTAACTGCTGTTTTTTCTTCCCAATTGGCAAATCAAAAATTGGAAAATAATATACAACGCAAAACAACTGGCTTATAAAAAAATATAACTCAAACTCAGCTATACAAAACGATACTATACTGCATTCAGTTTTAAATTTGTTTTTCGTACCCCTGCAACCATTTGGCTCCAGCTACTTCCAAACACAACTACTCCCAGTCTATCTCCTACTCGCATCTTCCATGCTAGCCTCTACCAGCCTACTGCAATGGATACAACAGCATTCGAACACGCACCCTCTGTCACGCACACAGAACACAACACAACCACATGACGCTGGACACGAACCAAGCAAGACACGATCTCAACACCTTAATCCGATCCCGACCCAATTCCTGGTCAACACTACCATATCAACTTGTGCTTATAATAAATGAGTATAACACTCGTAAGCTTCATAACCCATTTGACAAGGATAAGCTAGAGGAAAATATACCTGAGTCTTAAAAAACTCGACTTCCTGTGTCTCGATTCAAACTGAACAGAGCACCCGAGTCCACATAGACAATCCGTCAAATACTTGCTGTACAACAAATGAATACTACAATTCAGCAACTCTGCTTGATTCGAAAGAACCGAACTACCAGAAAATTGATCCAAGGACCAGAACAACAGACCAATCCAATTTATTGAGAACAGGTTTTAGAAGTATACCTGAGCTCAAAAGGACATAGTCTCCAGTTCTAGAATTCGACACACTCGTCTTCCTATCCAGAATGACGAGGCACAACTGTCTCTGGTAATTTCAAATATAAATCAAGAACAACCGATCAATGATTCAAATTAAGAAGAGCGATCGATCAAGTGATCAGAGGTCGATTTTTGTTTTCTACTTACCGATCGAATTCAGATCGATCGATCGAGATTCGAGTTGAACCGATCTATCGGATCACAACATTTCGGAAACAAAAAATCAAATCGACCAAAGAAAAAGAGACGAAGAAGGAGATCCTTACAAATTTTGAAGACTGATGGTGTCCCGAGCGATGAGCGGAGTCGTCGGCCTTACTGCAACTACGATTTCGATGCCACCACCATGGCTAGGCACTCGAGCTTGGACTGGACCCCATGGCCAGAGAATCTACATGATCAGCGTTGCCGAGGGGTGTGTCGAGGAAGCAGCCACGCCACTGGAGAAGAAATTGCTGCTCGGAGAGAGGCCGCCAGTCGTCGTCGGAGTCGTCGTCGCCGCTGGGACTCACCGTCGTCGCTGGGACTCGCCGAGCTCCGGAAGCAGAACTTCGAACGAGCTCAGGAAGAAGTTCTTCGAAGGAAAAATTTACTGGAATGAAATGAGAACTACTGTTCTCTCATTCCTAAATCAGTAAAATACAACTTTGTATTTTACACCCTCTGCCCAGATTAATTACAAATGACCCCCTCCCGCAATGAATTTTATACAAAAAAACCCTTTGCCTTTTCACAATTTACAGAAATTTATGAAAATTTGTTAGAAAATTAAAGAAACTAAATGGGGTCCACATAACAAACTTGAAAATTCAAATTTTAAGAATTTAAAAGTTTAGAGGGAAAATAAAATAAAATTTTCAAATTATAACCAACATTCCTATAACAAGCCCAAAGTGAATTAGGCCCATCATCAACCCTATTAATTATATAACTTAGAGAAATTAGAAGATGAAATCATTAATCTCTAATCAAAAATTTAACCAGAAAGTTATTCACATAAAATATGCCAACTTAAATTTTTAGGAAGGTAATTTTCTAAAAGAATAATTATTCACAAAAATTTTAAAATACCAGAAAAATAGTATTATTTATAAATTTTGGAAAAGAGGAGTTACAAATCTTCCCCCTTAGAAATTTTTTTTCCTCAAAATTTCAAAATGGTACGATAAAGTAATTAGATACAAAATTTGAATTTGGCCCGATTTAAAGTGGAAAAAAATGATAATCACAGGAATCATGATCATGGAATAATAGTCTCAATAGCATCCGATGATCTCGCATATCTGGGTCACTTCCCCTACAGTTTCTGCCACGCCAATATGCATCTGGCTGCAGTGAACCTTCGGTTCCATTGTCCTGATAATACTAGATTACCGTAATACTTTGTCGACTTTATCCGATATGGGATAAATTTAGGACTCAGCTTCGATAATACCTGAGAACCTGAGAATACACGTAATTACTTTGACCTAGAGCCCCTACCTCGCTAGTGTACAGCTAGCTGCAATGGACTCACAGTCTCCATAATCCAGGTCATAGTAGGTTGTCAAATATTTTCTTAACTTTATCCAGAAGTTTCAAAAAAGTTTGTGAAAATGATAGTGAGGAGTAGTATCTGTTCTTAGAAACAAATTTTTATTGAATACTAAAAGACAATCAACAGTCAACAAGTAGCTACTAGGTACTATGAAACAACAGTAAGATAGAGATGAGACTTTAGAAATAAGTCTCGAAATGGAGAAACAACAAGGAAATGTAAAAGAACATCAAGAAAGATAGTGATCCACACAGTGTCTCCGGTCGTCAGTACTCGTCCGGAATAGGAATGGTCTCTACTTCCTCGGCTGTCATGAGGTAGACTCGTCCCTCTGTCTGATCTCCCTGCGGCTGCTGGACATGAAGAGGTAAATCCTCCTGCTGGAGTCCCGGTAGCTCTTTTACAAGTTCTGCCAAACTATACAACCTTTTGTTCATGTTGTAATTAAGGCAAAAATTGTCAAAACTTTTAGGCAGAGTTTCGAGAATGATATCGACCTGGGATTCCCTATCGATTTCAGCTCCAAGGATCTCCATCTCATTAAGATGACCCATCATCTTGAGAACATGATCCCTTACTGGTGTACCCTCAGCCATTTTTGTATTCATCAAACATTCTATAGCAAACTGCCTAGTTGCTCTACTCTGATGTCCAAAGAGTTCCTTGAGGTTATACATCATGTCATAAGCAGTGGCCATGGCCTGATGCTGATGTTGTAGTACATTTGACATAGATGCCAGAATGTAACACTATGCCATCTCATCTGCCTTTTTCCACTTCTTATAAGCCTCTTTACCTCTTCATCAGAGTTAGCATTAGGCTTAGGTGGGCATTCCTCAACAAGTACATAATTGTACTCCTCAGCAGTCAGAACAATGTCTAAATTACGTTTTCAGTCAATATAATTAGGTCCAGTAAGTTTGTTTTCTTAAGAATCACCATAAGTGGACTGAAAGAACCTATTTATTTGAAATCCTGAGAATCACATAAATAAAATTATATAGGGAAAAAAAACTTTTTGAATTAACTAAATATTGATTCCCTTAAAACAATAATAAAAAATTCACCAACACCTTGAACACCATGAATTTAGCATGCCATGATAGTATGGACGTATACAAATTCAACTTTGTTCAAGTAGGTTTTTCTTATTAATTTTACTATCATGTCAACATAACTTTATGACAAATAAAATTAATATGCTGGTCTTGCTCTGGTCATACAAATGATAGCAGTGACTCCGATGGGGAGGATACCACTATTTGTATCTAAGTGTATACCATTACTTAATACTAAATCCATTACCTTGTAATGAGTTCCTTCAGATGGAGAAGTAAACACATACTAGGTAACTTTCTACAATTATCCCTAAGGAAGTTTGTACTGGTGATTCATAATTATACTCATCCGATATGGAGGAAAGCACTAAAGCCAACATGCAAGTATAATTACATCACCTACAAACCAGTAATAGAGACCATAGGATTTATACTAAATAAATACCCTCTCCCACTTAGTTATTTAACAATGAAAGTTTTTCTATTAGTTGATATTATGTCCATGTTGTCCATTATTAATGTAGGCTTGGTTTTTCAAAAAAAACGACCACACAATAATAAACATGCATAATCAGAAAAAGCTAAATGACAAAAATAAAAGAAAATATCCAACTATTATGGTTACCTTTGCTGCTCCATCCTCAACTATCCGAATCCAAAATCTGTCGCTGCGCAGATCTATTCTGGGTTTGACCTGCCCGGTCAAGTCGCGGGGTTCAGGGCAGCGCCCCAATTTTTTTTTTTAAGGTTTTGGCTGTCGATTCCTTCATCGAAAATCATCTGTCTGCCTTTGGGCTGCTTAAAACCAGCAACTCGTCCGGCGTCAGAAACAGCCACCACCGCCATCACGATTGATCAAAAATAATTAAAATTACATCAATCATATGCCTCCCGAAGGAGTTCACACATAATCTAGATTGAAAAATTAAAATAATTAGCACGATCAACCCTCGTGATTTTAATTACATCCACAACAACAACAACATCCATGACATGTCCATGGTTTAAACAACACAATCAAAAATATGCATTGGACCATAATAGTTGGATCTAAGATGCCTGCAAAACCGAGTTAGAACAGATCTACATCTACCGACTATTACACAGTGCAGGCTTTATTGGACAACATGGACGTATCAATCAATACGTAGATCCAAAGTGGCTCTGATACCAATTGATGGAACTGGGGATTCCCAGGACCCTTCCTTTGGTGTGCCTATTGATCGATAGAAAGTTAAACAGATCTAATACGTGTTCAAACCCTTCATAGGTGGAAACTAGGGTTCACGAATTATACCTGCGATGGAAAGGAGACAAGTAATTCCTGGCAATCTCGAGCGGACGATCCCAAGATCTTCTGTACATATTCCTTCCTCGAGTTAGACGTCGTGTGGGCGACGATCTCCCAACATTTTCTTCTCCTTGGCAGCCCTCTCCTTCTCTCCTTACGTGAATCACGAATTTAGAGAAAGTTTCAGATTTCTGATCAGCAATCTAGCAGCCAGAGAATAAAGAATATATATAGGCTACGACAGGGACTATGAGAAGAAATTAGGGTTATGCCTCCTAACGGATCTGGATATCCCATGTTCAGCCCGAACACACAATCTGGGCCCATTAAAAATAGCTCGGTCCACTAATAAGCTATTGTTGCACTACCTCCCTAATCCCAAATTATGTTTGTGGGCTCCTTTTATTATATGGTGGGCAACTTTTAGAATTGTAATGAAGCGAGCGTCCAGAGGAAATTGAGCCTAGAGCTCTGATACCAATTTGTCATGTCCCAACCCGGAATCACCCGAATCATCATCCTCGTAGGGGACGTGATGTCGCACGAGCCTGGAGTTGCACTCGTGCAAGGCAAGATGACAAGTTCTCAAATGGTTATCTTTTGATTCAATATTAACTCGAAAGGAAAACATAGTATACGAAACAATTCTCTTTATTGTTATTCGAAACTGAGATTACAAAGCCTTTCGATAGCCTAACAATATATGCCAGATTGGCTACACCACTCAGGTTCTTTCTTGCCCACAAAGGATTTTACCGTTCCATACATCATGCCTTCTATATCTCGGCCGCATTAATCCTGTTGTATAGTCCGAGCGTCAATGCGATCGCACGCTTCAATGCGCTTCGGCATTCCAAGCCTCAACGCGTTCAAGCAAGGCTTCGCCGTGAGCCATCCATTCCCTGTACCCTGCATGAAGCTGGTGGGGGATCAGTACGTTCGTCCTCGCATGTACTGATGCAAAGATCATCTTTCCAAACCGACATTTTAATATTTTGTCACACTCATTTCCCGTATTTCCCGTATTTTCCGTATTTTTCTGTATTTCGTATTTATACTCGTATCTGGATTTTGGCATGTATTTTTATTTTTCTCAACTTGTGGAATTTTGGTATTTCTCGTATTAAGGTTTTTGGCTTGGCTCGGTTTTATTGGGTGGGTTCGGTTTGTTTGGTTTAGGTGTTGGAACACCATAGCCCTAAGCTCCACCCTCAACCCACCACAACTCCCCCTCTTTATAACTCCACCAACCTCTTCTCTCTCTTCATAACCACCATTTATTTCTTCTTCTTCTTCCTCCACACAACTCCCCAACCCCTAGGCAAGTGCATCTTGCCACTACATGAGGACCCTCTTTTTCTTGTCCATTTGCTAGTTTAGGACATGGAGATCAACATTAGTTCTTGGGTTTTTATGATTTGGAGTCTCTGTTGATGTAGATCTAAGTTATTGCTATTTTTGGATTTTATATGTTTTGATCCTTTTTGGTTGGTTTTCCTTGAGTTCTGATGTTTTCATGTGGAAGAGCTTTCAGTTTCACTCCAGTTGGAACTTTGGAAATCCGGATTTGGAGTTCGGATGGCCAAGTTATGAACTTTTGAAGTTTTGGTTTCAGCCATGTGTTCTTGCTGTTTGGAGAAGACAGTGAGCAGTGTGCAGAACTGTTTAGCTACGCACACTGAGCTACGCGCGCTCTTTAGCGCTGCGTACGCAGGCTTGAGTACGCTTCCTGTTGGAAGCGTGTCTCCTTGAGCTTGCATGACTTTTCACGCGCTGCTCCCTTGAGCTTGCGTGACTTTTCACGCAGCTGCTCCTCTTGAGCGTGCGTGACTTTTCACGCAGCTGCTCTCTGTAGCGTGCGTGACTTTCACGTACACTGCTCTCCCAGCGTGCGTGACTTTCACGTACACTGCTCTCTCAGCGTGCGTGACTTTTCACCTACGCTGCCCTCAGCGTGCGTGACTTTTACGTACACTGCTCTCCCTGCGTGCGTGACTTTTCACGCACTATTCCCTGTAGCGTGCGTGACTTTTCACGCAGCTGCTTCCTTGAGCGTGCGTGACTTTCACCTACGCTGCCCCTTGAGCGTGCGTGACTTTCACCTACGCTGCCCCTTGAGCGTGCGTGACTTTCACATACGCTGTCCTCCTGCGTACGTGTTATATTGTGTATGCATTCCCCCTGCGTGCGTGCTTTTGTGCGTACGCATCCCCTGACCCGTATTTTGATATTTTATTAGATATTTCATGCCCATTTTATATCCTTACGCCTTTTGTCATGAACTTGATTTTACTTAATATGTTGGAATGACTATGGTACATGGCTTGGTATGGCAAGGAACTTGCATAACCCGACAGTGACCCGTAGGGGGGCACTCCTGACATGACCAACCTGACATGATAGTGGCCCGTAGTGGCGCACTCCTGACAAGTACCCTGGCATGATTTATCTTGATAACTTGATAGTGGCCCTTGGCGGCGCACTCCTGACTTGACATGACCAGATAACTTAGCTTGACTTGCCTTGACACCGTGGGTGGTTCCTTCTTGCTTGCTTGTTAATCCACTTGTCCAGTCTTGCATCATGTCTAGGATAGGACTCCTGAGTACCACGGTCAGGAGTACCTACTAAAATGGATTAAGGCTAATAACTAGAATAACTCAGTAGTCATGAAGAGATGACACAGCTACAGGCAATCCCGTTACCTGGGCGCTCTTGGGATCTGTAGCCTGCCGTCGAGTAGGGCACATTTCCAGCGCACCGTCGAGTGTTGCACCCTCTAAGTCACCTAAGGGTACATTTGTCTCCCGGGCGATGTACCCACCTGAATTCAACCCTAATCTTTCGTCCTGGGTAGCCTGGATGGTCTGCAGGGCTTGTGGCTGTGGAACAATCTCACTGCATCTTGTTAGTAATTAGGCCTGTGATAACCCTAGTTAGTTAAAGTAGCAAGCCGTAGGATCTGCTTGGCCGTGATTGATTGAATGAGGTATAACCAGTCTAGCTATGTCTTGATCTCATGCAAGATTGCTCCCTGTTTTGATTCCTTGCATTATTTAACTTGCCGATAAATCGTGGGAAACCAAGCTCTGTTCAGATGAAGGGTTACAACCCCGGTCCTTGTTTGGTTTTCGGGTTGTAACCTGGCTATCGGAATAGTTCCATGGTTATCTCGTCGTATATCATCCTGACATGTTTTCGTAATTTTAGTTTTAATATTAGATTTTCTGTACTGATTGCTGGTTTTTGTTCTTATTTCGTGGCCCCCTTGTGGCACTTGCTCTTTCTGGGGTTGACCCAGCTGGTTTTGTGTGGCCAGATTTCGGAGCAGCTCCTGAGGATCTACCAAGCTTCCAGCCCAATGGTGGCGACTAGAAGGAACCCGGGCTACGAGTGGGTTTTCTATTTTGTTTCGCTCACTCTATTGTAAATTTATTCTTTTGAGGCGTTTAGCCGACGAGCACCTGTTAGCTCGATGCACTTTTACTTACTGTCTGCCTACGGGCTGTAAACATGATTAACAAATCCTAGGGTTGATCATGTATGACTTAACTCTTGCTAGTCCTTGTATTTTGTACGACTAGCTTCATGATCAGCTGATATATAATATTTGGGACGCCTTTTATTGTATATTTGGTGATCATACATCTTGTAATTATGTTACTTGCTTGAGATTGAGACAATAGGCTTGACCTTAAGAGACTGTTGGCTTGTAGTAAACCCTCATATCTAGACAGCCGTGACCGTATAGTTGAGATGTATTCTATTTCAATATACGTAGTTGGCTATGTCTGCCCCCGCTCTCCAGTATTCTGGTTCTGGGGCGTGACATGCTTTAAGTGGTGGCCCATGCAGGTCTTGTCAATCAAAAAATGTGAGGGTTTACCAAATAGATGTCTCAATCAGTATTCGCCCTTGATCTCCGCCCGTATTTTCAAATCCCTGAAATTCTTTCCCTGATTATGTGCTTGTATCGTTGATCTGTCCTGGTCCTTCCTTATTGTTTCCCTGTGTCGTCTTCTTCAGCGGCACTGTACCTGACCCTGCCGATCAGCAAGGAAGAGCACCTCCCGTGGACCAGAAGCAACCTGGGGATCAAGCCCAGCATTCCGGAGTCGCCTCCAGAGTGATACCTACTGGAGGAGAGTCACCAGTTCGGCCCGTCCAGCCCGCAGAGCTAGATGATGGTACCTTAGTAGGCCTCATCAGAACCTTGATAGCTTCCCAGGATCGTCGAAGCGACGCCCTGCACCAGACGGTTCAAGATGCTTTGACCAGAGGCGGACAACCAGGGAACCAGGCGGCGAACAGCTTCAAGCGCTTGAACCCTCCTTTCTTCGACGGCAGCGAAGATGCGGTTGCCGCGGATGCATGGCTTCAGGATACGGAGGTGGTTCTGGAAGCAGCCAGGACACCCAAGAATGAGAAGGTGGCGGTGGTACGCCTGCAGTTGTTAGACTTAGCTCGCAATTGGTGGGCGACACAGGCGATGGGATTAGTGGCACCCATTGCTTGGACAGTGTTTAGAGAGAGATTCCAGACGAAGTACTTTGATGCTGTGGCTCGATACGACCTGCAGACCAGATTTACCAACTTGAAACAAGGAGGCAGATCTGTCGACAGTTATGCATCAGAGTTTTCTAGGCTCAGTAGGTTTGCCCCCACCTTGGTGGCAACCGAGTATGATCGAGCCCAGCGGTTCCAGCAGGGACTGCATTTGGAGATCTTGTTGGCGGTTGAGCAGTTCGAGCACCAAACATTCGATGCAGTCTTGAGAGCAGCTAGGAGGCATGAGTACACCTCCCAGAGGATCGTGGATCGGACCGGAGGTAGGAAGCGGTCCCACAGTCAGATGCACCAATCATCAGCTCCAGCCCCGGCAGCTAGGGGATTGACCATTGGAACTCCGAGATGGGCGGCCTCAGTAACGTCGGTTCAGCATTCGCCCCGACGTACCCGCAGCAGCAGAAGCAGAAGCAGACTTCCGCGATAGGATGTTCTCATTGCGGGAAGCCAGGGCATGTGGTGGCAGATTGTCGCAGGGCACAGGGATTGTGCCTGGCTTATGGAGCAGCAGATCATAGAATTGGAGCTTGCCCGAACAGGGGTGGTTCATCAGCATCCAACCCTTCTAGCTCTTCAGTGAGAGGACCGGCCCCAGCACCAGTTCAGCAGCAGCAGTATCAGCCTTCGAGGCCCTTGCCGCCTCAGTCTTAGGTATTCCAGCAACAACACCTCCAGCAGTATGCACAAGCCCAAGCTCAGACCCAGAGTAGGCAGAGAGGTTTCCAGCAGAGGGGACCAGCAGCCAGAGGACAAGGTCAGGCCATGATGATGGCTATGGAAGAAGAAGTTGCACCAGGTGAGGTAGTGGCAGGTACTATTCTCGTCAACTCCCTTCCAACTTCGGTATTGTTTGATTCTGGTGCATCGCATTCATTCATGTCTGCACGATTTGCGACACGGATAGGATTGGAGCCCGAGTCATTATTAGTGAGGCTCAATATACTTACTGGTAATGGTCTTGTGGGGGTAGATCGAGTGTTTTCCTCGTATCGGATCGTAGTTAGCGGTAGGGAGTTTTTCGCTAGATTCATAGAGTTTCCTATGGCAGACTATGATGTAGTCCTAGGCATGGATTGGTTGAGGAACCAGTATGCTAGGATAGACTGCCATATTGGCAGAGTTATCTTTAGTATCCCTGGCGAGCCAGAGTTTTCATTTTCTAGAGGCGCGGTGGAGCCATCTTCCCCAGCATTGTGGATGGCAGTAGCAGCAGTACAGTTACCCCGGGTAGTTGAAGAGTTTCCAGATGTCTTTCCAGAGGAGCTTCCAGGGATGCCGCCGGAGCGGGAGATTGAGTTCACTATAGACTTGATTCCCGGGACAGTACCAGTGTCAGAGCGACTCTACAGGATGGCGCCTTCAGAATTGGAGATTTTGTACAAGATGATTGAAGAACTGAGGACCAAGGGATTCATTCGTGCAAGTGGGTCGTCTTGGGGAGCCCCGATGCTTCTTGTGAAAAAGAAGGATGGTACGTCCAGGCTATGTGTTGATTATCGTACCTTGAATTCGGAGACAATCAAGAACAGATACCTCTTCCGAGGATAGATGACTTGTTTGATCAGCTCAGAGGGGCTTCCGTATTCTCGAAGATCGACTTGCGGTCAGGATACCACCATATCAGAGTCAGAGAGCAGGACATCCCGAAGACAGCATTCAGATCGAGGTATGGATATTGGGAGTTCCTTGTTATGCCCTTTGGAGCGACCAATGCGCCGGCCGTATTCATGGACCTCATGAATCGCATTTTCATGCCTTACTTGGACCAATTTGTGATCGTGTTCCTAGATGACATCCTGGTCTACAGCAATAGTGAAGCAGAGCATGAGCAGCATCTCAGAGTCGTCCTTCAGACGCTTAGGGAGCATCAGTTGTACGCCAAGTTCAGTAAATACGAGTTCTGGCTCGATCGCATTTCATATTTGGGTCACATCATTACCCGAGGAGGAGTGGAAGTGGATCCCCAGAAGATTGTGGCTATCGAGTCGTGGCCGGTACCCAGCTCAGTGGCGAGGTTCGCAGCTTCCTTGGATTGGCCGGCTACTACCGGCAGTTCGTTTCAGACTTCGCAAGGATTTCAGCACCGATGACCCAGTTGACCCGCAAGGATGTGCCATTTGCTTGGACAGCAGAGTGTCAGGAATCATTTGAGAAGTTGAAGCGAGGTTTGATAACGGCTCCCATTCTCACCCTTCCAGATGGGACCGGAGGATTCACAGTTTATTGCGACGCTTCAGGCAGAGGATTGGGGTGTGTCTTGATGCAGCATGGAAAGGTAATATCTTATGCGTCACGTCAACTTCGTGATCATGAGAAGAATTACCCGACCCACGACTTGGAATTGGCGGCGGTAGTGTTTGCCTTGAAGTTGTGGAGACACTACTTGTACGGAGATAGAGTGGAGATCTTTACTGATCATAAGAGCCTGAAGTATGTTTTCACCCAGAAGGACCTTAATATGCGGCAGAGAAGATGGCTCGAGCTATTGGTGGACTATGATGTGGATTTGCAGTATCATCCAGGAAAGGCCAACGTTGTAGCAGATGCATTGAGCAGGAGAGCCGGAGTTTATCTTCTGACAGCGCAACCAGAATTATTAACAGATCTTCAGAAGATGGGAATTGAAGTGGTTCTTCCAACCAGCGTGGCATTGATGGCCAGCCTACAGGTTCAGTCCAGTATAGTCGAGAGAATCCGGGTGGCACAGTTAACAGATTCCAAGATCCAGCGACTCAGAGCAGAGTGTGAAGCAGGAAGGAGGCCAGAATTATATATCCATGATGACGGTACACTTCGGCATGGCACTCGTCTTTGTTTACCTAGTGGAGATATCAGACAGGAAGTCATGGCAGAAGCTCACAGTTCACAGTATTCTATTCATCCGGGTGGTACGAAGATGTACCGTGATATTCGTCAGCATTTTTGGTGGAATGGCATGAAGAGGGAGATAGCCCGGTTTGTCTCTCGGTGTTTGGTTTTCCAGCAGGTTAAAGCTGAACATCAGAGGCCCGCTGGACTTCTTCAACCCTTACTGATCCCAGAATGGAAATGGGAACATATAACCATGGATTTCGTGACCGGATTGCCCAGATCTCCGGCCGGCAGAGATGCTATTTGGGTAATTGTGGACAGGCTTACCAAGGTGGCACACTTTCTCCCATTCAGAGTTGGACAGTCGACGGCACAGCTAGCAGAGATGTACCTCAGGCAGATCGTCAGGCTTCACGGTGTGCCAGTCAGCATCACCTCAGACAGGGATTCAAGATTCACCTCACACTTTTGGCGCAGCTTGCAGAAGAGTTTGGGAACTCGCCTTCAGTTCAGCTCAGCTTATCACCCACAGACGGATGGTCAATCAGAGCGTACAATCCAGACTCTTGAAGATATGTTGAGATCCTGTACCCTTGACTTCGGTGGTTCATGGGAGAATTATCTGCACCTGGTGGAATTCTCGTACAACAACAGTTTCCAGGCCAGTATCCAGATGGCACCCTTCGAGGCTCTTTATGGCAGGAAGTGCAGATCTCCGCTAGCATGGGACGATGTCGGAGAGAGGCAGATGCTCGGACCCGAATTGATTTCCCAGACGGTTGAAGTGGTCAGGAAGGTCAGAGATCACCTCCGAGTTGCCCAGGACCGCCAGCGCCATTGGGCCGATGCTCATCGACGTCCCTTAGAATTTGTTGTCGGCGACCATGTATTCCTTAAGATCTCGCCTAACCGCGACGTCATTCGCTTCGGCGTGCGGGGAAAGCTTAGTCCTAGGTATATAGGGCCGTTCGATATTCTAGAGCGAGTAGGAGATGTATCCTATCGTCTCGCTCTTCCGCCGTCGCTAAGTGAGGCGCATGATGTATTCTATGTATCCCAATTACGACGGTATATTCCGGACCCGAGCCACATCCTAGACCATTCGGAATTGGTTGTTGGTACCAACCTTTCGTATGAGGAGAGGCCCCTGTCTATTTTGGACCGGAGGGAAAAGATACTCAAGAACAAGACTATTAAATTAGTCCGAGTTGCTTGGGGTCATCACTCTCTGGGTGAGTCAATGTGGGAGCGTGAGGACGACATCCGATCGCGATATCCCTACCTGTTTGACTCGTGAGGTATAATGTCTTTCTTATGCCTTACATTTTCCCTTCCTTGCTTGCATTGTATGATTGTATGATTGAACTGCTTAGTGTAACTTGCCTGTGCTTAGTATAGCTTGTCGTGGCAATCTCTAGCTCCTTGATTAAATTCCGAGGACGGAATTCTTTTAAGGTGGGTAGAGTTGTCACCCTCATTTTCCGTATTTCCCGTATTTTCCGTATTTTTCTGTATTTCGTATTTATACTCGTATCTGGATTTTGGCATGTATTTTTATTTTTCTCAACTTGTGGAATTTTGGTATTTCTCGTATTAAGGTTTTTGGCTTGGCTCGGTTTTATTGGGTGGGTTCGGTTTGTTTGGTTTAGGTGTTGGAACACCATAGCCCTAAGCTCCACCCTCAACCCACCACAACTCCCCCTCTTTATAACTCTACCAACCTCTTCTCTCTCTTCATAACCACCATTTATTTCTTCTTCTTCTTCCTCCACACAACTCCCCAACCCCTAGGCAAGTGCATCTTGCCACTACATGAGGACCCTCTTTTCCTTGTCCATTTGCTAGTTTAGGACATGGAGATCAACATTAGTTCTTGGGTTTTTATGATTTGGAGTCTCTGTTGATGTAGATCTAAGTTATTGCTATTTTCGGATTTTATATGTTTTGATCCTTTTTGGTTGGTTTTCCTTGAGTTCTGATGTTTCCATGTGGAAGAGCTTTCAGTTTCACTCCAGTTGGAACTTTGGAAATCCGGATTTGGAGTTCGGATGGCCAAGTTATGAACTTTTGAAGTTTTGGTTTCAGCCATGTGTTCTTGCTGTTTGGAGAAGACAGTGAGCAGTGTGCAGAGCTATTTAGCTACGCACACTGAGCTACGCGCGCTCTTTAGCGCTGCGTACGCAGGCTTGAGTACGCTTCCTGTTGGAAGCGTGTCTCCTTGAGCTTGCGTGACTTTTCACGCAGCTGCTCCCTTGAGCTTGCGTGACTTTTCACGCAGCTGCTCCCTTGAGCTTGCGTGACTTTTCATGCAGCTGCTCCTCTTGAGCGTGCGTGACTTTTCACGCAGCTGCTCTCTGTAGCGTGCGTGACTTTCACGTACACTGCTCTCCCAACGTGCGTGACTTTCACGTACACTGCTCTCTCAGCGTGCGTGACTTTTCACCTACGCTGCCCTCAGCGTGCGTGACTTTCACGTACACTGCTCTCCCTGCGTGCGTGACTTTTCACGTACTATTCCCTGTAGCGTGCGTGACTTTTCATGCAACTGCTTCCTTGAGCGTGCGTGACTTTCACCTACGCTGCCCCTTGAGCGTGCGTGACTTTCACCTACGCTGTCCCTTGAGCGTGCGTGACTTTCACATACGCTGCCCTCCTGCGTACGTGTTATATTGCGTATGCATTCCCCCTGCGTGCGTGCTTTTGTGCGTACGCATTCCCTGACCCGTATTTTGATATTTTATTAGATATTTCATGCCCATTTTATATCCTTACGCCTTTTGTCATGAACTTGATTTTACTTAATATGTTGGAATGACTATGGTACATGGCTTGGTATGGCAAGGAACTTGCATAACCCGACAGTGACCCGTAGGGGGGCACTCCTGACATGACCAACCTGACATGATAGTGGCCCGTAGTGGCGCACTCCTGACAAGTACCCTGGCATGATTTATCTTGATAACTTGATAGTGGCCCTTAGCGGCGCACTCCTGACTTGACATGACCAGATAACTTAGCTTGACTTGCCTTGACACCGTGGGTGGTTCCTTCTTACTTGCTTGTTAATCCACTTGTCCAGTCTTGCATCATGTCTAGGATAGGACTCCTGAGTACCACGATCAGGAGTACCTACTAAAATGGATTAAGGCTAATAACTAGAATAACTCAGTAGTCATGAAGAGATGACACAGCTACAGGCAATCCCGTTACCTGGGCGCTCTTGGGATCTGTAGCCTGCCGTCGAGTAGGGCACATTTCCAGCGCACCGTCGAGTGTTGCACCCTCTAAGTCACCTAAGGGTACATTTGTCTCCCGGGCGATGTACCCACCGGAATTCAACCCTAATCTTTCGTCCTAGGTAGCCTGGATGGTCTGCAGGGCTTGTGGCTATGGAACAATCTCACTGCATCTTGTTAGTAATTAGGCCTGTGATAACCCTAGTTAGTTAAAGTAGCAAGCCGTAGGATCTGCGTGGCCGTGATTGATTGAATGAGGTATAACCAGTCTAGCTATGTCTTGATCTCATGCAAGATTGCTCCCTGTTTTGATTCCTTGCATTATTTAACTTGCCGATAAATGGTGGAAAACCAAGCTCTGTTCAGAAGAAGGGTTACAACCCCGGTCCTTGTTTGGTTTACGGGTTGTAACCTGGCTATCGGAATAGTTCCATAGTTATCTCGTCGTATATCATCCTGACATGTTTTCATAATTTTAGTTTTAATATTAGATTTTCTGTACTGATTGCTGGTTTTTGTTCTTATTTCGTGGCCCCCTTGTGGCACTTGCTCTTTCTGGGGTTGACCCAGCTGGTTTTGTGTGGCCAGATTTTGGAGCAGCTCCTGAGGATCTACCAAGCTTCCAGCCCAATGGTGGCGACTAGAAGGAACCCGGGCTACGAGTGGGTTTTCTATTTTGTTTCGCTCACTCTATTGTAAATTTATTCTTTTGAGGCGTTTAGCCAACGAGCACCTGTTAGCTCGATGTACTTTTACTTACTGTCGGCCTACGGGCTGTAAACATGATTAATAAATCCTAGGGTTGATCATGTATGACTTAACTCTTGCTAGTCCTTGCATTTTGTACGACTAGCTTCATGATCAGCTGATATGTAATATTTGGGACGTCTTTTATTGTATATTTGGTGATCATACATCTTGTAATTATGTTACTTGCTTGAGATTGAGATAATAGGCTTGACCTTAAGAGACTGTTGGCTTGTAGTAAACCCTCATATCTAGACAGCCGTGACCGTATAGTTGAGATGTATTCTATTTCAATATACGTAGCTGGCTATGTCTGCCCCCGCTCTCCAGTATTCTGGTTCTGGGGCGTGACATATTTATTTTGAACCATGCAACTTAGCTTATAATCTTGCTATGTTCTCCTTAGGGTCAATTTCATAGCATATTCGAAAGCGTAAAGCATGTTAGCATGGCAAGCATGTTATCGAATTGAATAGGCAAGCAAACAAGCAATCTCGTGTTTGATTCGTGGTACGACTTCTTACCAAGTCGACGTACTCGCCCTTGCACCGACGCAAGGTAAATACGCCGTATTCCTTCCCTGTCATGTTATATGTGCATCTCTAAGGAGGATCTCTATGCGGGACGAATATGCACCTACACTTTCAACCCATCGTTCCTTATCTATATGAAGGCCGTTGGCGTATCCGCGCCGGAATGGACTAAAGGAGTTCCTTACTTTCTTTTCTCTCCTTCTTTTCTCAATATTGGTCGGGCTGCCCGGCATTTAACGGGTGGTTTGCGGTCCCTACTCTGAAATGTTCCTGCTGCATGCCATCATTTGCGGCTTTTCTCAACTATAAACGAGTGCTACTCGACTTATAGATGTGCGCCTACAAAGATTATTCGAATCCCTCCGCGGCCAATCAGTTCCGGGGTGCTCCTCCGGCATTTAACTGTTTTGGAGGAAACACCCGTACACGGGTTATTATCACATTTAATCTCAAGCCAATCCCATTCGACCATGCAACGCCCTATCATTCAAGCAATCAAAATCAAACAACCAAACATAGTCTTGAGTCCGAGACTCAGACTTATCATCTCGCATTTCTTCCTTTTAACTTTCTATGTTCTTTCATTTTGTACTTCGTTTCGATGTTCGATGGCATTATGCCTCAACTCAATGCTCGTCAACCGAACGACCCGAAGGTCTCGAACACCTTTCGAGGCATCATGCCACGTATGAACAGTTTCGCCACGTTCATGCCACAACTGTATTCTTTCACAACGAAGCCATCTTTTATTATCTTGTGCACGTAGGAACGTTTTGATCGTATACCCAATGTTCTATAACTTAGCATTCAATGTTCGGGGCTTGTGCGCTAGGGCGCTCGCCTATTGTCTTTTATTGTTCTAGCCATTCAAACTCGTGCACGAAGACACGGTATGGTTCCTACACTAAGGCACTCGCCGATTACAGTTATCCCATATTCTTTTGGTTTGTGTACCGAGGCGCTCGCCTTAGCGATATCCAACGTTCCATAGCGACTCGTGCATATGATGCATATTTCATTTCAATTGTTCTAACTTAGTATTCGACTCAAACGATTTACCTTCCGATCGGACCACGTCCGTGGCGTCGATAGGTTAACTTTTAGCATAAAATGATATATTTGACTTATGGCATGAAGGAGTAAAAAGAAGTCAATCCTTCCACCTTGAGTCGATACGCCTTTGTCGTTTCGTCGAGCCGATGCGGCTCGATTTCATAACTTTGTTGCACAGCCACTCTCCTGACTTAGCCATTCGAGCACTTCGTGCTTCATTGAATCATTCATCCAATTTGCCTTAGTGTGCCCAAGTCTCAGCCCGTCGTAGGGCGTCGATTTGATTTCGCGGTCCCCTTACTAAATATGGCAAAAGATTGACCTCTAATATTTTGGTGTCAAAGTATAACCTGCACACGAAACCAACTAAAATCAATACTTGCATCGATTCGGACTTGCGCCTTGGTCGATTTGCTTTTTTAGAATCTTCGAGCCGATTCAACGCACTCATCCTTCGGGGCAACGCAGCGCTTTGCATCGATTCACTCGATGCATTCTTTCGGGACAAGGCAACTCTTCGTATCGACTCAGTTCGATGCATTGCTCGGGACAACGGAACTCTCGTATCAATTCGCATCGATACATTTTATTCGGCCAACGCGACTCATTTAGTCAACGCTTCAGCGTAATATTCTGTACGGGGCGGGGCATTACATGTACCACTTCCGCAGCCATCTCGCATATGAAGACTCGAACTGGTTGAGGTCGTCTTCAGAGACAGGAGTGTCAGAACTCCCGGTACTGCTATGACCTCGGCTTTCAGAATTACTTTTTTGTCAATGGTCGTCGGTTTGTCCTTAATTTCAACTTTGGGAGTCACCTCCTCCTTAATGAAGACCTCTCATTTGATAAAAGGAAGCAGTGTCTCATCCTTTACAAAGGCCTCTACCTTCGGTATGGAACCTGCAAATAGGACCAAAGGGAGAAGTCAGCATGCACCAAAGGCACATTAGCAACCTGAAGCAATATCGGGGTCGAAGCCCAAGCGCACATATCAGATCCTATCTTCGGTGCATCATCAGGACCTAAGTCCATGCGCGTATGCTAAAAGGGCTTCGGCGCATCATCAGGACAAAAGTCCATGCACGTCAGCCCAAGCACATCAAAGTGAGGCAACTCATCTACAGTCGGGTTACCCCAACATCACTGCAACAAAGACCAAGACAAGAGAACACCCACCGAACACCTCCGGGCGAACGTCGGCGTGGGTCGCCAAGACGATAGGGGCTTCCTACGTGTCGCCCTCCAAGGGTTCTTTGTCTCGGCCCCTTCCTCGGCTAGCAGCACCGCTTCGGGGAGTCCTGGGTGACCCTAGCCATGGTGACCCTAGTCTAACTTAGGTTAACCTACTTTTAGTCATTAGAAACTAATTTTGGATTAGGAGGATTAGTTTAAGTGAAATTATTTTATGGTTTGTGGTTTAATGAAATGACTTGTGATTTAAGGACTTAATGACTTGTGACTTGGCCAATGACCCATAACTAGAAGCCCTAACCCTAACCAAACCCTAAGTGACCAGCCACATAGGGATCTGCACCCTATATAAACACTTATTCATTAGTTCTTGCCTCTTTTATATCATTTCAACACATAGGAAAAGAAAGGTATTTTCTCCCCTTCCAAAAATTCCCATAAATTCATTTTAATTCCTTTTTAATCCTATCTTTTGCATTATGACCTAATTTTGGTATGGTTATTATTTTTGGAGGTTAATTTCAGTTTAGGATCAATTTGGAGCATTTGGCCATCAAGAAGAACACCACCCATTTGGAGCTTTTTTATGCTTTTTGCACCTATAGGTAAAACTCCACAAATTGATCTAAAATTCTGTTTTCTTTGCATTTAGGGCTAGATCTAGGAGTCCCCTAGTTGTCCCTGAAGTTTGAGCCAATTTTGTGTCCGTTTGGTGTCTGTATCGGACACGTGGCTATGTGTATTGCTAAGTGTTTGATGAATTGCTTGAATGGATTAAAACATTGCAATTTCGAAAACTAATTTCATGGATTTGTAGCCCTATGTGTGTTCTTTAAATTCGTGTCCTACTGAGCACATTTCTGGACACGTTTCGTGTCCAAATTTAGACACACACGCATGCACGAGGCCCCGGTGCGCTGCCCTGCTGGTCGGGGTCGACACAGGACACGACACGGACTCTCATGAGCTGATTTTTTATGGACACGTGTGGGCACTGTCTGCCATCACCCACACAAAATTTGAGGCAAAATGATCGAGTGGATCGAGAGAAAACTCGATCGTACCGATCCTTTCCTGTGTTGCACGCGCATGAAAATGCACACTGATACGCACGTTTTGACATGACACGGGGACACGGCGACGCAGTTCATGGTGACACGAGTGCAGCCCTATGTGGGGCGAACACGTGGGCATGAGCACGAGTTGTGTCGTGCCCTGTGTCGCGTCCACGAGGCCGTGTCCTCGCTGCACGAGGACACTCTAATGCTGTTTTCTGGCATTTAGTTTTTTTAAAATTCTTGGACACTTTGTGTCCCGATTCCCGGGCACATTGGGACACGTGGATGTGTATGACATGTCCTAATGTCTGTACACCCCCTGACACGAATGTTAATTTGGTTTTTGTTGACAAATTGGGTCGATTTTAGCATTACTGATACTGTGTTCCAGAATTGGGATATTCAAAAGTGGGTTAAATTGTTTCTGAGATTTACAAACTGTTAAGTTGTTAATATGGTGATGTTTATATGTCCATTACTATCTGGATAATAGTTACATTATTTGGTTCGATTTGATTTGGTATGTTGATTTCATTTTCGAGTGTGCTTTGGATTGGATTCGAATTTATGATTCAATGTACACTGTTTCAACTCAAAACCTGGGAACTGATTTCATTCTCCAGTTTTAACATTTCAATTGGGTTTTTGGGGTTTTGAATTGCTAACTAATGATAATTGGATAGTGTTTAAACATGTGTTTGTGTGGGATTATTGGGATATTGATTTAGGTTAACTGTAATTGCAATGTATTCAA
Source organism: Iris pallida (assembly GCA_029216955.1). Classification (NCBI taxonomy): domain Eukaryota; kingdom Viridiplantae; phylum Streptophyta; class Magnoliopsida; order Asparagales; family Iridaceae; genus Iris; species Iris pallida. The sequence goes on from JANAVB010021996.1 coordinate 4,594,978, forward strand.
TAAATTCAGTGTGGACACCATGAACCTGGAAATCCTGAGTTTGTGTACTGAACACACACACACACATGATTGTATCACTGATTTCTGAGTTCACACAGTAAGTTCTGAGGTTGTTGAGTATGGGATTTGAATTCACATACTGTTTTCCTGAGATTAAGGTGTTAATGTGAGGTTGTATGTATATGATAACTTTAACATATGCTAAGGTTGTAATGCCCCGCTCCGCACGGCGCATTACGCTGAAGCATTGACTCAACGAGTCACGTTGATGCAAGGAAGTGTATCGATGAAAAACGATACGAGAGTTAAGTTGTCCCGAGCAACGCATCAACTAAGTCGATGCGAAGAGTTGCCTTGCCCTGAAAGAATGCATCGAGTGAATCGATGCGAAGCGCCGCGTTGTCCCGAAGGATGAGTGCGTTGAATCGGCTCGAAGATTCTAAGAAATCGAATCGACCAAGACGTAAGTCCGAATCGTTGCAAGTATTGATTTTAGTTGGTTTCGTGTGCAGGTTATACTTTGACGGGAAAATATTAGCGGTCGATCTTTTGCAATATTTAGTAAGGGGTCCGCGAAATCAAATCGTCGCCTTGCGACGGGCCGAGACTTGGGCACGCTAAGGCAAATCGGACGTATAACTCAACGAAACACGAAGTGCTCGAATGCCTAAGTCAGGAGAGTGGCCGTACAACAAAGTTGGGAAATCGAGCCGCATCGGCTCGGCAAAACGACGAAGGCATATCGACTCAAGGTGGGAGGATTGACTTCTTTTTACTCCTTCATTCGATAAGTCAAATATATCATTGTATGCTAAGTTAACCTATCGACGCCACGGGCATGGCCGATCGGAGATAAAATCGTAGTGTGAGTCGAACACTAAGTTAGAACAATTGAAATGAATCGTGCATCAATATGCACGAGTCGCTATGGGACATTGGATATCGCTAAGGCGAGCGCCTCGGTGCGCAAGCCGTAAGAACATGGGATAACTGTAATCGGCGAGTGCCTTAGTGCACGAACCATACCGTGCCTTTGCTGCACGAGTTAGACGGCTAGAACATTAAAAGACAATAGGCGAGCGCCCTAGCGCGCAAGCCCCGAACATTGAATGCTAAGTTATAGAACATCGGAACACGGTCGAAACGTGCCTACGTGCACGGGATAATAAAAGATGGCTTCGTTGCGAGAGAATACAGTTGTGGCATGAATGTGGCGGAACTGTCGGATATGACATGGTGCCTCGAAAGGTGTTCAAGACCTTCGGGTCGTTCGGTTGACGAGCATTGAGTTGAGGTACGATGCCATTGAATCATTGAAACGAAGTATGAAATGTAAGAACACAAAAAGTTAACGAAAGAGACGCGAGATGATAAAGTCTGAGTCTCGGACTCAAGACTATGTTTGGTTGTTTGAATTTAATTGCTAAATAATAAAGGGCGTTACATGGTCGATTTGGATGGACTCGAGATTAATGCGATATCGCCCGTGCACGGGTGTTTCCTCCAAGCGGTTAAATGCCGGATGCGCCCCGGAACCGCTTGGCCTAGGACGGATTCGAATAATCTTTGTAGGCACACATCCTTAAACAAGATAGGAAAAGCCGCAAATGATGGTATGCAGCGGGAATGTTTCGGTTGTTGGGATGTGACCCAACCCGTGAAACGCCGGGCAGCCCGACCAAACGATGAGAAAAAGGAGAGAAAAGAAAAAAGGAACTCCTTTAGTCCATTCCGGCGCGGATATGCCAACGACCCTCATATAGTTAAGGAGCGATGGATTGAAAGTGTAGGCGCATATGCGTCCCGCATAGAGATCCTGCTTAGAGATGCACAATAACATGACAGGAAAGGATTACGGCGTATTCACCTTGCGTCGGTGCAAGGGCGAGTGCGTCGACTTAGTAAGTCGCGCCACGAATCAAATACGAGATTGCTTTCTTGCTTGTACATTCAATTCGATAATATGATGCTATGCTAACATGCTTTACGCTTTCGAAGATGCCATGAAATTGACCCTAAGGAGAACATAGCAAGATCATAAGCTAAGTTGCATGATTCAACATAAAGATTAAAATATCGGTTTGGAAAGATGATCTTTGCTTCAGTACATGCGAGGACGAACGTACTGATCCCCCACCAGCTTCATGCAAGGTGCAGGGAATGGATTGCTCGCGGCGAAGCGTTGCTTGAACGTGTTAAGGCTTGGAATGTCGAAGCGTATTGAAGCGTGCTATCGCATTGACGCTCGGACTACGCAGCTGGATTGATGCGGCCGAGATATAGAAGACATGATGTATGGAACGGTGAAATCCTTGTGGGCAAGAGAGAACCTGAGTGTTGTAGCCAATCTGGCATATATTGTTAGGCTATCGAAAGCAATTGTAATCTCAGTTTCAGATATCAATAAAGAGAATTGTTTCGTATACTCTGTTTCCATTCGTTGTTAATATCGAATCAAAAGATAACCATTTGAGAACTTGTCATCTTGCCTTGCACGAGCGCAACTCCAGGCTCGTGCGGCATCACACCCCCTGCGAGGACGATGATTCGGGTGATTTCGGGTCGGGGCGTGACAAATTGGTATCAGAGCTCTAGGCTCAATTTCCTCTGGACGCTCGCTTCATTATAATTCGAAAAGTTGCCCACCACCACTTGATATCACTCTTGACTCTACTCGATGCCGCACTGGATGTTCCATACAATAAGTATAATACAAATCGTGTAATTTTGCCGCATGTGTTTTGGAAATTACATGATGTTTGCTAAGGAAGTCGCGCAGGGTATATTGCTTGAATGCAAACGAGCCGTAAAAATGTTAGCTGCTGCAAGCACAACAAATTGTGAAATACGATTTGAGATGTTGTCACAATGTAACATGTTCAAAGAGAAATAAAATGATGCACGATGTGCAACGAGTTAATGTGAATATACGGTAAAATGAAAGTGAGAAGTGATAAGACAATACCGAATGTGTTAAAACGGATTGTGCATTGACTTGGAAAGTCGAGAGTAATTCGTTGCACGAGATGCTGTATATCGAAAATGATCGTTGCACGATGTGCAACACGTATTGAAAGTAAAAATCATTGCACATGGTGCAACGCATATCAAATTAATCGTTGTACGAAGTGCAAAGAAAATTGGAAATGAATCGTTGTACAAAGTGAAATAAAAGTGTCGGAAATAAATCGTAGCACGATGTGCAACGCGTATCAAAAGTGAAATTTGTTGCACGGGGTGCAACGCATATCTAAATAAATTGTTGCACGAGATGCAACGTAAGGAAAGAATTGAAATCGTAAATCGATAGAACGAATCGTTCGGTTGCAAACCAAACTTATGTTGGTAAGCGAGAACATTGACCGAATCGTGTCAAATTTTGATAGAATCAAAGTTATGGTTGTGATCAAGCACGATCACTGCGAAAATCGTGAGTCGGAAGAGAACGTTGGCCTATACTAAGTATAATGCGAGGGAAATGACTTGAGTTCCGAGTGGTATATGCCATACCACATAGGCGATGAATGACTCGATTCCGAGTGGTATATGGCATAGCACTTGTGCGATAAAATTCATCGACGCGTTGTGAGAATTGCGGAAGGTTTGTCCGCAATGGACGGGGAAGTACCGAGACTAGATTGAAAATTTGTATGACGGTATGTTGATGCAAGTATTCTTCGAAATTCAGTTGGGACGATAAGGCGAGACTCGTATCAATGAACGATACGTCGGATGAGAATGATAAGTCGGTCGGACGACCGAGACTAGCAAAACGATTATGTCTTGAAGGCAATAATCGGATCGAAGGGAAGGGAAAACTTGAACTTATAGATGAGTCGCACGACTTGCGATTTCGATAGAAATGTTCGGCTAAGGCGAATCGAGTCGCACGACTTACGATTTCGATAGAAATGCTGGGCGATGTGAATTATAAATCGAATCGCACGATGTGCAACTTTTGTAAGAAAGTTGGTTGATGCGAGAAACCGTGCCTATGAAATAGTTGGTTAAGTTACGGTGACGCTCATTTGAGTACGGCTAAAAAATACGCGAAACTTAGAGGGCGAGATCGTATAACTCGAGGGTTCGATGTTGGATAATCGGTAACTCAGTTACGCGATCAAAGTATAGCAGGATGTGGCAAATCAGAGAACGAGTAGATGCGTATGAAAAAGTTTGTTGCGAACTTGGATGTATGCGATGTGAGTTAAGTTGACGTTGAAACGGATTCGAAGTCGACCCTCTTGCTATCAAAATTGATATGAACTATCAAGATCGATATGCAAGGAAATGTAAGCACGATGTGAGAATACAAAGTAGAGTGCACCTTGCGCTATCAAAATTGTGTAAGTAAGGATACGAGAATGAACGAACTTGGTTGATCGTAAATTTTGTGATTGATCAAAGACGAGACTATAAGTCATCGACGATTGCTCGATGCGTATAACATCTCGTGTGTCGACCCGTGAATAAGATAGACTCGAACTTGATGCAAGTAGATGTTTTGTAAATTGCGAAATCATCAACGGCAGTGCATGACTGAATCGGAGGATAGTTGTGCATCAGTTGCGCCGATAGAAATGGTTTGTCCGAAATTGGGTAGTCGGATAGAATCGTCGGAACGTGATTTGGCTCCGAAATAAGATATAGCATAGTTCATATTAAACTGTCCTTCGATGATGATCCACAATTATCGAGCGTAGCTTCGGGACAGCTGACCCTAGAGGACTTGACCGCCAAATCAAATTGAATGCTGCAGACCGTAAGATGACCCATACGATATCGTATATGAGATTGCACCGATAACAAATATAATACGGTGCGTGTTGACGATAAGTCTAGGCGATCGAGAATTGTTAGAACAGCTTTCGATTGAGAATGATAAGTTAGATTTTGAGTATTCGTCAGATGAATACTTGAATGGTTATGTTGGTCGACGGTCGAACTAGAATTCACCAACGGACTTGGTGATTCGGATAGGCGATTGCGAGAAACGTGCTATGCATGAGAGAGAACGATAAGGGAAATGACTTACGAGTCATGTCGTTAGATTCGGATTGACCTTGCAATTGAGCTTGCGTGAATCAAAAATTTTGTTTGATGTTGCGAGACGGATAAGTTGGGAATTTGGCTAGTGAATTCCTACTCGTTAGGAAATTGAATGTAAGACGTGTCGTTAAGACATTCGTGTCAAGGCGATCGTTGCCTTGAGCACCGTCGCCTTGATGTAAACTTTCGTGTCGGATAGATTGTGGCCTTTGTGCAATGTCAATTTAAACCTGCGTCGGGAGAATCTAAGCACGGGGACTATGTAAGTAACCTAGCGGGCGTAGCCCTGAATGTTGATGTATTTGCAAGTCAACAAAGAAAATCGTATCGAGACAAGTTGCAAGCGAGACTTCAGAAATAGTTGGGTGGCGACATCGAACGCAAGGCGTTGCGAAGGATCGTTGCGATCGGATGCGCGACGGCTTGACGCGACGCATAGAATTGATGGTCCCAATGAAACATACGAAATGAGAAAGGCGATTTTGAATTGCGTCGCGTGCAGTGACTTTATTGAATGAATCACGTATGTATCGAGTATACGTATGCGATGAAATTTTGAGAACGGTTGCTAAGTACAAGTCCGATCGAGAGTACGAGATGGCAAGCATAGGATTAAAATTTACCTGTCAGCTTTGCTCCAAATTGCTACAAGTGGAATTGGTTAAATACATATATCTTTGGGACGCCTTGAATATAGGTATGGATCCAAATCGAGTTGTATACAGATTCAAATCGAGCTACAGGGATGACTTTGAAATGTTAATAAAAAGCTTGCACGGTAGTGTGGAATTGAACAACGTTGGTGGGACGAGATCGTGAAACGATCTATAAAACACTTAGTCGGAGTGTTGGTTTTGGTTCGAGGACGAACCTTGTTTTGAGTGGTATATTCTGTAATGCCCCGCTCCGCACGGCGTATTACGCTAAAGCGTTGACTCAACGAGTCACGTTGACGCAAGGAAGTGTATCGGTGAAAAACGATACGAGAGTTAAGTTGTCCCGAGCAACGCATCAACTAAGTCGATGCAAAGAGTTGCCTTGCCCCGAAAGAATGCATCGAGTGAATCGATGCGAAGCGCCGCGTTGCCCCGAAGGATGAGTGCGTTGAATCGGCTCGAAGATTCTAAGAAATCAAATCGACCAAGGCGCAAGTCCAAATCGTTGCAAGTATTGATTTTAGTTGGTTTTGTGTGCAGGTTAAACTTTGACGGGAAAATATTAGAGGTCGATCTTTTGCAATATTTAGTAAGGAGTCCACGAAATCAAATCATCGCCTTGCGACGGGCCGAGACTTGGACACGCTAAGGCAAATCGGACGTATAACACAACGAAACACGAAGTGCTCGAATGGCTAAGTCAGGAGAGTGGCCGTGCAACGAAGTTGGGAAATCGAGCCGCATCGGCTCGACGAAACGACAAAGGCATATCGACTCAAGGTGGGAGGATTGACTTCTTTTTACTCCTTCATTCGATAAGTCAAATATATCATTGTATGCTAAGTTAACCTATCGACGCCACGGGCGTGGCCGATCGGAGATAAAATCGTAGTGTGAGTCGAACACTAAGTTAGAACAATTGAAATGAAACGCTCATCAATATGCACGAGTCGCTATGGGACATTGGATATCGCTAGGACGAGCACCTCGGTGCGCAAACCGTAAGAACATGGGATAACTGTAATCGGGGAGTGCCTTAGTGCACGAACCATACCGTGGCTTTGCTGCACGAGTTAGACGACTAGAACATTAAAAGACAATAGGCGAGCGCCCTAGCGCGCAAGCCCCGAACATTGAATGCTAAGTTATAGAACATCGGAACACGGTCGAAACGTGCCTACGTGCACGGGATAATAAAAGATGGCTTCGTTGCGAGAGAATACAGTTGTGGCATGAATGTGGCAGAACTGTCAGATATGACATGGTGCCTCGAAAGGTGTTCAAGACCTTCGGGTCGTTCGGTTGACGAGCATTGAGTTGAGGTACGATGCCATTGAATCATTGAAACGAAGTATGAAATGTAAGAACACAGAAAGTTAACGAAAGAGACGCGAGATGATAATGTCTCAGTCTCGGACTCAAGACTATGTTTGGTTGTTTGAATTTAATTGCTAAATGATAAGGGCGTTGCATGGTCGATTGGGATGGACTCGAGATTAATGCGATATCGCCCGTGTATGGGTGTTTCCTCCAAGCGGTTAAATGCCGGATGCGCCCCGAAACCGCTTGGCCTAGGACGGATTCGAATAATCTTTGTAGGCGCACATCCTTAAACAAGATGGGAAAAGCCACAAATAATGGTATGCAGCGGGAACGTTTCGGTTGTTGGGATGTGACCCAACCCGTGAAACGCCGGGCAGCCCGACCAAACGATGAGAAAAAGAAGAGAAAAGAAAAAGGAACTCCTTTAGTCCATTCCGGCGCGGATACGCCAACGACCCTCATATAGTTAAGGAGCGATGGATTGAAAGTGTAGGCGCATATGCGTCCCGCATAGAGATCCTGCTTAGAGATGCACAATAACATGACAGGGAAGGATTACGGTGTATTCACCTTACGTCGGTGTAAGGGCGAGTGCGTCGACTTGGTAAGTCGCGCCACGAATTAAACACGAGATTGCTTGCTTGCTTGTACATTCAATTCGATAATATGATGCTATGCTAACATGCTTTACGCTTTCGAAGATGCCATGAAATTGACCCTAAGGAGAACATAGCAAGATCATAAGCTAAGTTGCATGATTTAACATAAAGATTAAAATGTCGGTTTGGAAAGATGATCTTTGCTTCAGTACATGCGAGGACGAACGTACTGATCCCCCACCAGCTTCATGCAGGGTGCAGGGAATGGATTGCTCGTGGCGAAGCATTGCTTGAACGTGTTAAGGCTTGGAATGCCGAAGCACATTGAAGCGTGCTATCGCATTGACGCTCGGACTACGTAGCTGGATTGATGCGGCCGAGATATAGAAGACATGATGTATGGAACGGTGAAATCCTTGTGGGCAAGAGAGAACCTGAGTGTTGTAGCCAATCTGGCATATATTGTTAGGCTATCGAAAGCCATTGTAATCTCAGTTTCAGATATCAATAAAGAGAATTGTTTCGTATACTCTGTTTCCATTCGTTGTTAATATCGAATCAAAAGATAACCATTTGAGAACTTGTCATCTTGCCTTGCACGAGCGCAACTCCAGGCTCGTGCGGCATCACGCCCCCTACGAGGACGATGATTCGGGTGATTCCGGGTCGGGGCATGACAAAGGTAGGTCAGTAATTATGTGAGGGGCTGAGCATGATTGGCTTGGCTTGCTTGCTTGCATTTGCAGCAGCTAACAGCAGTAGCAGCATTGCAATTGCAGTTACAGCAAGGGCAGCAGCAGTGCTTGGCAGTAGGGGTTCTTTTCCTGGCCTTGTAGTGGTAAGTTACTAGTGTAATATGTTAGAATATTGAGAGGGTGTATTAGATAATGTTAGGGTAATAGATAAATGAAGGGTATTAGATATTAGATAGGATATGAGAGATGGTTCAGGACTTAGGCTTGGGAGTTGTTGTAATGCTAGAGGGTGCAGTCCAGGTGTTCATATTGACAGTCCATTAATACTAGAGTTTTAGCCCTTACTCAAAACAGTTGGTTTAGCCTGGGATACATTTGTTCAGCCCTTAAGAACTAGATTAGGACAGGCCTGACCATGCATTTCCCTGTTACCTCCTTTGATCCATTTCATACTATGTATATGGTATATATATATGTATGTGGTGTAGCATATATAAATATTATGTAAGGATGTATCTATATGGTAGAGTGTTTGGGATACATCATAAGTTTGGATGTTGAGATAGGGTAGTAGTGTATAGGGAAAAAGGGAAAAAACTAGGAAGGAAAGGTTAATGCTTGAGGGAAAAGTAGTAGGTAATGTCATGTAATGATAGGTTAGTGGGATTTGAGTGAATGGCTAATGCATGTATACATATAGGTTGGGTTCACACATGATGTCATTACCTTATATGGGTATTTAAAGTTGAGGGCTAAGGATAAGTGATATAGTATCCTATATATGATGTGTAGTGTATATTAGATTGGGATATTATATGTATATGCATGATATATATATATATATATATATATATATATATATATAGCATGGTAGTTGAGTGTGGGTTGTGGTAGTTTATAGATAGAAAGGACTAGGGTTGAGTCATTATTGTATGTAGATATGTGGTACTTGATATATGAGTTAGATTATAGGATTAGTTAAATGTAGGATTATGGTTAATTTATTAGAATAGATTTATTATAGAGTTTGAGTCTAGATGTGACCAATTGACCTAGTTTGACTAGAGTATTGACTTGGGTTGACCCAGAGTTGACCAAGTTTGACTTGGACCTAGTTTGACCTAGACAGTTGACCATGTTTGACTTAGAGTTGACTTTGACCTAGATTGGCCTAAAAATCATGTAGATTGCATCATAAATATCATTTGTCTTATTTTAAACACATTATAACATGTACTGCTCTATTTAGGACCTTGTGACTCCGGTACAGACATCTGATATTACACTACTCTTTTCAGAATATCAGGCGAGTACATTCTCTGATAGTTCTCTTATTTATTTGTCAGTTACTGTATTTCAGTTCTAGTTAGTTTTATGTGATTTTTTGTTACCACACGTATGGATATTTTTGGATTCATGTATGCGACACATTTACCATATTGTCTGGCCTCTATTACTGGAATCATTCTGGAATCTTTACTAGTATCATCGTGTTTGGCTGGACTCTTCTCGATTCTCGTATCTTGTACTGGATTCACTTGTATTGCGGGGTGGGGAAATATTGAGTAAGACATGTAGACATACCCCAAATCTGGAATCTCCTAACTGAAATCTACTGGACGCATAGCCATCTCTCGCCTGATCAGTGAAAGATGTGCATGATACCTACAGCCGTTTACATGTCGATCTCAGTATTTTAAAACATACTATTAGATTGCAGCTGGTCTCACCTAGATTCTTGATCACTGACTAGAATCATCTTGTACTGGATTCATCTTGTATTAGATTCGTCCCATACTGGATTTATATAGGTTTTACACTTGTTTACATTACTGTCTGGACTTATCATATTACTCTAGTTCAGCTAGATTTATTTTACAGTCGTTATTGCCATGATTCTGCTCTTGTTTTAGTTATTTACTTTTCTTGTATCTTGTCTATTTCTCTATACCATCACCTGAATAGAACCCACCATGTTCATCAAAAAACTGTCTATAACTGCTTTATAGTTCCCTGTGATTTACTTGGATTTTCTTGATGAGTTGTACTCATTCCTGTCCTAACTGGACCTGTTGTAAATTTTACAGATGATTGCCCTGAGGACACATGCCCTACATATTACGGACCAGGAGATAGCTTAGCTACCTATGGCCCCGACACTCAGGAGTGATCGGGAGATTAGCTAGTTGTCTTGTTTTAGTTTCATGCTTTAGAACTTGAGTTGTAAATAAGTGGAGTTATGTTATTTGAGATTGTCTGAGATTATATTATTTAGTAGTTGGTTTATTGCTGTTATTTAGTCTTAGTTATAATCTTTTGTGTTATCATATCGTGCTTAGACTGTGATTGAGATTACATTATATCTATACTAGTCCTCCGTTCGAAGTTGATATTTTGACAAGTACATTTTATAATTACGTGATTTGTTGGTTAGATAGTGACCTAGAACAGCGTTCTATCGTCGATACTGTGGCGTAGGCTGGGCATTGTTACGTGCTCGTACCCTCACAGTGGGTGCGGGTCGTGACACATTTTTAGTGGTGGCCCATGCAGGTCGAGAGTCGCATTAGTGCAATATCGCGGTAATACGGCGACTTAGTGTACTGCCACGAGCCTGCGATAGGTTTGAGAGATAGGCTTTAACGGAGAGGCGCTCAATCATAGTTAGAAAAAATTCTGTTTCAATTCATACCATCTATACATCTTGCTGAATTGTCTTCCTTGAAATTAACTATCCTCCCTTGATTTATCGCTTCTATCTCAGTATTGTTTTCTTGTTTGGTCTGTGTCTCCACGATGGTTGAGACGAGATCACATCGCCCAGGGTCGAAAGACGCTGCAGAGGGGTCTACCACCTCTCGTCTTCAGCAGCCAGTTCCCGGTACCGCAGCCCCAGTCATGCCAGCTGGGGTGAGTGTTTCAGCAGCTTTCGGAGGAGCACATCCACCAGCTTGGAGGTAGAGTCTGGTGCTTCCTGAGATCCTTCCACCGCAGCAGCCTCCACCTGCGGGGATAGTAGATGCTGCTCATCTATTCTCTTTCGTGGAGAGGATTCTGGCGTCTCATCAGCAGCAGCAGCTGCGGCAGACTGTCGACTTCCGTCAGGGGATTGACGAGGCACATCAGCTAGTCCATACTACTGTAGAGATGGTGACTGCTCAGGGGGAGCTACAGCAACCTCGTCGGAAGAAGAAGAAGGATATACAGGACTTTCAGAAGATGCATCCCAGAGAGTTCCTGGGCACATAGGGCATCCATTATGCAGACGACTGGATAGAACATATCGAGGAGATATTTAGGCTGGCAGAGATACCAGATCGACTCCAGATCGAGGCGGCGGGCAGTCAGATATAGGACTTAGCTCGTACGTGGTACCAAATAGATCCCAGGATGGGAGTTGAGGGCCAGACTTGGGCCCAGTTCAAGGAGCTGTTCAAGGAGCAGTTCTTCCCAGATGTGGCCTTGGGAGGCATAGAGGCACAGTTTGAGGGTCTGGTCCAGGGGAACCAGACAGTTGCTGAGTACGCCGGGGAGTTTTACCGGTTGGCCCGATTCATTGATGACTTGACTGAGAAGACGGAGGCGAGAAAGTTTTGCCGAGGCTTAATCATGGAGGTTCGGTCGCTGACTAAGAGCGACCGGAACGCTACCTTTGCGAAGATATTTTCTGGGACTATGGCAGCGGAGGACGACCTGGGGTTGAAGCTGAAGAGGGGTCATGACTTCCAGAGTGGTAGCAGCAGCGGGGGCCAGGCCAAGAGGCCTCACGTTCAGATTCAGCAAACCCGGGCACCGGTGATGGTTCAGCAGGTGCAGCATCAGTATCGGGGTCAGGACCCGAAGATGATCAGTTGTTCCTACTGCAAAAAGTTGGGACACACCAGGGAGCAGTGTAGGAAGAGGCTGAAGGTTTGCTATTCCTATGGGTCTGAAGTGTAGTGCCCCGTCCCGCTCAGTCAATCGGAGGAATCTAAACGCCGACGGCGTTCGGACTTAGCCTTGCAACGGCTACTCGGAGACATCGCTCGGTCGAGGCGACCGCTCGCTCAGGTGGGGTAGTTTCGGTGAACTTGCCTCATCTTTACCATCACATAATAAATTGTGTTTTTAACTTGCACAAGTAGGCTTAATAATAAAATAGATGAATACACATAGCTAAGGAAATAATCCCGACGGGTCAAAATGAGTTAGAACATGGAAAAACGTCCCACGGTCGGCTTAGAGTTGGTGCACGGTGTGCTTTGAAAATGACACTCGGTCCTTCGTCCCGTGGCTTGGGAGAAGGAAAGTTGGTCTTCGACACAAGTTATGAAATAGCCTAAGTCATAGGCGTCGCCCGCGTAAATGCTCGACAAAGCATACACGTTTCCATAATGCAAGGCTTGGCATAGCCTTTGCTCGTCCCTTGAGTCAAGTTATAGGCTCGATTAAGTTAGGCAAAGTTACGCCGATCGACCTAAGTCATTTCTAGTGCTGTTTTGCTCTTTCTGCGGTTGTCAAGTTAAATAGTCCCACGATCCCAAGGCCCATCATATAAAGTATGACTTGGGCGATAGCGTCGCGTAGATCGGAAGTCGATTTGAGACACGATGGCACGGTCCGAGAGTTTTAAGGTACGGGCCACGATTTTGATTCATTGAGTTTTGAAAAGTGTTGCGAATAGTTGTTCTTGAGTTGTGTAAAATGATAGGGCAAGAAAGAAGAATGCTCGCGACTACGGGTCGTCGAGGCAAGATCTCAGAAGTGAGACGTATTGAACTTGGCCCTGAAAGAGATGATAACACTAGAGGTGGAATGACTGTGTGAGACGTCAGTTGAGTCGAGTCTTGCATGGTCATAGACAACTTGTCGACAAGGTAGAGTTTTCTCGAACGGTAGCCCGACGGAAGGGGACCGGTTCTTGAGAAGCATCATTAGCACGTGCTGGATGACCGCACAAGTTAGCGCAGAGGCTTGCCAGCAGGGCTAGCTACCCACCTGGCAAGGGCGGCCGCCTAACAAGCTGAAGGAGTCCAGGATGGCTCTGGGAGTCAGTGACCAAATCATATAGATGTGTCGGCATGGCGGCAAATCCGCGTGTGTGCCTTTGGATTGAGTTGAGTTGTTGAATGTGTGTATAGTTGGAATACAATGTTTGGCCCTAAGATGTGGCATCAACATAGGCGACGTGCTTCGGCACGAGATGTGGCGTCGAGTCTAATGTTGTCAGCATATAAGTTGCATAGTTTGGATGTGAGTGGTCCTGAGTCTAAGTCAGGAAAGGCCGCAAGGCAAATTTGGTCGAGTGACACTAACATTCACAAGTCTTGATTGTAGGAACGATATAGTAAAGCGTAATACTCTAGAGGGGGGGTGAATAGAGTTGGCAGCGGAATAATGCTAATTAAAAAATATTAGCAACACAATCACAGTATATAATCACAGTTGAAATAATGTTAAGGCAGAGTTCAGAAAGCAAACGCAAAGACAGCGATGTATACTGGTATCCCTCTGTTGAGGACTAATCCAGTCGGTAGAACTCTTGCTACCAGTTGAATCCACTATAGGAAAAACCGCAAGTTTTCTTACGAAGTCCTTGCAACTTCTACAACGCGAGCTTTGATACGAAGAACTCGTCCAACTTCAAATGTGAAGAGGTATTCTTCAATCAAGCCTTCTGATTACAATCTCTCAGAAACTTCTAGACCATACCGTACTGGCAAATCGACTAGAGGATTGTAACTGGCTTGGGATCTGAAAATGAAAGCTCTAGAAAACTCTTTGGAAGACAGAAAGCTTTTTAGATAGAGAGAAGATTGAAAGTGAATGAGTGAATTAAAATGATCGAAATCCATCTCTATTTATAGGAATTCCAAAGGGAGAACTCTGTCAGAATTCGGGCAGAATTCGGGCAGAACTCGATGAGCAAATCTCGGTCAAATCCGCAACTGCAGGAGGACCAAGTTCCAGAGAATTCAAAAATCAAACGGCCACCAACCGAACTCTGGCCGAACTCTGGCCGAACTCTGGTCGAGTTCTGTCAGGGTTAGGTTAGGGTTTAAAAATAGATTTTTGGTGATTTTTGAAAACCTTTTTGAAAACCTTTTTGTAAACATTTTGATAGGTCATTTTAAAAACATTTTGAACTATTTTGGGGATAGCCTATTTGCCAGTACAACTCGGTGTACAACGTATTCCTAGACTCAAATAAAGTGAAAAATTACATTGCATAGGAAGTACAGACTCAAGTAGGCAAACAGATCTTCAGTCTTGAACGGAGTGAATATCCAATCTTGCTTATGTCCAAGAAGCTGAGATGTCCCAACAAGCTTCGTATATCCAGACAGAGTTTTGATCAATTATTAAAATCAGGTTGACCATATGACCAATGGGCCAACAATCTCCCCCATTTTGATAATTGACAAACTATGAATGATATAACATTAAGCTTGTTCAAGCTTGTTCAAAAATATCAAAAAGTAGAAATTGTTCATAACATGTATTTAACTCAAAAAAAATGTTAGATCATTTTTAATTTTCTCCCCCTTTGTCACTTAGCAAAATAATTGCACAAGAGAAGGCTCCCCCGCATTAAATGCAGAAGACTCCCCCGCAATTAATGCATAAGGAACAAATAGTGAGAAAACATAATAAATAAAACATAAAGAGTAGATATATATCATCACAGGAATGTAAAGTTTCTACAAAATTATCATCACAGGCATGTATTGCTTCAAAAACATAAAAAAAATCTCAGGCATGCTATTTCACAGGCAGTTTAAAATGGAGAAGCAGTATAAAGAGATAGTGCTTAAACAAAATGCTGAAATAAACTGAGATGTCATAAATGAAACATCATAAACATGTCCATGAAGATAAAAAGTACTGATAGCAAACTACAAAGTACTGATAAAAAGTAAATGATAAAAACTTGGAATGTCAGAGCATTTCCAAGTATACAATAGAATATCACTAATAATCAAATCAGATCTCATCATCACTATCCTCATCAATATCATCAGCAGCGTGGCCAGCATGACCGGAAGTACCAGCACCAGAAGTACCAGCGCCAGTAGGATGAGTAGGGGCGCCAGCATAGAACTCACCAACGTAATCTCGAGGTACACGATACCAGTCATAGGCGTTACCTGGCTGGAAGTAGGTATGAACAGCCTCATCCTCACAGCGGTAACCCGAAAAAGCTGGATCTAGAGGGATGGAACCGGCTGAATAACCAGTCTGAGCGAACCGAAGATCAGCCAAGGAGTTTGCCATCGCCTGATAACGGGTGACATCACGGAACTCACGCTCGCGAGCCATGTCCGTCATCGAGACATGCAAAGCTAAAATATGCTGATGTATGCCCTCAAAAGTCATGGCATACGGCTGATGTAGTGAAGATGGTGCAGTAGGAGGAGCAGGAGGTGGAGCTGAAGCAGTCCGGCTGCGACGAGAAAGCTGGAGTAACTTGGGCTCAGAGTCCTGAGTACAAGTCGATAGATCGATCTCGAATCGCTGAAAGATACGAGGGAGAATCATCGCGTAAGAGAGATTTCGATCTCTAGCACGACAACGTCCCATCATCTGAATAATAGTCTTAGGGGCGGAAAAAGGAATCCCCTTGATAAGATGGTACATGGCGGACAGCTCAAGCGAAGTCACATCATCCATAGAAGTGGATTTTGGAAGAAGAGTAGAGTAGATGATGCGATGCAATTCGTAGTTAAATAAGTTTAGGTTGTTAGCCTTGAACTTTCCAAAACGTACTCTGTCAGGTGCACAGAGTTCCGTTTTGAAACTCGTGAGTGTAGTGCCTTCGGGGAAATCGAATTCCGTGATATCAACTAGCGGTTCACCTTCATTGGGAATACCAAGAATCTCCGCTAGGAGGACATCATTGAACTCAATGTCTATGCCTCCAACACGTGTGCTCACGTCAAAAGTGTTAACTACGAGATTGCAATAGAACAATCTAATGGCATTAGTAGCTATTGGGAAGCACAGTTTAACAAGTAAGTGTAACCCTAATGCCTCAAATAAGTGACGATGATCAGGGAATACCGTCCATTTAACCGGAGCGTCGCTACATATGGATCGGGTAGAAAAGTCACCGTACCATAATAAAGCTTGATCGAGGGTTTGAAAGATGAACCCATCGAAAGCGCCGTCGCTCTTTTGGACCGGCGAAAACAAAGAATCCGTGTGAGGATTCGAAGAGGACCCTTCCTCACTAGGAGTGGTCTTCTTCCTCTTAGACGGATTAAATCTAGGTGCCATTGAAATAAAAAAGCACTAATTTGAAAGGTGGAGAGAGAGGGAGTTATACCTCACGAAAATTGGATATGTTGTAGAGAAGAACGATCTCCGCACGATTCCAAAATTTGGAAGGATTTCACCAAGTAGATAGGAAGCAATGGGTTGGTGAATACCTAGGGTTTGGAGGAGTTTCGGGCGGCTGGAGCTGCTGTTTGAAAGTTTGGAAGCAATGGAAGAGAAGAAGCTCTCGGGTTCTGTATATATATATATACACAGACATCCTTAATCGAACTCGGGCCGAATTCAGTCAGAGCTCTGGCCGAATTCGCCTAGGGTTCTTTCAGGTTGATTTTTGCTACTTCTTTTTTATTGACTCGTTGTAAATATTTAATTCAAAGATTAGTTATTTTAGTCTTCAAATAACATAATTAATAATATTTTATGAATTAAATGTCATTATACAGTGACTGTCTCAGATTAGCTGTAGGAGTACTGTCCCAGCTGGCGGAGGTTCACCGGGGAACTCTTAAGTACCGCTTCGCTTCAACCGTAGTTGTGGTGACAGACAGACTCTTTATTAGCTTATCTCTAACACAGTTTTTGCATAATGATATATAATCATAAAATAAAATCAATTAATATTATTGACGTCCAAAATTCCTAATTCTCGACGTAAATAATTGAAACGATCTTCCGCTAGAGGTTTAGTGAAGATGTCAGCTAATTGAATTTTAGTATCTATGTACACAAGGTTTATATCTCCATTTTGATGATGATCTCTAAGAAAATGATGTCTAATCTCGATATGTTTAGTACGAGAATGACATACAGGATTCTTAGTCAAATTAATGGGGCTCGTGTTATCACAGAAAATGGGAATATGTGTGAAAAATAAATCAAAGTCTTCTAGGGTTTGTTTCATCCACAAAATCTGAGCGCAACAACGTCCTGTGGCGATATACTCAGCCTCTGTTGTTGATAAGGCTACAGAATTTTGCTTTTTACTAAACCAAGAGACTAGAGCCTTGCCTAAGAAATGACATGTACCGCTAGTACTTTTTCTATCAATCTTGCATCCAGCCAAATCTGCATCCGAATAACCAATAAGGTCAAAGGATTTAGTTTTGGGATACCACAAGCCGACAGAAGAAGTGGCCTTAAGGTATCGGAAGATACGCTTAACTGCGGTCAGATGTGATTCCTTTGGGTTAGCTTGAAAACGTGCACACAGGCAAACACTAAACATTATATCTGGACGACTAGCAGTTAAGTAAAGTAAACTACCAATCATACCTCGATACTTACGTGTGTCGAATGGCTTGCCTTGTTCGTCAGAATCAAGCTTTGTTGAAGTTGCCATCGGAGTGCCAATAGGTTTGACATTGTCCAGATCGAACTTCTTTAGCAAATCTTTTGTGTACTTGGCTTGATTAATGAACGTCCCATTGTCGGTTTGTTTGATTTACAATCCGAGAAAGAACTTCAGCTCTCCCATCATGCTCATCTCAAACTCATTCTGCATACATCCCTTAGTAATATCACCAATTACCAAATCTTTTGGATGATCAGCTGTGAATTTTAACCTTTTCGGTAGACTCTGTAGGTAGCTGGTTCCTGGATCTCCTCTAGGAGGTTCAGCTAGTGCAGATCTTGGTTCAGGTTCAGCTGATGTTGAACTTGATGTAGGCAGATCTTCATCACTATCATCGTGAGTCATTTGGTTCATTTCATCAAAAGTGACGTTGATTGATTCTTCGATGATCATTGTACGTTTGTTGAAGACTCTGTACCCTTTGCTCTTGGCCGCATAACCTAGAAATATACCTTCATCGGCCTTTTCGTCAAACTTTCCCAAGTTGTCTTTAGTATTAAGAATGAAGCACTTACAGCCAAAAATCTTAAAGTATGAAACTGAAGGAATTCTATCAAACCATAACTCAAATGGAGTCTTCTTCGATTTGGGTCGAATTAGAACTCTATTGAGCACAAAGCAAGCTGTATTGACAGCTTCAGCCCAGAAGTATTTGGGTAGGCTAAATTGATTTAACATCACTCTGGCCATTTCGGTTAGAGTTCTGTTCTTACGTTCCACAACTCCATTTTGTTGTGGAGTTCTAGGGCAGGAGAACTCGTGTATGAAACCGTGTGTGTCACAAAATTGCTCGAAATCAGCATTCTCGAATTCGCCTCCATGATCGCTTCTAATTCGAGTGATCATGTAACCTTTTTCATTTTGTACTTTCTTGCAAAAGGCGACAAATTCGGATAATGCGTCATTCTTGCGTGTCAAGAAATATACCCACGTGTATCTAGAAAAATTATCTACAATAACAAATGCATATAATTTACCTCCGAGGCTAGCAACTCTGCTAGGACCGAATAAATCCATGTGTAGCAATTGTAGAGATCTAGTAGTACATACTGCGTTTACAGACTTGAATGTGGATCTGGTAGCCTTGTTCTTTTCACATTGGCTGCATACCAAATCCTTCTTGAATGTTATGTCTGGTAAACCACGTACTAACTTCTTTGTGGATAATCTTGAAATTGTATCCATGTTTGTATGACCGAGTCTCATGTGTCATAGATGACTCTCATCACTTTTGGCCATTAAGCATCTACCTGAAATGTTAGCTTCTTCCAGCAGATAGAAAACATATATATTATCTTCCCTGATTCCTTCAAAGATAGTACTACCAGTTGAGCTATCAACTATAGTACATTTGTCTTTGCCAAAGTTGATACCATAACCATGATCAGCTAGATGACTTATGCTGAGCAGAGACATCTTTAATCACGGGATAGGGAGACTTACCAACATCACCGATACCAATAATATACCCTTTCAAATTATTACCGAAGGAAACATAACCTTCCTTCTTCTTCTTCGACAGTGTTGCAAATAGGGTAGCGTCACCGGTCATATGCCGTGAGCAACCGCTGTCGAGGATCCATTTGCTTCTAGCATGTGAAGGGTGTTCCACCTACAAAACAGTTTGCAGATGAAACCTTTGGTACCCATTTCTTGTAGGGTCCTGAATTGTTAGCTTTAGGTATCCAAGCATAAACATTTAAATCTACAAGCTTTCTCATTCTACATGCAGATGATATATGACCAATGAGGCCACAATAATGACATTGTGCATGTCGAGTGTTGAAAGTTGAGTGGTGTGCATGGTTGGTAGGTTTGGGTTTTCTAGTATAGAAGAATGCATACCTATGATCATGTTTGGGCTTAACCTTTTGGGGTAAAGGTTTTATATGGTTTGGTCTGACAGTGTTTGGCTTGGGAATATTCCGAATTCTCGGTAAGTGACACGTGTTAGGATAGGAAGCAGCAAGCTCAGGCTGTTTTTCTAACCTAATTTCCAACCTTTTGGAAGTGTCATATAACTTAGTATAATCAGAAGTGAGTGATTCCATTCTAATTTGTGCAGATGGAAGACTTTTCTTTTCTCTAGAAAGATCTTCTCTCAATTGGTCTATAATCTTGTCTTTCTCTTCGGATGACTGTTTAGTCTCGTGTAATAAGAGCTTTATAGAGGAAAGCTCACCAGACTCACTAACATTAGCTCTAACCTCAGCTAGTAGGTCGGTAAGTCTTCCTATTTCTCCTTTGTACTCTTTGAGTACCTTCTTAGCGGTCTGATATTTACTACGCAGTTTCCTGTTGTCAAGCATCAGGTCACTGAAGTCATCTCCTAATTGCTCAAAGGTGAAGTCATCATATGTTTCTATAGGTTCAGTAGGTACCTGATCGATTGCCATGAAGCAGATGTTTGCAGCGTCCTCTGAATGTTCATCTTCTGAGTCGCTAGCTTCACTCTCATGCCATATGCTGGTGTTGGCATATTTCCGAGACGTTGATCTTTTCAGGTTGCCTTTTTCATACCTGTTATTCTTCTTGCTCGATGATGAGTTGATGGGACAGTCCTTCTTCATATGTCCCTTCTTCTTACAGCCATAGCAGACAGCATCTTCTTGATACCAGTTGTTGCTGTTGCTCTCTTTGACTCTCTTCTCATGTCTCATGAATCTTTTGAACTTCCTTGCTAGGAGAGCTTGATCTTCAGCGTCAGATCCACTGCTGTCTGAGTCATCTTCAGCAGCTTTTCTGTGCTGAGCCTTGAGGGCGATATTCTTCTCCTTTGGAGCAGGCTCTTCAAAATCTTGTAGCTCCAGTTCATGAGTGAGTAGTTTACCCATGAGTACTTCAAGTGACATTGTGGTGAGGTCGTTTCCTTCAATGATAGCTGTAGCCTTTGGAATCCAGTTCTTGGTGAGAGCTCGCAGGAGTTTGCGAATCTTTTCATGGTTACTGTAATCTTTGTCTAAGGAGGACAAAGGGTTTACAATATCCAAGAACCTCTCGAACATTTGTGTGACTGTTTTATTTGGCTTTATTTTGAACGCCTCGTACTCTTGAGTAAGTCTGCTGACTTTTGACTCCTTGACTTGAGTCGTGCCTTCATGTGTAACTTCGAAAAGCTTCCACACACCATTTGCCGTTGTGCATGTAGATACCCTGTTAAATTCTATTCTGTCTAAGGCACAAAAAAGAGCATTAATGGCACGTGCGTCAAGACTGGCCTTTTTCTTTTCTTCCTCTGTATAACTGCTTTGGAGGTTTTCAACCAAAACTCCGTCGACATTTATACGAGGTGGCTTCTGATAGCCATCAAGAACAATAGCCTATAAGTCAAAATCAAAAGATTTCAAGAAGAAACTCATCCGTGTTTTCCAATAAGTGTAGTTAGTACCATCAAAAAGTAGGGGTCTGTTTGTGGCCTGACCTTCACTTGTGAATTTCATAGTAGCCATGTGATGTGCTGTGATCTAATAAATAATGAATAAATAATAGCACTGTTACCTCGCTTTACCTATAACACCCGTTTTGATACCAATTGTAGGAACGATATAGTAAAGCGTAATACTCTAGAGGGGGGGGTGAATAAAGTTGGCAGCGGAATAATGCTAATTAAAAAATGTTAGCAACACAATCACAGTATATAATCACAGTTGAAATAATGTAAAGGCAGAGTTCAGAAAGCAAACGCAAAGACAACGATGTATACTGGTATCCCTCTGTTGAGGACTAATCCAGTCGGTAGAACTCTTGCTACCAGTTGAATCCACTATAGGAAAAACCGCAAGTTTTTTTACGAAGTCCTTGTAACTTCTACAATGCGAGCTTTGATACGAAGAACTCGTCCAACTTCAAATGTGAAGAGGTATTCTTCAATCAAGCCTTCTGATTACAATCTCTCAGAAACTTCTAGACCGTACCGCACTGGCAAATCGACTAGAGGATTGTAACTGGCTTGGGATCTGAAAATGAAAGCTCTAAAAAACTCTTTGGAATGCAGAAAGCTTTTTAGATAGAGAGAAGATTGAAAGTGAATGAGTGAATTGAAATGATCGAAATCCATCTCTATTTATAGGAATTCCAAAGGGAGAACTCTATCAGAATTCGGGCAGAATTCGGACAGAACTCGATGAACAAATCTCGGTCAAATCCGCAACTGTAGGAGGACCAAGTTCCAGAGAATTCAAAAATCAAACGGCCACCAACCGAACTCTGGCCGAACTCTGTCAGGGTTAGGTTAGGGTTTTAAAATAGATTTTTGGTAATTTTTGAAAACCTTTTTGAAAACCTTTTTGTAAACATTTTGATAGGTCATTTTAAAAACATTTTGAACTATTTTGGGGATAGCCTATTTGCCAGTACGACTCGGTGTACAACGTATTCTTAGACTCAAATAAAGTGAAAAATTACATTGCATAGGAAGTACAGACTCAAGTAGGCAAACAGATCTTCAGTCTTGAACGGAGTGAGTATCCAATCTTGCTTATGTCCAAGAAGCTGAGATGTCCCAACAAGCTTCGTATATCCAGACAGAGTTTTGATCAATTATTAAAATCAGGTTGACCATATGACCAATGGGCCAACATTGATTGGGTCAGTTGGTAATAAAAGTAGCAAGGGCCGCGAGGCGGCGATATGGTTGAGTAGCACATAATTGCGAGGCACGGCATGGTGGATTTGTAGCACGGTCACAAGGATTTGGGTACTATCGCATAGTACGTCTCTGATTTTGGTCGAAAGGCAAACACGACTTGATAGGTTAACGTTGTTTGAGTCGACATCGTTGTGCAAGCACGGGATGGTCTAAAGACACAAATAGGCAAGGCGTCGGTCATAAAACTGATCCTAAGGCAAGAGTAGAAAGATAATACAAAAGGGGACTATGTTTCACAAAGTAAAGTAAACGTGTTGGTTTTGTATGGATGGGCGAGGAGCTCATTCCACCAGTACAGTTGAGTACTGACACCCATATAGTTTACATGTGCAGGCACAGGTAGAAGCTCGTGGCACAGAGCTCGCTTGGATGCGTCGAGGCACGGAGTTCCTTGGCAATTCGAAGCATACGGCCGCATGGAGTCAGACTTATACGGGACATAATGTATGGACATCGCCTTCCGAAGCTTCCGCTGGATCAAGACTTGTAATTGAGAGATGAGAGAGAGCTGAGTGAACTTGTAAAATGTGAGAAGAGTGAGCTTGAGTGATTGTAATAGTGGCCTTGCGCCCCCAATGTAACCATTGTTTCAATATCAATAAAGAGCTTCTTTGAATGACTTGTGTTTTGTTCTAAATTCCGCTGCTGTTATTCAATATCTCTGCTTGGAACTTCTGTGTGACGACCCCGTCGCGGCCGCTGAAATCGGCCGTTATGGAACCCGCCTTACACGAGCGCAATCTAGGCTCGTGCAGCATCACGCCTTAGCGAGGACGATCGCTCCTACGGGAGCAGAGCGTGACATAATGGTATCAGAGCACGGCTTTACGTCCTTGGATAACTGATTGAATTCTTTAACTCGTTGTTTCCGCAAACTCTGTTGCTTCCGCAAGTTGATATCGTTGGTGCGCTCTCTCTCAATTGTCCCACGGGATGTCCATAAAATAAGTCTATCTATTTTGCAAAACATAGGAGAACAGTTTTTGATAACAAAACAAAAAGATGGTTCGCGTAAGCATAGTTGGCTAAGTCGGGCTGGGCATATACACCAAAGTTGTGTCGACCTTAGAAAAGTCGAGTGCGGGAATTGAATAGTATCGAGCAAGAATGAGTTGAACTCGATTGAGTAAAGTGAGTCAACTATCGATAGGGGTGCTATCGAGCGACGATAACGTCGATGCGATATAGATGAGCGTGCTTGGAATTCGAGGAATGGTTCGAACCAAAAATTTGAAGAAGTCGATTTCGATTCGAATGATAACTTGAGGAATTGCTGAATGACTTCATCCCTGAGTGGTGTATGTGATAGCCTCAGGGATGTCGATCGATTGATAAAGAATGATGCAAATTGAGGAAAATACGTTGGTCGATGACTTAAGATAAACGGACGAACGATACGTGAATTTGGTTTGAGAAAAATTGATGTTGTGAATGATTCGAGGGATAATGATCGAACTTGAGTTTGAATGTCGAGGAGATTATCCAGTCGGACGATAACATCATTCGCACGACTCAAAATTTGGTCACAAAGGAAGATCGTCAGGTTACGCATATCGTCGATGGTATTGAGGCGTATCAAAGATCGCTATGCGATAACTCGGAGGTACTCTGACTCGACGAAAGACGATCGTGCAAGTGTTATTGTTCGGTTGGATGCTATGCTTAGGATTTTGATCAAGATGAATGTTGGATGAAAATGATTGTGCTTTGATGGTTACGCGGATAACCACAATGTCGACGATCTTGTCTTGTGCGAGCGCAACTCTAGTCTCGCACATGTGTTGCGTCGAATTTAGGGCGATCGTTCCGCGTGAGCGTTGACATGGTGATTCATGTCACGGGAATGATCGAACTCGAAAAATCAGGACGCGACAACGTTGATTTTCTCGACTTCTTGGCTTGATGCGAAGGTGAATTCGAGGATTAGTAGGACATGCGATTGATGATTGAATAAACTTGAGGATGGAGTAAGTCTAATCCGCGCATCGAGAACAAATTAATCTAGACACAAAACAAGAGTTATGTCCCGATGAGAATGATTATCTCACGAGAGCGTGCATGGTGATTCGTGCCCACCGTGGATAATCTGACTCGCGTGAGATCGGAGCGTAACGTATTGTTAAGTCAGATGACCTCGTGATCGAATACGTGAATTGGGATGAATGACTTAGGAAATATGAAATGTGAATTATGGTTTAGAGATGAATCGTGTCTTAGCGTGCTTAACTTGGAAGGATTGATAGGCGGATTATGTCGAACATGTTCGAAGAGATAGTCTATGCAAGATGGTTTGTTGAACGAGCAATATTGATACGTCATGAAATTTGGTTGAACGTAAGTTGAAGTAGGATGGCTTTGCTGAATGACTCAGACCCCACGCGACGAATGTTGGGGTATGCGTAGGAAATCGATGCTCGATGTTTAGAAATCGGAGTGATGCGAGCTTGGGTAGAAAACCCGTACTATCAACTTAGTTTGACCTTAGGATGGGGTCAGTGTTGATATTGTTGTTTGGGAACTATGATTCCAATGCTGACGAATAACCTTAGCCAAAAGACATAGCCTAGCGGTTAGGCAGACGTCCGAGCGCGAAGCGATAGGAGTTACGGAGGCACCACTCGCGAGTCTCGGTTGACATGTACGTATATCATGGGCGCCCGAATATGTGCACGATCCGACTCGAGTGGTGAAGGTGGATTCTCTATCACGAGGCTTGGTTGAAATGCATGTATTTTGGGGATGTCTAAGATATGTGCACGATCCATACTAAGTGATACGTTGAATCAAGTGAGACTTGAGGAACGGAAAAGTGTCAGGGATTTTGAGATCGTGAGTTTCGAAGAAAGGATTGAAGATAGTGCGAGCGTGGCTCGGATTGAGGAAACGCATAGGCGTAGTGTGTGCGAGAGTTCTTGAACGTTGAGTAAAAGTGATAAGTCAATAAGTGTACTTAGTTAGTTTCGAGGACGAAACTTTTTCTGACTGGTGTATGATGTAGTACCCCGTCCTGCTCAGTCAATCGGAGGAATCGAAATGCCGACAGTGTTCGAACTTAGCCTTGCAACGGCTACTCGGAGACATCGCTCGGTCGAGGCGACCGCTCGCTCAGGTGGGGTAGTTTCGGTGAACTTGCCTCATCTTTACCATCACATAATAAATCGTGTTTTCAACTTGCACAAGTAGGCTTAATAATAAAAGAGATGAATCCACATAGCTAAGGGAATAATCCCGACGGGTCAAAATGAGTTAGAACATGGAAAAACGTCCCACGGTCGGCTTAGAGTTGGTGCACGGCGTGCTTTGAAAATGACACTCGGTCCTTCGTCCCGTAGCTTGGGAGAAGAAAAGTTGGTCTTCGACACAAGTTATGAAATAGCCTAAGTCATAGGCGTCGCCCGCGTAAATGCTCGACAAAGCATGCACGTTTCCATAATGCAAGGCTTGGCATAGCCTTTGCTCGTCCCTTGAGTCAAGTTATAGGCTCGATTAAGTTAGGCAAAGTTACGCCGATCGACCTAAGTCATTTATAGTGCTGTCCCGCTCTTTCTGCGGTTGTCAAGTTAAATAGTCCCACGATCCCAAGGCCCGTCATATAAAGTATGACTTGGGCGATAGCGTCGCGTAGATCGAAAGTCGGTTTGAGACACGATGGCACGATCCTAGAGTTTTAAGGCACGGGCCACGGTTGATTCATTGAGTTTTGGAAAGTGTTGCGAATAGTTGTTCTTGAGTTGTGTAAAATGATAGGGCAAGAAAGAAGAATGCTCGCGACTACGGGTCGTCGAGGCAAGATCTCACAGGTGAGACGTATTGAACTTGGCCCTGAAAGAGATGATAACACTAGAGGTGGAATAACTGTGTGAGACGTCAGTTGAGTCGAGTCTTGCATGGTCATGGACAACTTATCGACAAGGTAGAGTTTTTTCGAACGGTAGCCCGACGAAAGGGGACCGGTTCTTGAGAAGCATCATTAGCACGTACTGGATGACCGCACCAGTTAGCGCAGAGGCTTGCCAGCGGGGCTAGCTACCCACCTGGCAAGGGCGGCCGCCTAACAAGCTGAAGGAGTCCAGGATGGCTCTGGTAGTCAGTGACCAAATCATATAGATGAGTCGGCATGGAGGCAAATCCGCATGTGTGTCTTTGGATTGAGTTGAGTTGTTGAATGTGTGTATAGTTGGAATACAATGTTTGGCCCTAAGTTGGTCGAGTGACACTAACATTCACAAGTCTTGATTGGGTCAGTTGGTAATCAAAGTAGCAAGGGCCGTGAGGTGGCGATATGGTTGAGTAGCACATAATTGCGAGGCACGGCACGGTGGATTTGTAGCACGGTCACAAGGAATTGGGTACTATCGCGTAGTGCGTCTCTGATTTTGACCGAAAGGCAAGCACGACTTGATAGGTTAACATTGTTTGAGTCGACATTATTGTGCAAGCACGGGATGGTCTAAAGACACAAATAGGCAAGGCGTCGGTCATAAAACTGATCCTAAGGCAAGAGTAGAAAGACAATACAAAAGGGGACTATGTTACACAAAGTAATGTAAACGTGTTGGTTTTGTATGGGTGGGCGAGGAGCTCATTCCACCAGTACAGTTGAGTACTGACACCCATATAGTTTATATGTGCAGGCACAGGTAGAAGCTCGTGGTGCGGAGCTCGCTTGGATGTGTCAAGGCACGGAGTTCCTTGGCGATTCGAAGCGTGCGGCCACATGGAGTCAGACTTATATGGGACATAATGTATGGACATCGCCTTCTGAAGCTTTCGCTGGATCATGACTTGTAATTGAGAGATGAGAGAGAGCCGAGTGAACTTGTAAAATGTGAGAAGAGTGAGCTTGAGTGATTGTAATATTGGCCATGCGCCCCCAATGTAACCGTTGTTTCAATATCAATAAAGAGCTTCTTTGAATGACTTGTATTTTGTTCTAAATTTTGCTGCTGTTATTCAATGTCTCTGCTTGGGACTTCTGTGCGACGACCCCGTCGCAGTCGCTAAATTCGGCCGTTATGGAACTCGCCTTGCATGAGCGCAATCTAGGCTCGTGCGGCATCACGCCTTAGCGAGGACGATCGCTCCTACGGGAGCGGGGCGTGACATGAAGCCCACCAGAAGATAGACTGTCCCTTTGTACCTCCTTTTGAGGAAGCTAGGCCACCTGTAGCTCAGCACCAGAGGGGTGGAGCTTTTGCGATGGCGGTCGAGAAGACCGACGCTGCAGGTGATGGGTTAGCAGGTTTATCCTTCTGTAAAACCCCTCGAAATATTTCCTTTATTTATTATTTATTTGTTACTAAATTTTGTTATTTGTTAAATAAATGTTATTACACTAATTATTAATTATTTATAAGGTTTAGATATATATGTATATATATATATATATATATATATATATATATATATATATATATATATATATATATATGAAGGTCTTTGTGTGTGCATTGTATTAGGAAATCCTAATCCTTAACCCTAAAGGCTAAACCTAGGTTAACTCTAACCTAAATTCATTTAGTTTATTTATTAGACTATATATATATATATATATATATATATATATATATATATATATATATATACTTATATATATATAGTGTTACTATTTATTTAGTTTTATTATTAGATTATATATATATCTATACTTATATAGATATGGTGTTCAATTTATAGCAACCTAAACCAAATCCATATATCCCGACCCTAACCCTAGCTCAGCCCATGGGCCATCTACCCTCACCCTTACTTAGGTCCAAACCCATTAGGGTTTCCTAAACTCATGGATCTTATATATATATACATATATATATATATATATATATGTAGCAACCAAACTAGCCTCAACCCTAACCTTGTCTACACGTAAACACCAGCCCCCCATCATCACCGCCACCCCTAGCCACCTCCGGCGACCCTTCCCTTCGCCTGCCCCCTCACCCAACCGAGGCATGTCGCCGTCGGGAGACGGAGAATGCGGCGTTGCCACGCCCGCGCGGTGCACCCGACCCGCCCGCTGATCCCGGCGACCCCCTCGTCGGTGCCACCCACCCGGACGGCGAGCCACCCCCCTGCGGCGTGGCCAGGTAGCCCCCGACCTACCACGTGGCGCTGCCATGTGGGAAAACCCCCCTTGTATGCTTTAACCCTAGTTTTAGGGTTTAAAATCTGATTATTTAGTTTTATTTAATGATTGTTATTGTGTAATAATTGATAATTAATTAGATCTGATTGTAGGAAATCATTGGTAATTAAGTAGAGGTTCTGCCCTAATTTTTGTGGGAATTAGTATTAATTATTAGTATTTATTTTTATTTAATTATGAGTTTTCGATGCTAGTAATTAAATAAATGTGTTTACTGTTTTAATCTTTAAGTAATAATTTTATTATGAATTAAATAAAACTTTGTAGATGAAAAAGTTTGTACAATTAATATAGTATTTTAAAATAATATTTCCATAATTTATAGAATTTAATTTATAATTATTTTACGTGAAAAACAGTAAATTTAAATTGTTTAATTAGTTCTGTTTGATTCATATTATTTAATTAGTAAATAAATGAATAATATAATTTATATGGAAAATATAGATTTAAATATAAAGTATATTATGGAAATTTTTCCAATATTTTATTGGTTTTTAAAATATTTTATTTAGATTTATCTTGTGAGTTTTGTATTAATCAAATCAATTATTAAATACTGTTTTCAATTTATATTATGTATTTGGTTAGTAATTAAATAATACATATTGAATAGAAAATATTTGTAAAAATATACTCTTCTGTATAAAAATAATTCCCATATTTAATTATAGTTATTTATAATTATTTGGATTTAGTTGGGTAATTTTTAGAATTATTTAATAAATTAGATATATTATATAATTAATTGTTATTAATTATATAAATATTGTAATTTTGTGAAGTGATAAGATTCTGTTAGAAATATGTAATTATGATATTTAGGAAATTGTTTCATGTATTTTATATGTATTTACAAATTTTTAAGATTTAAAAGTAGTTTTTAGATTCATTTTAGGATTATGTATTAAATTGTGTAATAATTATTTATTAATTTAAATAATTATTAATTATGTGTTACTATGGTATAAAATAGTGAAATTAGCTTTAATGGTTTAATTTAAGGTTTGTGGTGATTTTTAGGATTTATTTAGAATTATTAAGTACTTATTGTTATTAACTATTCATTTAAATAAATAGATTTAATGGTAATAATTCATTTCTGTAAAAATATGCATATAATGTATATTTATTATTCTGATATTATTTAGTTTATTAATAAAATAGACTAAAATGATTTTTCAGGATTTTTACTATTTTTGTTAGTATTATTAGGAATTGTGTATACCTGTGTGTATTAAATTGGTTGGTTAATTAATTATAATTAATTAATTAATTAATTATTAAATATTTGGTTATATATAAATTTCAGAATATAAGTTGTATGATAATAAGTATATTTTACATACTTATTATTGTTCATAAATATTGATACTAGTTAGCTAGTAATAATAGATTAATTTAAATTATAGATTACTTAGCAATTAAATAAATTGTTTAATTTGTTTAATTATTAATTAATTAGAAATCATGCTTGTTTAGGATTATTTGCTTCTCGGGACTCAGACTCTACTTTGGACCCGGATACTCAGTTGCTGGACACAGGCAAGTACACCTTCCTTGACAATTACTATGCAGTATTTACATTTGACCAGTTATTACTATTGTGTGCACTCGTCTCCATTGATAACTACCCTGTATAGAGTTAGCATAAACTTGACACCTTCTCAGACACGTATCACATATGAGTGAGTTGAGTGCAGAGGTTCTGTGTTGACTAGCCCTTAACATATGATCTTGAGTCTGTTAGCAGTTTGGTTTAGGTACATTATATTTACTATGACGTCTTGCATATTGTTCGTACCGCGTATACGGTATGAGCACATTGGGTGGGGAGAGTCTACTAGTGGTGTATGAGAATTTCTGTTTCCAATGTACGCTGGATGCTCGTAGCCCCTCGTTTCTCAAACTGTAGAACGCTTGGTGGCAGTTTCTTCTTCTTCTCCCCCTCTCATGTGCCACTAGAGATGTCTCGAGAGCATTTACACATAGATGGTTAGAACACCTTTATTGCTTACCTTGTATTTCCTGTCCTTGTTTGGTTAGGGAAATACTTGGTTGCATACTTTATTGTTACTTTTACATTACTGCTCAGTATTATCATGCATGTCGATTTCCTGTGTATTTGTTATGTCCCTCTGAGGACCTGGTATCTTTTCCAGAGCTTGACGAGCACTTATTCCCGGCTGATTACGGAGTAGAGGGACTTGTTGACGACGACTTTGAGGTGGAGCCGCAGCCTTGATCCTTTGGAGGCTAGCTATATCTTCAGACGTGGGTTTCATTTCCAGTATTCTGTTTATTTCTATTTACTACTTCATTTCATTCCAGTTGTACTCATTTACTTATTTAGTGGATTGTTCTCCACTAGTCATAGTTGACATTTCGACGCTGTGGCACTGATGAATTTCTATTCAGTTATCTCTTACTTTATTTCATGAATGAGACTAGTTTACCTGCCTGCGATGTTACTTTATTAGTTTTACTTCAGCGTACTACGATCAAATCATAGTCCATTAAATTGGGTTAGCTATGCTTGATTGTACAGCTGGCATGCCACGTGTTCTCAATCCGATTATTTGGAACTGGGGCGTGACACCTTCTCATTCTTCCTTTCCACTTTCCTGTGTGATTCCATTAGTACCTGCCAAAATATTATTGTGATTGCTAGATAGTGTAGCTACCCTGTTCGAGACTGTGAAATCACGACATGTAGGACTGTGTTGCGTGTTATCTTTGACTTTGATTGTTGGGGGTTTGACCTAGTAGGGATACGATCATCTTAATTTCGAGGACAAAAATTTTCTATGGGGGTAGGATTATAACACCCAGTTTTCCAGATGAAGGTAATTTTGAAATTTTGTAATTATAATTATTATTTATCGATAATTATTACACATTATGATTTTTGGTGATTTTTAATAATTTTTAAACTATTTAAAAACTGCTTTAAGTCATGACTTATGATTTTGATGTGCTACCAGTGAAACCCTAGAGACTGTATGACCTAGAGCCTAACCATGTCATTAGGATGATTTAATTATCATTTTTAGCCTAGGGGTAATTTGGTTATTTTGACTTATTTGAATTATTTGATGATTTATTGAATCGGTGAATTCTAGTTTGACCTTGACTTGTTGAGACCTAGTGGACTAGCCTAGAAGCTAACCCTAGCCATGGTGACCCTAGTCTAACTTTGGTTAACCTACTTTTAGTCATTAGAAACTAATTTTGGATTAGGAGGATTAGTTTAAGTGAAATTATTTTATGGTTTGTGGTTTAATGAAATGACTTGTGATTTAAGGACTTAATGACTTGTGACTTGGCCCATGGCCCATAACTAGAAGCCCTAGCCCTAACCAAACCTTAAGTGAGCAACCACATAGGGATCTCCACCCTATATAAACACTTATTCATTAGTTCTTGCCTCTTGTATATCATTTTAACACATAGGAAAAGAAAGGTATTTTCCCCCTTCCAAAAATTCCCATAAATTCAATTTAATTCCTTTTTAATCCTAATCTTTTGCATTATGACCTAATTTCTGGATGGTTATTATTTCTGGAGTTTAATTTCAATTTGGGATCAATTTGGAGCATTTGGCCATCAAGAAGAACACCCCCCATTTGGAGCTTTTTTATGCTTTTTGCACCTATTGGTAAAACTCCACAAATTGATTTAAAATTCTATTTTCTTTGTATTTAGGGCTAGAACTAGGAGTCTCCTAGTTGTCCCTGAAGTTTAAGCAAATTTTGTGTCCGTTTGGTGTCCGTATCGGACACGTGTCTATGTGTATTGCTAAGTGTTTGATGAATTGCTTGAATGGATTAAAACATTGTAATTTCGAAAACTAATTTTATGGATTTGTATCCCTATGTGTGTTCTTTAAATTTGTGTCCTACTGAGAACATTTCTGGACACGTTTTGTGTCCAAATTTAGACACACACGCACGCACGAGGCCCCGGTGCGCTGCCCTGCTGTTCGGGGTCGACACAGGACACGACACGGACTCTCATGAGCTGATTTTTTGTGGACACGCGTGGGCACTGTCTGCCATCACCCACACAAAATTTGAGGTAAAATGATCGAGTGGATCGAGAGAAAACTCGATCGCACCGATCCTTGCATGTGCTGCACGCGCGTGAAAACGCACACTGATACGCATGTTTTGACATGACACGGGGACACGGTGACGCAGTTCAGGAAGACACGAGTACAGCCCTATGTGGGGCGAACACGTGGGCACGAGCACGAGTTGTGTCGTGCCCTGTGTCGCATGCACGAGGTCGTGTCCTCGCTGCACGAGGACACTCTAATGCTGTTTTCTGGCATTTAGTTTTTTTAAAATTCATGGACACTTTGTGTCCTGATTCTTGGGCACATTAGGACACGTGTGTAGTGCCCCGCTCCTTACGGTCCACTATGTAGTACCTACGGCTTGTTGACTCAGTCATGAACTGAGTATTTGGTGAAACCTTTGCCGGTATCGATTGATCACAGATAAAATGCAATGAACCTTTCCAATTGATGGATTGGCTTCTATTGAAATGAATCCAAGAGTTTTGCTGAATGTTTTCTCTCGCTGCTTGATTTTGATGAATGCGTTTTCGTGTTGGTTTTCGATGATTGGTTTTCATTGTTCGCTTTCATCGCATTTCGCATTCATTCTGAATCTTGAGAGAAAGAGACGAAGTATGCTAATCAACTGTTGGTGCCATTGTAGGCCGCGTGAATTGTTCGTGAATGGTGCATGAAGTCCCTCCTTCTCTCTACTAAGATTCATCTCGGTGAGTTGCTTCAACCGAACAAACATTGATCTGTACGCCTAAGAAAAATGATCTCTAGTCCACTCTATTGCCTTGTCCCGATGATCAACGATACCCCAACAAAAGATAAGAGAAGATAATTGAATTGAATTAAATACAAGAATATATGTTGCTACTCTATCTGCTCGATAAGAATGATAATCTGCTTGTCACTAGTATGCTTGAAAATGTAGACATGTACAGACAAACTTGTACGTGTTGAGAAGAACCTGAAGGCATGAATCAAACGTGTCGTGTATCTGTGCATAAGTCAAAATGTGTCTCATCTGATAGAACGGCTAGAGCATACATTTGGTCTCGGACAACTTGTATACAAGGAAACATTTGTCTCTCGGGTGGTATCTGGAGGCACCTGGAACCGCTCGGCCTAGGAGAGATTAGGGCCTCCATGTGAAAATAGGAGTCGATCTGAGTCCTTAGCGACGAGCTGAACTAAAGAGTCACAGCGGCTAATCATGGGGATAACCGATGGACCAACATATAGAATAGTCCACCTGCATGACCCGAGTGACTACTTCAATATCTGCAAGATTGAATCATGAATTACTCATTATGCAAATTGTGCTAACGTGGTTTTGTGCAGGGATGACTGTCGGCGATGGTAAGTTGCTATGATATATTCTACTGTCATGTTCTTATGAATTGTTAAAAAGAACCTAGATAAGTAGAAAGATCACTAGTAAATGTTAGCTCAACATATTGATTTAGTGCAGAGATTTGCGAGTTCGACCAAAAGCCGCTCGCCAGTACATGATGTGTGCTGACCCACGTTGTGGGCATCCTTTTCAGAAAGCAAAAGGAGACAGGAGGATTTCAAGTGAGGCACCGAAGCTTGTCTAGCCCAGTAGAGCTCGTGGATCGCCTCGAAGTTTCATTTTATTCCAGTCAAGTTTCCAGTTTTCATTTCCTTTGAAGGTGTCTTTCAATTCCAGCTTGTAATAAAGGATATGATGTATGGGCATTGTGGCTAATTTCAAAAGAGTGTTTCAAAGAGAATCATGTAGCCAAATTATAAGACAAATCTGAGTTCGCAAAGCTTTGTACTTGTATTCCAATCAAGCTATCAATAAAATGAGTATTTCTATTTCAAATCTCTGTATTCAATATTTGGTTTTCTGCAATGGGTGCGTGCGTGTGTTTTTCTTAACTAATGGGTGCGTACGTGTGTTTTGCTTGACTAGTTGTTTTTGTGCAGGTACATGGCCTTGTGGAAGCGCAACTTAGGCTTGCACGGCATCACGCCTTAGCGAGGACGATCGATCCCGCAGGGATCCAGGCAAGACGGACTACCCTAGCGGGATCGGGGCGTGACAAAGTGGATGTGTATGACATGTCCCAATGTCTTTACACCCCCTGACACGAATATTAATTTGGTTTTTGTTGACAAATTGGGTCGATTTTAGCATTACTGATACTGTGTTCCAGAATTGGGATATTCAAAAGTGGGTTAAATTGTTTCTGAGATTTACAAACTATTAAGTTGTTAATATGGTGAATTTATATGTACATTACTGTCTGAATAATAGCTACATGATTTGGTTCGATTTGATTTGGTATGTTGATTTCATTTTCGAGTGTGCTTTGGATTGGATTCGAATTTATGATTCAATGTACAGTGTTTCAACTTAAAACCTTGGAACTGATTTCATTCTCCAGTTTTGACATTTCAATTGGGTTTTTGGGGTTTCGAATTGCTAACTAATGATAATTTGATAGTGTTTAAACATGTGTTTGTGTGCGATTATTGGGAAATTGATTTGGGTTAACTGTAATTACAATGTATTCACTAAATTCAGTGTGGACACCATGAACCTGGAAATCCTGAGTTTGTGCACTGAACACACACACACATTGTATCACTGATTTCTGAGTTCACACAGTAAGTTCTGAGGTTGTTGAGTATGGGATTTGAATTCCCATACTGTTTTCCTGAGATTAAGGTGTTAATATGATATTGTATGTCATGTGATAACTTTAACATATGCTAAGGTAGGTCAGTAATTATGTGAGGGGCTGAGCATGATTGGCTTGGCTTGGCTTGCTTGCTTGCATTTGTAGCAGCTAACAGCAGTAGCATCATTACAATTGCAGTTGCAGCAAGGGCAGCAGCAGTGCTTGGCAGTAGGGGTTCTTTTACTGGCATTGTAGTGGTAAGTTACTAGTGTAATATGTTAGAATATTGAGAGGGTGTATTAGATAATGTTAGGGTAATGGATAAATGAAGGGTATTGGATATTAGATAGGATATGAGAGATGGTTCAGGACTTAGGCTTGGGAGTTGTTGTAATACTAGAGGGTACAGTCCAGGTGTTCATGTTGACTGTCCATTAATACTCGAGTTTTAGCCCTTACTCAAAACAGTTGGTTTAGCCTGGGATACATGTGTTCAGCCCTTAAGAACTAGAATAGGATAGGCCTGACCATGCATTTCCCTGTTACCTCCTTTGATCCATTTCATACTATGTATATGGTATATATATATGTATGTGGTGTAGCATATATAAATATTATGTAAGGATGTATCTATGTGGTAGAGTGTTTGGGATACATCATAAGTTTGGATGTTGAGATAGGGTAGTAGTGTAGCGCCCCGCTTTCGATAGGCGACGGAACTTCATAATATGCTAGCGCCGAGTCAGATCGGCCGGAAACTTAGATGGCCATCTGACTCGATCGCTAAGCTTGGTAAACGTTAACGCCTTACGGCATCGATTCAAATCAATTTGGACGGAAGTTACGAGAATCGATCCAACTAATGGAATGACTTCTGTTGGAATAAGTCCTAGATGCAGCGGGCTGCGTCTCGGCGAGTGAGCTCTCTATAAGAGTCCCTTCGACGGGACCGGACCGCTGTATGGTTTTCTTGGAGCTTTGCCGCTGGGCTTGATGAAGTGCTTTCGCGTCGTTTTCATGGATGCAATTACAATTTCGATGCAAGGGAAAAGGAAGGAATTCTAACAAAGCGTTGGTGCCATTGCAGGAGCTCGCGTAACTAAGGATTGACGTTGCGTAGCGCTTGGACGATCGGCACGAAGCAAAGTAATCGGTGGGTGATTCGAGCCTTCTTTTCTACTATGTCCCGTAAACTTATTCCTTGCTTCGAATTCATTCAAATCGAACGATGCCAAGTTAATTGTATTCCTATCCACTAAGTCAAGAACTCGGGAAAAACGTATCAATTTTGAGTAATCTACTCAGAAAAATACAAGTTTCTCACATAACTGAAAAAGTTTAAGGTTCTAGTAAAAAGATAGACTATTTCATGTGCTGCAAAATAATATGAAACGTCGATCATGGGTTATGATGCCTCGGACAATTTGGTGCCCACGGGACGCTAAATCGGTGTACGGCTTTGGAGAAAATGAATCGTTGCATGAGTTGCGAGAAATGATAATGCTGTTCGATACTATCCGCGCTATACGAAACTGTTTGCATATATGAAACTGTTCGCACATAGGCATTGTCATGGACAGCTTGTGCACAAGTTCATTTTCCTCGAAATGGTATCCGGGGCATCGGAACCGATTCGTCCTAGGAGGAATAATTTATCGTGCTTCGGCGCGAGGTATGCGGGACCTTTAGTAAGGCTTGCAACCTAGGCTGAACGGGTTGCGTCGCATGCCAACTTCGATTAAGTCCCTAGTGGTACGTAGCACCAATGACCGCATATAAGATAGTTGCATGCTCACCTATTGTCTTATGCAGGTGTAAATATTATCTCTGTTTTCATGCAGGGACGAGCACGGCCGTGGTAAGAAATATGATAAACTGCGGTGTTATGTAGTATGCTTTAATACTCAAAGACGGCTATCGAATATGAACTGAATTCATTTATTTCTAATAGAAAGACAACTCTAAAGCATGCCTATCCTAACAATCAGAGACGGTTTAGACGAGTTGGTTCGTCTCGTCCACTTAGAAAGTGTGCTAATCCCCTCCCCCAATTTTCCCAGGTGCGGCGGGCGCTCCAACCTAAAACGAAGCTGAAGTACGGAGAGGCGTTTTGAAGCTCTTCCTATACTGAAGTATTTTGAAGCCAATTCAAGTCGACGGCTTATGTATAAAGGGGCGAATGTATGGGACGGCAAGCGTAGTTCAGGCAACTTGTCGAATGTATTTTCTTTCCGTTTTCAATCAATGTAGCCGCAACGGCATCCAATGTAAATTACGACTTGCACTTCGTTGCAAGCTATGAATGAAAAGCATTTCTATCTTCCTATACTGCGTTTTATATTCTGATGTGATTTGTGAAGTTTTGACTTGGCGTATTAATATCAAAATCAAAAGATAACCGTTTGAGAACTTGTCATCTTGCCTTGCACGAGCGTAACTCCAGGCTCGTATGGCATCACGCCTTAGCGAGGACGATCGAATCGGCAAAATTAACATCGGGGACGAACGTTGCCGACTCGGGGCGTGACAAATTGGTATCAGAGCTCAGTTATGTTTCCTCGGATTTTCGAAATATGTTTCATTGTTGGAATGTCCGTTGCGATGGCTTGATTGAATGCTTGTCGGCATGCTGCGTGAAATACAAGTTCCATACAGGTAAGCCCGTAGATATTTTTGAAAAATACTAACGAGTTTACACTGTTTGTAGGAATGACTAAGCGAGATAAGAAAATCGCCGGCCCAACAACCCAAACTCTAGATAGTACGTCGAGCACAAAAAGCACCGAGCCTAGCGAGACGACTATGTAGAAGATGCTACAGTTGATGCAACTGCAGCAGCAGCAGCTTCAGACACAATTCAAAGCTCAATTTGAGGCGCAACAAAGACAGATGAATGCCCTGACTCAGATAGTGAGCAGAATGGCGGGCAATACCAAGATGACGGACGAAGAGCCCGAGGAAAAGCAAGGTGATCAAGAAGAAGACGAGGAGGAAGATGGCTCCCCGCAAATGATGAACTCTCCTTCCATGTTCAAAGTGAAGGAGTTTCGCAAAATGAACCCGCCAAAGTTCAACGGCCGAGCAGAGCCCGACGTGATAGTAGGATGGCTCGCAGAGATGGAGGACTTATTCGATCTCCTCTACATCGAAGGGTCCCAGAGGTGGCCTGTGCGGCGCTGCAGTTACAACTTAGAGCACATGACTGGTGGACGACGAAGAAACAAGAGATCTGTGAAACCGATTCCAACAAAAAGATTTCTTGGGAAATGTTCAAGACAGCCTTTCTTGAGCAGTACGTTCCTCGCGCCATCCGTCGACAGAAGGCAGATGAGTTCATGATGTTGAGGCAGGGGAATATGAGTATCGAAGATTATGATGCAAGCTTCTCAAAACTTGCAAAATTTACCGGCGCCTTCCTGTCCAACAAAGAAGAATTGTGCGAGCGTTTTCAGCAAGGCCTCAACGAAGAACTGCGTAGGGACGTCATGAACCAACGATGCCGAACTTATCGTGAATCCTACGAAGCTGCACTTGATAGTGAGCGAATCTTTGGCCGTATGTCACAAAGGGCCGCGCCTGTCGTTCGCAACAACTTCAACAAGCGTCTTAATGACGCTGGAGGATCGGGAGTACAAAAGCGCCCAAACACGTCTGAGAATCGTGGTCACTTTGTCGCAGTAAATTGCAACAGATGCGGCAAGCGTGGGCACCGAGCACCCGACTGTAGACTGAGAACATGCTTCAAGTGTGGCGAGCTAGGCCACTTCAGTCAATATTGTCAGGCGGGGAAGCCGAATCAACACAACCCACCAAGGAACACTCCGAATCCATATAAAGCGCCTATACTACAAGGCATAAATGCGGTGCCTATGACCCTGCAGAATCAACGCCACGGAGCTCAAGGCCGAGTTTATGCCTTAACTCGGGATGAGGCGTACGCGTCCGATACGGTTGTAACAGGTATATTACTCTACAAAGATATACATGCTCGAGTCCTATTCGATTCGGGTGCGACGCATAGCTTTATATCTGCTGATTTTGCGAAAGAAAATAAAATAACCATGCAATCACTAGATATAAATATTAGCGTTAGCACTCCGTCGGGAGTCGATATGCCTGCGAACTTTATTTGTATGGATGGCCACATTTGCGTCGGGAAAAGATATCTATCCTTGGATGCCGTCGTGCTAGACATCAAAGATTACGACGTAATCCTGGGCATGGATTGGTTGGGTGCTTGTCGTGCAACGATCGAGTGCGCGGAGAAGAGAGTGGTGTTTCGCCTTTCTGGCGAGACAGAGTTCTCATATTCGTGCGGTACGGCCTCGAAGACGGCGATGATGGTGTCGGCAATCTCGGCAAGGCGTATGCTGCGTTCCGGCTGTGTGGGATACTTGGCATCAGTTCGAGACACGCGGACGGATAATACAAACACAATGCAGACTGATGTTGTGGCAGATTTTCCTGACGTTTTTCCTGACGAGATGCCCGGGATGCCGCCGGATCGAGAAATTGAATTCAGCATCGACACCTTTCCGGATACACGGCCGATATCAAAGGTGCCTTACCGAATGGCTCCAGCTGAACTGAAGGAACTGAAGGTACAATTACAAGAGTTGCTAGATCGCAGATTTATTCGCCCTAGCGTCCCTCCGTGGGGAGCTCCCGTACTGTTCGTGAAGAAGAAAGATGGGTCGTTGTGGCTATGCATCGACTATCGAGAACTCAACAAGGCGACCGTGCAAAACAAGTATCCTTTGCCGCGAATCGACGACTTGTTTGACCAACTGCAAGGTGCGGCAATATTTTCGAAAATCGATCTTCGTTCAGGCTATCATCAGTTGAAGATCAAGTCCGACGACATATCGAAGTCTGCCTTCCGCACTCGATATGGTCATTACGAATTCCTCGTTATGCCGTTCGGTTTGACTAATGCCCCTACCGCGTTCATGGATCTGATGAACCGAGTCTTTCGACCTCAAATAGATAAATTTGTAGTCGTATTCATCGACAATATCCTTGTCTACTCAAAGAATCGGGAAGAGCACGCAGAACATTTGAAGACGGTGCTGCAGATTCTGCATGAAAATAAATTGTACGCCAAGCAGAGTAAGTGCAAGTTCTGGATGAGTAGCGTGACATTCCTCGGGCACATAATCTCTGCCGAAGGTGTCGCGGTGGACACAAAGAAGATTGATGCGGTGGTGGATTAGAAACGACCTGCCTCGGCTAGCAACATTCGAAGTTTCCTGGGCTTAGCGAGCTACTATCGTAGATTCGTGCGAAGCTTCTCAAAACTAGCGTCGCCTCTGACTCGCCTCACCCAGAAGGGAGTAGTATTTGAATGGAGCGACGACTGTGAATCCAGCTTCCAAGAGTTGAAGCAACGGCTCGTCTCAGCTCCAATCCTTACACTTCCAGCCGGTCCAGAAGGCTTTCAGATATTCAGCGACGCATCGGGAACTGGCCTCGGGTGCGTACTCATGCAGAGAGACAAAGTCATCTTCTACGCTTCACGGCAGTTGAAGCAGCACGAGAAAAACTACCCGACGCACGACCTAGAATTGGCGGCGATCGTCTTTGCATTGAAGTTATGGCGGCACTACCTCTATGGCATGGCATGCAGAATCTATATAGATCACAAAAGCCTGAAGTACTTATTTACACAACGGGAACTCAACCTACGACAGCGATGTTGGCTCGAACTCATAAAAGATTACGAGCTAACGATCGAGTATACACCGGGCAAGGGAAACGTGGTGGCCGACGCACTCAGCAGAATGTTTATGGGAACACTGGCCATAAACAAGGAGATAAAGCGAGACCTTGAAGCGATGGGTATCGAACTCGGAATTGAGTATCGACACCTGCACCTAGCTCAACTGAAGTTAGGATCGAGCCTGCTTAGCAAGATAAAGACCGCACAGGGGGACGACTCATTCCTGAAGAAAATGCGTGAGCTGATTTCAACGGGAAGGGCGACTGACTTTGCGGAAGACGTAGACGGGACGATGCGACTAAAGGGAAGGCTCTGCATTCCGGAAACTGCCAAACTCAGAAAAGAAATTCTGACAGAGGCGCACTATGAAAAGTACTCGTTACATCCTGGAAGCACCAAGATGTACAAGGACTTGCGCACAAAATTTTGGTGACACGGTATGAAGAAAGACGTGGCTACGTTCGTATCGCAATGTATGGCGTGTCAGCAGGTGAAGGCGGAACACCAACGGCCAGGCGGCGAGCTGCAGAACATCTCCATTCCCGAGTGGAAGTGGGACAATATCTCGATGGATTTCATTGTGGGATTTCTGAAGACGCCGCGGGGGAATGACGCAATTTGGGTCATTATTGATAGATTGACCAAGTTGGCTCACTTCATCGCAATTAAAGTAGGATGGAGCATCGATCGGTTAGCACAAATCTACATCGATGAGATTGTTCGACTGCACGGGGTACTGGCCTCTATAATTTCGGACAGAGACGGGTGATTCCTATCGCGTTTCTGGACGAGCCTCCAAGCGGCGATGGGGACCAAACTGAACTTTAGTTCGGCGTACCATCCCCAAACAGACGGTCAGACAGAGAGGGTCAATCAGATCTTAGAAGATATGTTGTGTCTGTGTGCGATAGACCTAAAGACTAGTTGGGATACGCATTTATCGCTTACGGAGTTTGCGTATAACAATAGTTATCAGTCGAGCATTCAGATGGCTCCATACGAAGCGCTCTACGGGAGGAATTGCCGTTCGCCGATATGTTGGATGAAGTCGGAGAGCGACAAGTGCTTGGACCGGAACTGGTGGAGCAGGCCGTCAAAAAGGTCTGCTTGATTCGAGATAGACTCCGCATCGCGCAAAGTCGACAAAAGAGCTACGCAGATCTTCGTCGACGACCGCTAGAGTTCTTGGTCGGGGACCATGTATTTCTGAAAGTAACACCCAAGCACGGCGTGATGCGGTTCGGCGTTAAAGGCAAGTTGAGCCCGAGATTTGTAGGCCCCTTCGAGATCATTGAGCGAATTGCGACGGTTGCTTATCGGATCACACTACCTCCTGCCTTAGCTGATGTGCACAATGTTTTCCATGTTTTACAACTTCGAAAATACGTGCACGATCTAAGTCATGTGGTTAGCTTCGATCAGTTGGAGCTACGTACTGACTTGCCTTACTCGGAGGAGCCTATTCAAATTTTGGACCGCAAGGAGAAGGTGCTGCGAAATCGGTCGATGTCCTTGGTCTGCGTTCTTTGGCGGAACCATTCAGTCGAGGAGTCGACGTAGGAGATGGAGGCGGAGATGAAAGAGAAGTACCCCGCGTTGTTTGTCTAAATTAAGGTCAGACCCTTGTTCTTAAGTTTCGGGATGAAACTTTTTCTTAGTGGTATATTATGTAGCGCCCCGCTTTCGATAGGCGACGGAACTTCATAATATGCTAGCGCCGAGTCAGATCGGCCGGGAACTTAGATGGCCATCTGACTCGATCGCTAAGCTTGGTAAACGTTAACGCCTTGCGGCATCGATTCAAATCGATTTGGACGGAAGTTACGAGAATCGATCCAACTAATGGAACGACTTCTGTTGGAATAAGTCCTAGATGCAGCGGGCTGCGTCTCGACGAGTGAGCTCTTTATAAGAGTCCCTTCG
Source organism: Iris pallida (assembly GCA_029216955.1). Lineage (NCBI taxonomy): Eukaryota > Viridiplantae > Streptophyta > Magnoliopsida > Asparagales > Iridaceae > Iris > Iris pallida. Next base: position 4,638,062 of record JANAVB010021996.1, read on the forward strand.
ACGGGACCGGACCGTTGTATGGTTTTCTTGGAGCTTTGCCGCTGGGCTTGATGAAGTGCTTTCGCGTCATTTTTATGGATGCAATTACAATTTCGATGCAAGGGAAAAGGAAGGAATTCTAACAAAGCGTTGGTGCCATTGCAGGAGCTCGCGTAACTAAGGATTGACGTTGCGTAGAGCTTGGACGATCGGCACGAAGCAAAGTAATCGGTGGGTGATTCGAGCCTTCTTTTCTACTCTGTCCCGCAAACTTATTCCTTGCTTCGAATTCATTCAAATCGAACGATGCCAAGTTAATTGCATGCCAATCCACTAAGTCAAGAACTTGGGAAAAACGTATCAATTTTGAGTAATCTACTCGGAAAAATACAAGTTTCTCACATAACTGGAAAAGTTTAAGGTTCTAGTAAAAAGATAGACTATTTCATGTGCTGCAAAATAATATGAAACGTCGATCATGGGTTATGATGCCTCGGACAATTTGGTGCCCATGGGACGCTAAATCGGTGTACGACTTTGGAGAAAATGAATCGTTGCATGAGTTGCGAGAAATGATAATGCCGTTCGATACTATCCGCGCTATACGAAACTGTTTACATATATGAAACTGTTCGCACATAGGCATGGTCATGGACAGCTTGTGCACAAGTTCGTTTTCCTCGAAACGGTATCCGGGGCATCGGAACCGATTCGTCCTAGGGGGAATAATTTATCGTGCTTCGGCGGGAGGCATGCGGGACCTTCAGTAAGGCTTGCAACCTAGGCTGAACGGGTTGCATCGCATGCCAACTTCGATTAAGTCCCTAGTGGTGCGTAGCACCAATGACCGCATATAAGATAGTTATATGCTCACCCATTGTCTTATGCAGGTGTAAATATTATCTCTGTTTTCATGCAGGGACGAGCACGGCCGTGGTAAGAAATATGATAAACTGCGGTGTTATGTTGTATGCTTTAATACTCAAAGACGGCTATCGAATATGAACTGAATTCATTTAGTTCTAATAGAAAGACAACTCTAAAGCATGCCTATCCTAACAATCAGAGACGGTTTAGACGAGTTGGTTCGTCTCGTCCACTTAGCAAGTGTGCTAATCCCCTCCCCCAATTTCCCTAGGTGCGGCGGGCGCTCCAACCTAAAACGAAGCTGAAGTGCGGAGAGGCGTTTTGAAGCTCTTCCTATACTGAAGTATTTTGAAGCCAATTCAAGTCGACGGCTTATGTATAAAGGGGCGAATGTATGGGACGACAAGCGTAGTTCAGGCAACTTGTCGAATGTATTTTCATTCCGTTTTCAATCAATGTAGCCGCAACGGCATCCAATGTAAATTACGACTTGCACTTCGTTGCAAGCTATGAATGAAAAGCATTTCTATCTTCCTATACTGCGTTTTATATTCTGATGTGATTTGTGAAGTTTCGACTTGGCGTATTAATATCAAAATCAAAAGATAACCGTTTGAGAACTTGTCATCTTGCCTTGCACGAGCGCAACTCCAGGCTCGTGCGGCATCACGCCTTAGCGAGGACGATCGAATCGGCAAAATTAACATCGGGGACGAACGTTGCCGACTCAGGGCGTGACAAGTAGTGTATAGGGAAAAAAAAGGAAGAAACTAGGAAGGAAAGATTAATGCTTGAGGGAAAAGTAGTAGGTAATGTCATGTAAGGATAGGTTAGTAGGATTTGAGTGAATGGCTAATGCATGTATACATATAGGTTGGGTTCACACATGATGTCATTGCCACGCCCCGATTCCGTAGAATCGATAGTCGTCCCCCGGGTGTGATGCCGTGCGAACCTAAGTTGCGATCTTAAAAGGCATAGTCATAAGGTTATCCAAAACACAACATCAAATTAGAGTACGCAGAGAAATTGAATGACACATTTGAAGTAAAAATAGACTTTTTTATTGATAATAAAAACTTTACATGGACTTCTTTACAATCATTGCCGTGCGGGCTACAACATGACTCGACTTACAAAATGAACGCCGATGAGATAGTCGTTCTATACATTACATCCCTTTTTACAAGCAAAAACCATTACACATTTCTACCTGCTATCGTAGGAAGTCGAGTCGCCATGTCTTCTTTTGGACTGAGTGCGGGTCTTCTTCAAAAGTAAACTAGAAACACAAGCCTTCACACGTGGACGAGGCTTCAAAAGGGTTCACTTCGCCTTGAGCTTTCAGGTGGCACGCCCTTCGTGGTTCGGGGTACCTGCGTGGAGAGCGAGGATCAGTACATTACACTTTGTACTGGTACATGGCAAATTAAGTTCTAAGCTCTCATTTGGTTGAAGAGTTTATATGACTTAGTTCATGAATGTTTCTAACCATCCTAATGAATTTCCAGCAAGCAATGACAAGCATAATGTAAAAATATGTTGAAACTTACCCCCGGCAGACCGCACCACGCCTTATGAAACTTACCATGTTCTTCCCTGTCAATTGTTATCATTTTCCTACCAAGTGCAATATTACGTGTGATTGGTCACTGGCATAACAAGCCATCCTGGACTCTATAGCTTTTGTTAGCCGGGGCCCTTGCAGCGCAAGTAGCGAGCCCCGCTGCAAGTTCCCGCTTAACCTGTGCTATCATCCAGCACAGCTATACACCGTGTTTCCTTTCTTGGCCGAAACGATCCCATGGCCTTGGGTTGCCGTTACGGGGAAACTTTACCTTGTCGACAAGTTGTCCAATGACCGAGTTCAGACAATATTTAGTTATTAAGGTCTAGCCTACATTTTTTCTTTGAAACTTGATCATTTTATCGTGTCCATGCCCTTGCATTCAATCTTTCATCCGTAACAACACTATCGATTTGCCTAAGAAGGGGGTCGAGAAGAGAAGGGTCAGCCACTCACCTTGAGTTTACTTCGGCGAGAGAACTTGTTGGCCGTGCTAGACATCGCCTACACGATTACCTAAAATTGCACAAGCAACCGATTAGAATACTGCATTATTCAAGGAGTTCGATAGGAAATGCGAGTTCGAAATGCAAGCCATGAAAACCATCGAAAACATTCACGAAAATGCATTCAGAAAACAAAGCCAAAACCAACGCAAGCGGCGTGAAAAGCAGAGCAACGGGAGGTCTCTCCCGACTCAGCCACAGAGTAAATCCTCGAGGCGCAACCCGCTGAATATGGGACTTGGTTTCGAAGAAGACATTCCATAACGAGGAATGGATCTTAATTCAACCGTTCCCGTTCGATCGACTCGGTCGATCACGACCTATCGGTCCCGACCGAATCGATAGCGACAGTGTTCCTTTCTCGTGCACCCCGTGGACAGAGTACGGGGCACGATGTAGGGACGGGGCACTACACCATAACCAACTAAGAAAAAGTTTCGTCCTCGAAACTTAAGAACAGAACCTACCTCTACGAGAACAATGAAGGGAACTTCTCCTTCATTTCTGACTCAAGCTCCCACGTCGACTCCTCGACTGAATGGTTTCTCCAGAGGACGCGGACTAGAGGAATAGCACGGTTGCGGAGAAGTTTATCCTTACGCTCCAAGATTTGCACCGGCTCTTCGACATATGACAAGTCTGCCTTCAGGTCCAGCTTACCCAAATCTACTACATGCCCCGGATCGTGTACATACTTCTGCAATTACGCGACGTAGAAGACATCATGTACCTCTGACAATGCAGGCGGCAAGGCAAGTTGGTAAGCTACCGGGGCGACTCGCTTCAATATTTCGAACGGGCCAACAAATCTTGGGCTCAACTTTCCTTTCGCACCGAACCGGGAAACTCCATGCATAGGCATCACCTTCAGGAATACATGGTCGCCTTTCGAGAACTTGAGGGGGCGTCGGTGCGTGTCGGCATAGCTTTTCTGCCGGCTTTGTGCTATCTTCAATCTCTCTCGTATTAACTTGACCTTCTGCACAGTCTGCTCCACCAGCTCCGGACCAAGTATCTGCCGTTCCCCGACTTCATCCCAGCAAATGGGCGATCTGCACTTTCGGCCGTACAAAGATTCATACGGCGCCATTTAGATGTTGGACTGATAGCTGTTGTTGTATGCAAACTCGGCCAGCGGTAGATGGACGTTCCAACTTGACTTCAAGTCGATCGTACAGAGTCGTAACATATCTTCGAGAATTTGGTTCACCTGCTCTGTTTGGCCGTCAGTCTGAGGATGATAAGCTGAGCTGAACTTCAACTTGGTCCCCAGTACTGAATGTAGACTATTCCAGAAGCGCGCTACGAACCGTCCATCCTGATCCGAGACGATAGATACTGGGACCCCATGCAGCCGAACTATTTTATCAAGGTATATCTGAGCAAGGCGGTCGATGCTCCAAGTAACTTTGATGGTGATAAAGTGCACTGACTTGGTTAGTCAATCGATGATGACCCAGATGGCGTCGTTTCCCCACGGTGTCTTCGGCAAGCCAACAACGAAGTCCATAGTGATGTGATCCCATTTCCACTCTCGAATGGCAAGGTTCTGCATCTCCTCGCCCGGTCGCTGGTGCTCGGCTTTAACTTGCTGACAGGCCATACATTTTGACACAAAGAGCGCTACGTTCCTCTTCATGCCGTGCCACCAAAAGACAACGCGGAGGTCCTTATACATCTTGGTGCTTCCAGGATGCAAGAAATATTTTGCATAATGCGTCTCTGACCTTATCTCTTTTCTAAGTTCTGCGTCGTCCGGTAAGCATAGCCGTCCCTTCACGCGCAACACTCCCGACTCGTCCTCTGCAAAGTCGGACGCTTTCCCTATCGATATCAGCTTCCGTATCTTCTCCAGGTAGGGGTCGTCCTTCTGTGCAGACTTGATCCTCTCCAGTAGGCTCGGTTCCACCCGCCGTTGCGCCAGTTTCATGTCTCTGAAACGAACTCGGAGCTTGATGCCCATTCCATCCAAGTCACGCAGCAGTCTATCGTTGATGCATAACGAAGCTAAGTACTTCCGGCTCAGCACATCCGCTACCACATTTCCCTTGCCCGACATATAGTCGATTGATAAGTCATAGTCTTTGATTAGTTCGAGCCATCGCCTCTGCCGCAAATTCAGTTCTTTCTGGGTGAAGAGATACTTGAGACTTTTGTGGTCCGTATAAATCCTGCACGCTACGCCATAGAGATAGTGACGCCACAGTTTCAACGCGAACACAATTGCCGCTAGTTCTAGGTCGTACGTGGGGTAGTTCTTCTCGTGCGACTTCAACGGCCGGAAAGCAAAAGATATCACCTTATCCCGCTGCATGAGCACACACCCCAAGCCCTGGCCAGAAGCATCGCTGAAGATTTAAAATCCCTTCGTCCCGTCAGGAAGAGCAAGTATCGGGGCCAAAACGAGCCGTTGTTTGAGCTCCTGGAAGGAAGCTTCACAGTCGTCTGACCACTTGAATGCGACTCCTTTCTGGGTGAGGCGAGTCAACGGCGATGCGATCTTCGCGAAGTCCTTCACGAAACATTGGTAGTATCCCGCCAAGCCTAGGAAGCTTCGAATTTCGCTAACTGATGCGGGCCGTTTCCAATCAGCAACTGCCTCGACTTTCTTCGGATCGACTGTGATGCCCGCGGCGGAGATGATGTGCCCAAGGAATGAGACGTTGTTCAGCCAGAACTCGCACTTGCTCATCTTTGCGTACAACTAATTCTCTCGAAGGGTTTGGAGTACCGTCCGCAAATGCTCTGTATGTTACGCTCGATCCTTCGAGTAAACGAGGATGTCGTCGATGAAGACTACTACGAACTTGTCAACGAACGGACGGAACACCCGAACGGCATTACCAAGAACTCGTAATGGCCATAACGAGTGCGGAAGGCAGACTTTGGCACGTCATCTGGCTTGACCTTGAGTTGGTGATAACCCGATCGCAGATCAATCTTCGAAAACACCGTTGCACCTTGAAGCTGGTCGAACAAGTCGTCGATGCGGGGCAGGGGGTATTTATTTCGGATGGTGGCTTTATTCAATTCCTAATAGTCGATGCAGAGTCGCATCGATCCATCCTTCTTCTTCACGAACAGTACGGGCGCACCCCACGGCGAGACACTCGGACGGATAAACCCTCTGTCGAGCAATTCCTGAAGTTGTGCCTTCAATTCTTTTAATTCTACAGGGGCCATTCTGTACGGAGCCTTCGAGATCGGCCGGGTATCGGAGAATGTATCGATGGTGAACTCTATCTCTCGATCGGGTGGCATGCCAGGTAGCTCGTCCGGGAACACGTCTGGGAATTCTGCCACAACGTCGATCTGACCCGCGTTTGCACCATCCTGTCGCATGTCTCGAACGGAAGCTAGATAGCCTTCGTATCCGAAATATAGCATCCGTCGAGCAGATATTACGGAGATCACCATGCAGGTCGGCGATGCCTCACCGCACGAGTAGCAGAATTTAGGCACTCTAGGTATGCGGAATGTGACCTTCTTTTCAGTACAGTCTATGGTTGCATTGCACGGCCCGAGCCAATCCATTTCCAGAATAATGTCAAAGTCCTTCATGTCTAGAACTATCACGTCCAGACCGATCTTTTGACCGCCAATACAGATAATCCCGCCGGCGCAAGCTAAGTTTGTGAGAATTGGTGTGCCCGAAGGCGTGCTTACGCTAAGGTCGAGATCTAATAATATTACAGGGAATTTGTGCTCGGCGGCAAAGTTCGCCGATATAAAACTATGTGAAGCGCTTGAATCAAATAACACATGAGCAGGCACATTATTTGTCATGCCCCACTCCCGCAGGAGCGATCGTCCTCGCTAAGGCGTGATGCCGCACGGGCCTAGGTTGCGCCCGTACAAGGATAAGTCCAGAAACGGCCGATTTGAGCTAGGCCACAGAGTAGCACATAGTGTCCCCATTTGTAGCGAAAAGTAAATGAACACAAATGGAAGCAAATTCAAACTCTTTATTGATATTCAAGAAGTTTACAAGCGGCGCTAGGCTTATATTACAAATCGCTCAAGCTCTCTCTATCTGAATCATAAAAGGCGTGCCAAGTGGCTTACAACATAGAATGATTCATGGCGATGTTCCGATACATTATGTCCTGTATATGGTGCTCCAGCTCCTTGCAACGCTCCAAGGCTCCAGAGATAGCTCCGCGCCTTAGCACGTTCGAGGAAAGCTCCGCACCCGCCGATGTTTCCTGCTTCCTGCAAGCAGACTGTGGGGTTATCAGTACATTGTTATGTACTGCTGGGGAGGCTAGCTCGCCCACAATGCTATCATTACCAAACATGTTCCATTTACTTTTGTGCATCTCTATCATTCATTGTCTTTCTAATCTTGCCTTAGGATCAATTTTATGGCATATGTCATAGCCTATCTCGTGTTGCCCATTTCAAGTGTCGCATGGAAATACATACATGACTTACCCATACTTACCGTTCGGCCTTCCCTGTTCAATGTAAACCAGGTTAGTCAACAATTCATATATTTCAACATAACATGATTCACGTAAACATTCAGTATTCAAGGGCGTGTCCCTGCCGAAGGTTCTAGCGCGTCGTGGGTGTGTTCTCTAAGTCATTTGCACGAAGTACTCTTGGTCATTTGGTGTGTTACATTTCAAGCCTGTTCAGAAGGCGCTTTGTTTAGTTCACTTAGACTACTTTGATATCAATGCAAGGACTTGCACGTGGATTGCCACCAGCAAAGCCCACTTAATCTATATGCACCAGTCGCTGGCAAGTCAGCCATTTTGGATATTTTCCCCTGTGGCATTCTAATCTATCAAGCGTGATGGCTGGTACACCTTGATAGACTATTGAATAACCGGCCCTATATTTGGTTATGTGCCCAAGCCCGCACATTCTGTCCGCCCGTAGGCCATGATTCCGCCTAGGCCGGCCACGAAAATGTCGTTCGTTGCCCTTGGAATCCCTTTTCACTCATGCACGAGCCGTCCACGACCATTTCGTATTTTATTATCATTTTAACTTAACGGCTGTCTCCGAGCCGTAGGCTAACCCTTAGCCATAATGCGTTATCGACCAGGTTGGCATCCGTACAGCGCGGGTAGGGAGCCCCGCTGCCACATGCCCGTCATACCTGTCGCTAACCATTTCTTTCTTTCTTATCTTTTCTTCATTCTTTCTTTTCTTTCTTTCACTTGTCCGTTCATTGATTTATTCACCTATTCATTCATTCTTTCATTCATACATTATGCAACTCCCCATGCGGGAGTTGCCTTGGCGACCCATCGGTCCCATAATCTTTTAATGTTGCTAAACTCTACTCGAAACGACTATGTTGATAGTCTTCCTGTTTCATTATTGTAAACCATTCATTGTTTCATTGTTGAACGCGATGAGGGACTTGAATGTAAGCTTGTGCCTTAGCACGAGCGTGGAGCGCGGTGCGAGAGTTCTCGTATTTTTCATATTCTTTTCCGTATTCTATACAAGCTTGCAAAATGGGATTATTCCCTTAGCTAGGTGCGTTGAGTCCTTTATTAGCATGCGCGGTGTTATCGCCTAACGATTCTAGCTATAGTGTCCGTATTGTTATGTGTGTAGGCTAAGCAAAGGCGGGTTCATCGGAGCCACCCACCTTAGCGATGTTCGCATCGGCCGAGCGATACTCCGAGCGTGCCTTTGATAGTCTAAGTCTGGATTCATCTTGACGGGCCAATGTAAGCCTTTGCATCAATTCTTCATCAGGTCGATGCCAACTCTACGGGTCAACGGCTCGTTTGAGTCGTTGTACTTGCCGTTTGAATAGGCATTCCGCTAGGGCGGAGCGGGTCATTATATTATTGAATTTTAGTATACCTGATACTACTGTATCTGATGCCAGCGCTTCGTCTCGAGTCATGGCATAGATGCGGCCCTGAGTATTGGGGCGACGATCTTGGCCATTTTGTGGTGCAGGTTGAGTGGGCGGAGGAGGTCGGGGCGCTGCCCTCGATTCTCTTGGCGGTATTGTTGTGGTGGTGCATTGGGACGATTTGGTCTTCGTCCCATACAGTCTCGGGCTCGGTGGCCCCTTTCTTTACAAACGAAACATGCTCCCCTGGTGAAGCAGTGGTTGGCATCATGTCCGAGATTGTTGCACTTGGTGCATCGAGGTAGTGGGTTCTGCCCTCTATAGCCGTCGTTGTTTGGACGCTTTGACGCATAATTCTTGCCTCCTATATAGCTAGAACGTTTGTGATTGGAGTGGCGCACAACGTCGTCAGCACCGGAAGGATGCAGGTTCTCAAGGCGGAGGGCGTGATTCAGAGCCTCGCCCACAGTCTTGTACTCCGGGACTCCGACATGCGTACTGATAGAGTGTCGCAGACCCACTTCGAACCGTCGCACACGATACTCTTCAGTAGGCAGAAACTGGCCAGCAAACTTAGATAACTTGTTGAATTCTGCGGCGTACTATTCCACTGTCCTGCTTCCTTGCTTCAACTGCATGAATTCATTCTCCTTTGCTTGACGAACGGCTGACGGAAGGTACTGGACTTGAAAAGCTTTGCGGAACATGGCCCAAGAGATCGGCGCAGCGGTATTATTCGGTCGGATCGCTCGCTTGCGCACGGCCCACCAGTCGTGCGCGTTCAACCGTAGTTGAAGTTGTGCGCAGGCGACTTGCTTCGATTCTTCAATGCCGAGAAGCTCGAAGTGATCTTCCAGCTCTTCCAACCAGTCGATCGCCATGGAAGGGCCTTCGGTACCGCTGAAGGAAGTGCGGCACGCCTTCTTGAATTCTGACACTTCAAAGTTGTATTTTTTTGTTGCAGCTGGTTGACGCTCGGGCTCCTCCGTATCGACTTCAATGAGCTGGATCGTCGTCACGGTGGCAGCAGGTGCTGTGACGGTAGGTGCAATCGCAGAATTTCCGTTGGCTGCCATTGTCTGGACGATCTGCTGCAGGGTATCTAACTGCTTTTGTTGAAGTTTGGCATGTACGTCAAAGCGAGCTTCGAACTGGGCCTGTCGTTCCTCTACCTGTTGATGCCGGTTCTCGGACTGGTTTCGTTGTGCCTCTATCATGCGCAACATCCTTTCGATGGTATCGTTAGAAGGCCCGGTCCGCGGACGAAGCGAACTACAAGAGCCGCTTGAAGCGCTCTGTTCTTGCTCGGCCGTGGGTTCCGTCACTTCTGCGATACGAAGGCAAACGCATCAGTCACAAATTATTTCGGACTCATTGTATGGAACAACTTATCTCATCGATGCGAGGTCAAAGGTTTGGAACTCTATACGCGAGGCCAAAGGATGTAAAGCCGTGCTCTGATACCATTATGTCACGCCCCGATTCTGTAGAATCGATAGTCGTCCCCCGGGCGTGATGCCGTGCGAACCTAAGTTGCGATCGCACAAGGCATAGTCATAAGGTTATCCGAAACACAACATCAAATTAGAGTACGCAGAGAAATTGAATGACATATTTAAAGTAAAAATAGACTTTTTTATTGATAATAAAAACTTTACATGGACTTCTTTACAATCATTGCCGCGCGGGCTACAACATGACTCGACTTATAAAATGAACGCCGATGAGATAGTCGTTCCATACATTACATCCATTTTTACAAGCAAAAACTATTACACATTTCCACCTGTTATCGTGGGAAGTCGAGTCGTCATGTCTTCTTTTGGACTGAGTGCGGGTCTTCTTCAAAAGTGTAACATCCTGTTTTCCAGATGAGGGTAATTTTGAAATTTTGTAATTATAATTATTATTTATTGATAATTATTTCATATTATGATTTTTGGTGACTTTTAATCATTTTTAAACTATTTAAAATTATGACTTGTGATCTTGACATTTTACTATTGTTTGGTTTTAATTTCGAGGAATTTATCACCCCCAGTTTTCAGGAACATGGGTATTTTTGTCATTTAGTATTTTTGAAATATTTTTGAAATTTATTTTATTATTTATGATATTGTTTTGGGGTTATTTGAGTCGGGTTCGAATTTCAGCTCAATCCGACTTGAAACGGGGACCTGGGGGTAGTGTTGACTTTAGTAGACCCACACATTAGTTAGCCATGGCCCACATGATAGAAATATTTTAGTTAGAGGTTAGACTAATTATTATGGATAGGGTTAGTGTGATTAGAGACTTTAGAATGACTAATTTAGCCCCAACTAATTAGCCCTTTCCTAATACTAATAGAATAGGTTAGTGGGGGCATTTTGGACCTTACCATAATAGGACAAATAGCCCCATATGGCCAGCCACTTTGGGAGAGGATAGGCTCAAGTTCATTTCATTATTCTTATCCACACTCTCTCTCTTGTTCTTCCCCAAATTTCTAGAGAGCAATCCCTAGCAATTTCTCCACCAAATCCTTCCATTTCGCCACCAAATCTTCTTCTTTCCTTCTCCATTCTAGCCAAGGAGGAAGCTACCCAAGTTTGGGAGGATTCGAAGCTCGTTCGTGTCCTTTTGGAATCTCTACGTGTCGGTGTCGCTCCGGGAAGGCTTTTCTTCGATTCGATCTACCGGGAGGTATAAATCCCTTCTCCTTTTCATTTCCTCATGCATATAGGTCTATTTTGAACCCATAGGAATGACCCCCATGGTTGTATCTCCATTTGGGTCCATTTCGTGTCCATTTGGAGGTCATAGGAGTGTCCTTTGTGTTGTGGTTGTGTCCATGTGGGAAAACCCCAAGTTTGGACACACTATGTGTTGTTGTTACGTATGAATGAATTATTACATGTTTAATCTCATATTTTTGTATTGGAGATGTGTTCTATAGTGTCTCATATATATATATTAGTGTAGAGAGTGAGTTCTTGATATATTATGTTATATACTTGTGTTCTTTTGTCTCAAACTACCCAAATTCGTCATAATTTTTATCCACGTTTTTAGTAGCAATAGCAACTTAGAAATGTCATAACTTTTTGTTTAAAACTCCGATTTATCTCACATTTTTTTAAAATAACCATATCGAAGTTAGCTTTCCAAATATATATTTTAATAAGCCAAATTCTTTCTATAACTTTCTGTAAAATTATTTGAGTGTCAGCTGTATGAAAGACGAATGCCTTTCGGTATTTTCGCGATTTCGGGAGCTTCCGGACACGAAAATGCGATCCGTTTGAAGTTTCGGAAAGCTAACATGAAGTACTACAACATACTTTAATCCTAGAATTTAGTGAATGCCCAATTGGTACAGTATTGGTTTTAAGTAAAAGAGTGACTATACGATATATGCATTTTGTGTAACCTATGAGCCTATGTAGTATGGATATTAAATGAATATAGAGTATGTAATGCATGATATGTTAGATGAATGAAATGATATATATATGATATATATTCTCTTTACATTAATGTATATATATGGTTGAATGCAAGCATGTAGGAATGCAATTAATGTAATATATGTAAGCAATGCATAAATGCATGAATGAAAGAATGATATACAATGCATGCATGAAAGTATATAATGAATGCTAGATATAAATGCAAGGTATATATGTAATGATAGATATGAATGCGTAATGTATAAATATTGTAAATGCAATATCAGATTTCATATGTAGACATAGAACCAATGCATAGCTGATATTTAGATTGAATGTTAGTTCATTTTAGGTTGTTCGAACACTGAACTGTCCATGTAAGCATATATACCTTCCTTTTCCTATTGCCAAGCCAATTTCAGTTTTCAATATAGTGGAATGTCTATGAATGTAATGTTAACCTTCAACCCCTTAATTCGAAATGTTAGTTAATTTCAGTATTAGACAATGCATGAGCTGTATGCATATGGGATGTTGGCTTAATGGCAGATTTCAGATAACATGGTTCATTTTATGTGGTTAGTTACACCAGTTTATGGGATAGCTCACTTTAGTTTATATGTAAATGTGGAACTAAACTGAGAATGAACTTCACCCTCTGCACAAGGACACCCCACTCTATATCAACCACCATGCCATGTAACCCTTCTCTAAATGATTGCTATAATATATATAGATTTATGTAAAGTATAGATGCATGTTAGTTTTAACTTAAATAGTCTCTACTCTAATGTATATAGATGTATACTTGTAGCCATGCATGTTAAGTATAATACATGTGTAATGTAGATGGGTTAGCTTTGTGCCATGTGTAGTGTAAACTCATAACTAGTGTTGATTTCTCTTTTCATGTACACCTCCATGTTCACACACACAGATAGCTTTACATGTTAGTTCTTTTCTCTTATATATATATATATATATAATGTTGAATATGCATGAATATGATGTATCTTGATATGTGACTTGTGTTGGCTTGTAAAGCCTTGGATTTGTATGGTGTGTACTAGCTAGGGTAGACTGGTTAGGCCTAGTGAGACTTCATTGAGTCTCTGTTGACCCAGTTGACCTAGCTTTGACTAGATAGTTGACTAGAGTTGACCAAGTGTTGACTTTGGCCTAGATTGATCTAGACTCTTGTAGAGTGCATAGTAGAACTTTATTTTACCATTTTAGACTTTTTGTGACTTGTACTGTTCTATAGGAGACAGACACCACTCCTCGGACAGTATATTCTCTTCAGACACTCGGGAGATCAGGCGAGTACATTCTCTGACCGTTTCATACTTGTCTGGATTTACATTCTTGCTCTAGATTACTGTACTTGATGCTGACACGATTGTTATCACGGATTGGTACTATATGGATCTTCTTTTGGGATGTTATCCCCTTGTACTCAATAAATATATATTGTGATGTGCGTTTCACTTACAAATTATATTTATTGAATACCCATATCCTTATATACTCATTGTGCATATTGTACTCTCATTATCACATGAGTCCCAGGGATAGACTATTGTACACTATTGTATAACATTGTACAACTATTGTATAACATTGTACATCTATTGTATAATATTGTACATCCATTGTATAACATTGTACACTATTGTGCAAGATAACGTAACTGGAGTGGATCCTTGTGTATTGATTGGGGAGGGAGAGTAGAATTGGTTATGTAATCAAATCCTATTGTACAAGATTGTAAAACTATTGTATATGTCTATTGTACACCCACGTACAATGGAGTTACCATTGCATTTTTCTAGACCGTTTACATAACCATATTGTACTCTAAATCACAGTAGGCTTACAGTTCTTACTTATCATATATAGATATTTCCCATTATCAAATCTCTGCTGTTTTTATATACATTCTTCTTTCAGTGTTTCATGTACCTTACTCTATTGTATGCTTTATATTTTCTAACATGATATAAACTGTGTGAGATGTTTTGTGATCGCTCCCGTCCTGACTGGACCTGTTGAAAATTTTACAGAGGATGATCAGGAACCCTGTACCCTTACTTGGAGCTTGCCTAGTTGACACTCGCGACCTGGACCCCTGGGGAGGTTCAGGCAGCTGCTCAGGATGATACCTTGCATAGTGTAGATAGCTTAGACTGTCCTTTCTTTTCATGTTTAGCTGTTGTCTTATTTTCAGAGTTGTATATTTTAGAGATGTTGTGACTTTGTTATTTCTTTCTGTTGTACCTCAGTTGAGGAATCTCTTATCTATTTTATCGTGCCATATTCTATTTGTAGATTGTGATTGAGTTGTACCTCTGTGTTGGCCTCCTTATGGAGAGTATTCATATTATGATAGTTATAGTTCATGACCTAGAACAGCGTTCTACCGCCGACACTGCGGCGTAGACTGGGCGTTGTTACGCTCTCGTACCCTCACAGTGGGTGCGGGTCGTGACAAAAAGGAAACTAGAAACACAAGCCTTCACACGTGGACGAGTCTTCAAAAGGGTTCACTTCGCATTGAGCTTTCAGGTGGCACGCCCTTCGTGGTTCGGGGTATCTGCGTGGAGAGCGAGGATCAGTACATTACACTTTGTACTGGTACATGGCAAATTAAGTTCCAAGCTCTCATTTGGTTGAAGATTTTATATGACTTAGTTCATGAATGTTTTTAACCATCCTAATGAATTTCTAGCGAGCAATGACAAGCATAATGTAAAAATACATTGAAAGTTACCCCCGGCGGACCGCACCGCGCCTTATGAAACTTACCATGTTCTTCCCTGTCAATTGTTATCATTTTCCTACCAAGTGTAATATTACGTGTGATTGGTCACTGGCATAACAAGCCATCCTGGACTCTATAGCTTTTGTTAGCCGGGGCCCTTGCAGCGCAAGTAGCGAGCCCCGCTGCAAGTTCCCGCTTAACCTGTGCTATCATCCAGCACAGCTATACACCGTGTTTCCTTTCTTGGTCGAAACGGTCCCATGGCCTTGGATTGCCGTTACGTAGAAACTTTACCTTGTCGACAAGTTGTCTAATGACCTAGTTCAGACAATATTTAGTTATTAAGGTCTAGCCTACATTTTCTCTTTAAAACTTGATCATTTTATCGTGTCCGTGCCCTTGCATTCATTCTTTCATCCGCAACAACACTATCGATTTACCTAAGAAGGGGGTCGAAAAGAGAAGGGTCAGCCACTCATCTTGAGTTTACTTCGGCGAGAGAACTTGTTGGCCGTGCTAGACGTCGCCTACGCGATTACCTAAAATCGCACAAGCAACCGATTAGAATACTGCATTATTCAAGGAGTTCGATAGAAAATACGAGTTCGAAATACAAGCCATGAAAACCATCGAAAACATTCACAAAAATGCATTCAGAAAACAAAGCCAAAACCAACGCAAGCGGCGTGAAAAGCAGAGCAACGGGAGGTCTCTCCCGACTCAGCCGCAGAGTCAATCCTCGAGGCGCAACCCGCTGAATATGGGGCTTGGTTCCGAAGAAGACATTCCATAACGAGGAATGGATCTTAATTCAACCGTTCCCGTTCGATCGACTCGGTCGATCCCTACCTATCGGTCTCGACCGAATCGATAGCGACAGTGTTCCTTTCTCGCGCACCCTGTAGACAGAGTATGGGGCACGATGTAGGGACGGGGCACTACAGTCATTACCTTATATGGGTATTTGAAGTTGAAGGCTAAGGATAAGTGATATAGTATCCTATATATGATGTGTAGTGTATATTAGATTAGGATATTATATGTGTATGCATGATATATATATATATATATAGAGATAGCATGGTAGTTGAGTGTGGGTTGTGGTAGTTTATAGATAGAAAGGACTAGGGTTGAGTCATTATTGTATGTAGATATGTGGTACTTGATATATGAATTAGATTATAGGATTAGTTAAATGTAGGATTATGGTTAATTTATGAGAATAGCTTTATTATAGAGTTTGAGTCTAGATGTGACCAATTGACCTAGTTTGACTAGAGTATTGACTAGGGTTGACCCAGAGTTAACCAAGTTTGACTTGGACCTAGTTTGACCTAGACAGTTGACCAGGTTTGACTTAGATTTGACTTTGACCTAGATTGGCCTAGAAATTATGTAGATTGCATCATAAACATCATTTGTCTTATTTTAAACACATTATAACATGTACGGCTCTATTTAGGATATTGTGACTCTGGTGCAGACATCTGATATTACACTACTCTTTTCAGAGTATCAAGCGAGTACATTCTCTGATAGTTCTCTCATTTATTTGTCAGTTACTGTATTTCATTTCTAGTTAGTTTTATGTAATTTTCTGTTACCACACGTATGGATATTTCTGGATTCATGTATGTGACACACTTACCATATTGTCTGGCCTCTATTACTGGAATCATTCTGGAATCATTACTAGTATCATTGTGTTTGGCTGGACTCTTCTCGATTCTCGTGTCTTAAACTGGATTCACTTGTATTGCGTGGCGGGGAAATATTGAGTAAGGCATGTAGACATACCCCAAATTTGGAATCTTCCAACTGGAATCTACTGGAAGCATAGCCATCTCTCGCCAGATCAGTGAGAGATGTGCCTGATACCTACAGCCGTTTATATATCGATCTCAGTATTTTAAAACACACTATTAAATTGTAGCTGGTTTCACCTAGATTCTTGATCACTGACTAGAATCATCTTATACTGGAATCATCTTGTATTAGATTCGTCCCGTACTGGATTTACATAGGTTTTACACTTGTTTACATTACTGTCTGGACTTATCATATTACTCTAGTTCAGCTAGATTTATTTTACAGTCGTCATTGCCATGATTCTACTCTTGTTTTAGTTATTTACTTTTCTTGTATCTTGTTTGTTTCTCTATACCATCACCTGAATATAACCCACCATGTTCATCAAAAAAACTGTCTATAACTACTTTATAGTTCTCTGTCATTTACTTGGGTTTCCTTGATGAGTTGTACTCGTTCATGTCCTGACTGGACCTGTTGTAAATTTTACAGATGATTGCCCTGAGGACACATGCCCTGTATATTATGGACCAGGAGATGGCTTAGCTACCTATGGCCCCGACACTCAGGAGTGATCGGGAGATTAGCTAGTTGTCTTGTTTTAGTTTCATGGTTTAGAATATGAGTTGTAAATAAGTGGAGTTATGTTATTTGAGATTGTCTGAGATTATATTATTTAGTAGTTGGTTTATTGCTGTTATTTAGTCTTAGTTATAATCTTCTGTGTTATCATATCATGTTTAGACTGTGATTGAGATTACATTATATCTATACTTGTCCTCCGTTCGGAGTTGATATTTTGACAAGTACATTTTATAATTGCGTGATTTGTTGGTTAGATAGTGACCCAGAACAGTGTTCTACCGCAGACACTGTGGCGTAGGCTGGGCATTGTTATGTGCTCGTACCCTCACAGTGGGTGCGGGTCGTGACACTCTATAGACGTACTGAGATATCGGCTCTGTGTCGGGCACCAAATCTATAGAGAACTCTACATCTCTATCCAGAGGTAACCCTGGCAACTCCTCCGAAAATACATCCATGAACTCATCTATCAATGGATGTGGCACGCTCTGCTCCTCTACTGAGACTCTGCAGAAAACTTCGTTGCTCTGCTCCGTCTCCCGTCTGGCAAACTCGAACTCTGGCTCTCCTGACGAACGAAAAAGAACTCTGCCACCACGATAATCTATAATAGCATGGTGCCTGATCAACTAATTAATCCATCCCGAGTACTATATCGTAGTTCGATAATGGCATTATGAGCAGACTCACATCCAGTTCTCAGCCTCCCAAAATTACTATCCGATTCTTGCAAATATTACTGACGATGATGATACCACCCCCAGTCGTGATCTTACAAGTCCTAGGCAACGATTCAGAAGAAAGATGGCGCTTAATAGCAAATGATACAGACACAAAACTATGGGAAGCACTTGAATCAAACAAAGAAAATGCGAGAATAGAGATAAGAGAGGGCAATTCGCAGCAAGAATTAGATGGCAGAAATTAGATAAGAGTTTTTTCTAATGTGATTGAGTAACTTAAGACTTATATCCTATATCTATTGTAGGTTATAGTGATACTCTAGTTCGAGTGCCACTACGAAATTACACTAGTTGCGACTCTCTACTGGACCTACATGGGCTACCACTAAAAATGTGTCTCAAGCCGCACCCAGTATAGGGGCACAAGTGTAATGCCCCGCTCTGCACGGTGCATTATGATGAGTCGTTGACTCAAAGAGTTACATTGACCCGATGAAGTATCGATGCAAATCGATGCAAGAGTTACGTTGGCCGAAGGAAAGCCTTGAGTCGATTGGAATCTATGAACCGAATCGATGCAAAGGATAAGTCCCGTTTGAGCAAGTGCTGATTTTAGTTGATCTGGTGTGCAGGCTATGCTTTTACGCTGGACGATAAGAGGTCGACATTTTGTCTTATTCAGTAAAGTATCCGCGAAACCAAATCGTCTCCTTACAACGGATTATGGCATGGGCATGGTAGGCCGAATCAGTCGAATAGTTCAACGGAATGGCTAAGTTATGAGGGTTAGCTGCACAACAAAAGTTATGTAATCGGGCTGCATCAACTCGGTAAAACGAAAAGCCGTATTGTCTTAAGGTGGGCGTGTTCTTGACTCTCTCTCCCTTTTCCTTCATGTCTAATAAAATGTATCCTTGTATTATGTAAGTTGCTACCGAGTTGGCGAGCATGGCTCGACGAGTAAAGGTTTTAGTACGTGTCGAACATTAAGATAAAACATTGAACATTGAACAATTGAAGCGACGTGCATCAAATATATGTGTCGCGGTAGGGTATGATGGTAGAACATTGAAAGACAATATCGATATGTGCATCACGTGCACAACTCCGTGAATATTGAACACTAGGTCTAGAACATTGATTATGGCGCTAAGCGTTCCCTCGTGCACGGAAGCTACGAAAGGATTAAGTAACTAAGGAACTGTTGTTATGCGAATAACTTATGAATGGAACGCATCGAGTATAAGTACGAGAAGTCTAAGTCGTTGGGCATCGTGTATCAATACGAACGTGTTGGGGCATTATGCCGATAGAACGTGAGATTGATTGTAATGATATGACTAAGTTTGTTATGGTGCGTATTGCATGGTCAAAGGACTTGGATGGCCCGTGCACGGGTACAGCTTCCCTCGGACGGTTACGACCGGGGCACCGAGACCGTTCGGCCTAGGAAGGAATTATGTATGGTATTTATGGTGCACATCATTAGAGCGGATTGCGACCGGCCAGTGTTATGATAAGCTATGATATCTGTAAGTTTGTGATCCTTCAGATACTAGGCTAGCAACCCATATTAAAGCGATCATAGGCTTACACATAAGGATGCCAAGTCCATTATGGTACGAAACACCGTGACCTTCATATAGATGGGCCGGTGGGCTGAGATTAGAGTTGTGCCTGCCACCCTTATGCATATGTCTAAGTATGGTTGGTTGGTTGCGTGAATTGTATCATTGCTTATGTAAAGTTTTAACCATTGCAGGCTTGGAAAAAAGGGACGGAGATGAGCATGATCACTATGTTTATGTTCATATTATGTCTAACTGTATCTGTCGCAGGAACACTGTATTAGACACATTTATGATAAGTTGTCATGCTTGAATATTGCCATGAAACTGATCCTAAGGCTAAATAAAAAGATCACCAAATTAAGATGCATGTTTTACTAAATGTACTTAGTATTTAGTTTGGGTGTGAGTGGGTCTTGATCAGTACAGTGAGGACGAAAGCACTAATCCCCTACTAGTTTGCTTGCAGGTTCAGGTTATGATCGGCTCGGGGTGGGGCTTGGCTTGGATGCGCCGAGGCATGGAGTCCTTATCATTTCAAAAGGAGCTACCGCATAGGCATTCGAACTTACAATATGGAGATGTTCGGCCGAAGACTACTTGTTGGCTATAAAGAGACATAATGTATGGAACGATATAATCCTTTGTGAGCTAGAGAGATCATGAGCGTTGTAGCCACTTGGCATGTTAAGTTGGGCAATTCAGAGCCTTTGTAATCTTTAGTTCATTATTAATAAAAAAGATTCTTTTGTATACTCTGTTTTCCTTTCGCTGCTTATGTTATCAATTTGAGATAAATACTATATGAACCTGTTATCTTGCCTTGCATGAGCGCAACTCCAGGCTCGTACGGTATCACGCCCCAGCGAGGACGATGATTCGGGTGAAATCTAGCAAGGACGAGCAATTTCTCGGATTGGGGCGTGACAAGTTGGTATCAGAGCGGTTCCATCCTCTGGACTGTGAATGAATCTCTTTGACCCTCAGTTGCTTTGCTATCAAATTTAGTTGACTCTCAGTTGTTTCTGCAACCGCGTGGCTAATGGTTCTGCTCGACGCTATATTGGATGTTCCCTACAATAAGTTTGTATTAGGCTGCATACGTCTGCCACAAGTATGTCGTGACTATCACGCTCTCTCCGAGTGCCATCGGAGAATATTGGTTGCACGAAGTACAATGAGTTATGATATGTTGGTTTCCCGGAGTGCAACAAAGTGGTGAGTCATTTTTTGCACAAAATGCAACGAATATGGTGATGTTGGTTGTATGAAGTGCAATGAGATACGCATTGTTGGTTGCACGAAGTGCGAAGAGATTCGTGTTGTTGGTTGCACGAAGTGCAACGAGTCGATATATGAGGTGATGCGTGTTATGTGACTATACGAATGGTTATGTATTATCGGTTGCACGGAGTGCAACAAGTCATGAATCGTTCATTGCATCGGTGCAACGAGTCGACATGGTATGAGACATGTTGTATGGCTATACGGATGGATAGCGCTATGTTAAACGAGATTGTGTAATGACCTCAAGTATCGATAACAAATTGTTGCACAAGTTGTAACGAGTGAGATTGGAAGATCGCGGAGGCGATAATAACGAGTCGAGTTGGCCGCTAAGTCGAGTTGGTTGCTAAGTCAAGTTTGAGTAGGCGAACGTGTATGTTGGCCGAATGTCGCATTGAGCTTTGAATAAGCGAATGTTACGTATGTAATCGATATGGTCGCTAAGGTACAGTTAGACTGAATATATGTCAAACACGGACGAACGACTATCATATAAGTCCAGCTGTTGTGCCGACTCGAGTAAGCGAATGCTAGAGCTGGGATCGTAAAGGATCGACATGGGATAGTTAACTTGAAATAGATGCCGGACCTATGCGGAGTATAAAGTTGATTATTGATTCAATTTTGAGTGGTATATGCAATACCACTTATGCGTTTAGTGCAGCAAAGCATTATGTCGATAACAATAGGATCGATTCCTGAGTGGTATATGCAATACCACTTGGCGATAGTTTCGTGGAAATGGTTGGTGACTTGCAATAAAATGCATCGAGATGATTGTGTTGATTACGGTAGGTTTGTCCTCAACGGACGGGGTAGTACCGAGACTCGAGTGGGAATGACTCGATAGAAGTCGATGCAAGTATGCTTCGATGACTTAAGTTGAATGATTATGTGCGAAGTCAATTCAATGGATGATACGTCGTACGAGGATTCGTTAAGTGTAAGTCGAATGATAGGCTGAGCATAGCGAGGGAATGTTGCGTTAAGGAAATAGTTAACTCGGTCGAATTTGCATTGAGTTAGTACGAAGACTTGTTCGGAACGAGTTGAGTAGGCACGAAGAAATCATGCGAAACAAATTTGAGTTATCACGATGAGTCGGTAGCACGATTTGGAAGTACAAGTTAGGATTATGAGAATGGATATATGAATTGGAAATCGTGTCTCGAGGATGATAGTTAGTTACAACTAAATGGATCTTGATGTGTGTAAGACTTGATTCGTATTCGAGTTCGGATGATAACAGTGATTACAACGAATTGGAGCTTATTTTAGAGGAAGATGTTCAAGTTATGCATATCGATGATGGTATTGAGGCGTATCAAAGACTGTAACACCCCAGTCCCAAAATACGTACGTAGGACCAAGTACGTAGACATGCCAGCTGCATACATACGAAGCATACTCCAATATACGGAAACCTCGTATATATACATAAGCTGTAAAATGCAGTAACCATGAAACTAATCTCGTCCACAAATAAATATATATTAATATCAACTTATAAATGTCATTTGTACAAAACGTTGGATGGAGACAAATCCACTACCAACAAAAAGAGAGAAATATATAGCAACGATGGAAGAGTCGAGCGAAGCGAAAGACGATCCGAAAGCTAGCATCACGAAGGTAGATTGTAAACTATGTCCTTGGCTAGAGCACCTGCGAAAATCACCAACACACCTGGAGAGATCACCAGGTCCTCAGAGGACTAGCAAGATACATAATATACGAGCCAAAATGTAGCAGTACAACATATGTAGAGAAATAAGAAATAATCAAGAAAAAGTCAATTGAGGCACAATGGACTAAGACACCAAGATCTAAGAAACAAGGAACCTAAGACACTGGCATGCCATACTAGTCGTAGCTAACTGGTCAAAGCTATAGACTGTAGTCAAGGCAAGCACTCCCAATATATAGTATCTCAATCGTAGTCAAGGTAAGCACTCCAATCGAGACGGTAGCCATTCCTAGTAAAATAATCCCATAGACCGTAGTCAAGATAAGCACTCACAATCTATAGAATATCAAAGTCAAGTCCTACTCAAGTCATGTCAAGTCAAGTCAAGTCATGTCAAGTCAAGTCAGGAAAATCAATGGTGTAGGACTAGACGACTTTATCACGGAACATGAGTGAACACGAAAGAAAAATAACATATAATGAATGTATAACAGAATCAAGAATGTGAATGTACGCTAAACATATGATAGAGTGAAACTGGAAATAAGATAAGCAACTAGACACAAGGTAAAGCAATCATGGATATAACCATACGAGGAAAAGGAACAATAAAGAAGTAAAGGACATGCATATAAAATATACTGTACAAGCTGGCAAGGTATACTTACCTGATGTCCGAGTGAGATAAGATGATGTCCTGGCGACGAATCAACAACAGCTCACAAAGAGGAAGGTGTAGGAACAACTTCGGATGCTGAAAATAGTCTATTATCTAATTATAATTAATACTGCACCTATTACATTTATTTAGTAAATTCTGAAGTTAGGATATGGGATAGGTTTTCGTATCATCTTTTCGAAAAACTAAATGGATCGCATTTTCGTTTTCGGAATCTCCCGAAATCGTAAAAATATCGAAATACGTTTATTTTTTGGACACTAGATACTCAAATAGTTTTGCAAAAATTTACAGAACAAATTTTATCTATTAAAATATGTTTTTGGAAACCTTACCTCGATACGCTTCTTAAAAAAACTGGAGGCAAAATGGAGTTCGGAGCTAGGAGATGTCGTCGTTCCAAGTTGCTCTTGCTGCTAAAAAGCGGGGCTGAATTCTAATGACGAATTTTAGAGTTTCTATTGGACTAAAAATAATTTTGAATTATAGCTGATAGAAGGGGGATGTATTGGGTTTATATAGGTATTTATTTCAGATTTATCTCCTAAATTAGATAGGATTTGATTTAAATTGATAGAGGTTACTTTGTTATGATATAATATAGATAGGGATGCTTTCCTATTAGACTTAGGATTATGATTAACTTAAAATATAGTTCATATGTATCTAAATTATCTATAATATTATCTAAAATTACTATAGATAATAAATAGAGTTAATATTTATTTAAACAACCTTCATCTAATCTCATTTATACAAGCTGAAATATTTAATAATAATTTGACATTTATTATATATTATGTAAATAGTGTACAATATAAGTAACATGTAAAAGTAATAAAAGTTATGAAATAAATCCTAAAATTTTGAGAAAAATTGTATAATATAGTTTAGATCATTCATATACTAAAAAATAGCTTTACATATTTTTATACTAAATTCACTAATGAGCATTATACTAAATATATATAAAATATTATATTGGAATGACACCCAGGGTCGAACCCGAGGCCGTTACGGCTGACACAAGGAAGCGGACACCGACACGATGCACTCTCTTGTGGTGGAAAAATATTTGTGATGAATAATTGTGGAGGAAAACAATATGGACGCTTTCCCTATATATAGGGGGTGGAAACTCCTAGCGGGATAAGGATTAGGAAAAATTAAAACCCCCTTTAGATAATCTTACTTTTAATTTAAATTATTTTAAAATCGATTTAATCCAAATCCAAATCCAACTCAATTAAATCTTGATAATTACAAATCCAAATTAAATATAGATGATTCCCATCTTTAAATTAAACTTATTTAAATTAAATCAATAAAATCTAATCAATGTTTAAATTACCACAATAAGTTCAAAATATCTTTTCTAAAAATAATAATAATAAATAATTTTGAAAATCCAAAAAATATATGAATAAAAATTTGTATATCCATGCAAGTAAGATATTTACATAAAATATAGTTTTCTAAATTAATATTTATATTAGAACAAGAAATGAAATAATCTTTTATAAAAGTAAAAGATAAAGTTTTTCGCAAATATCGTGAAGGAAGTACGGCACGCCTTCTTGAATTCTGACACTTCAAAGTTGTACTTTTTCGGTGCCACTGGTTGACGCTTGGGATCCTCCATGTCGACATCAATGGGTTGGATCGCCGGCATGGTGACGGTAGGCATAGTCGTAGAAATCCCGTTGGCCGCCATTGTCTGGACGATCTGCTGCAGGATATCTAACTGCTTTTGTTGAAGTTTGGCATGTGCGTCAAAGCGAGCTTCGGAGCGAGCTTCGAACTGGGCCTGTCGTTCCTCTACCTGTTGACGTCGGTTCTCGGACTGGTTTCGCTGTGCCTCCATCATGCGCAGCATCCTTTCGATGGTATCGTTAGAAGGTCCGGCCTGCGGACGATGCGAACTACTAGAGCCGCTTGAAGCGCTCTGTTCTTGCTCGGCCGTGGGTTCCGTCGCTTCTGCGATACGAAGGCAAACGCATCAGTCACAAATTATTACGGACTCATTGTATGGAACAACTTATCTCATCGATGCGAGGTCAAAGGTTTGGAACTCTAGACGCGAGGCCAAAGGATGTAAAGCCGTGCTCTGATACCATTATGTCATGCCCCGATTCCGTAGAATCGATAGTCGTCCCCCGGGCATGATGCCGTGCGAACCTAAGTTGCGATCGCACAAGACATAGTCATAAGGTTATCCGAAACACAACATCAAGTTAGAGTACGCAGAGAAATTGAATGACACATTTGAAATAGAAATTGACTTTTTTATTGATAATAAAAACTTTACATTGACTTCTTTACAATCATTGCCGCGCGGGCTATAACATGACTCGACTTACAAAATGAACGACGATGAGATAGTCGTTCCATACATTACATTCCCTTTTTACAAGCAAAAATATAACACTTTCCACCTGCTATCGATGCGAGTCGAGTCGTCATCTTCTTTTGAACTGAGTAGTGGGTCTTCTACAAAAGGAATCCAGAAACAAGCCTTTACACACGGACGAGGCTTCAAAAGGGTTCACATCGCCTTGAGTTTCAAGTGGTACGCCCTTCGTGGTTCGGGGTACCTGCATGGAGAGCGAGGATCAGCACATTACACTTTGTACTGGTGCGTGGCTATTTAAGTTCCAAGCTCTCATTTGGTTGAAGAGTTTAATTGACTTAAAGTATGAATGTTTCTAACCATCCTAATGAATTGCAAACAAGCATATGACAAGCATAGTGAAATTTACGTTAAAACTTACCGACGGCGGCCCGCTGCCGCGCCTTATGAAACTTACCATGTTCTTCCCTGTCAATTGTTATCATTTCCATACCAAGTACAATATTTTGTGTGTTGGTCACTGGCTCCCAGAGCCATCGTGGACTCCTTTTTGCTTTTATTAGACGAGACCATTTCAGTGCGAGTAGCGAGCCCCGATGTAAGTCCTCGCCTAACTTTGTGCCCAGCACAGCTTATGAGAATGTTTCCTTCTTGGCCGCAACGGTCCCGTGGCCCCGGGTTGCCGTGCGGGGAAACTTTACCTTATCGACAAGTTGTCCATGACCGTGCGAAGACCATTTTCCTTCTTTTAGTTAATAAGACATAGCCTACATTCTCTTTAAAAACTCAATCACTTTACCGTGCCCGTGCCCTTACATTCAATCTTTAATCCGCAACAACACTATCGATTTACCAAAGAAGGGGTCAAGAAGAGAAGGGTCAGCCACTCACCTTGAGTTTACTTCGGCGAGAGAACTTGTTGGTCGTGCTAGACGTCGCCTACGCGATTACCTGAAATCGTACAAGCAACCGATTAGAACAATGCATTATTCAAGGAGTTCGATAGGAAATGCGAGTTTGAAATGTAAGCCATGAAAACTATCGAAAACATTCGCGAAAACGCATTCAGAAAACAAAGCCAAAACCAACGCAAGCGGCGTGAAAAGCAGAGCAACGGGAGGTCTCTCCCGACTCAGCCGCAGAGTCAATCCTCGAGGCGCTGCCCTGCTGAATATGGGACTTGGTTCCGAAAAAGACATTCCATAACGAGGAATGGATCTTAATTCAACCGTTCCCGTTCGATCAACTCGGTCGATCCCGACCTATCGGTCCCGACCGAATCGATAGCGACAGTGTTCCTTTCTCGCGCACCCCATGGACAGAGTACGGGGTACGATGTAGGGACGGGGCACTACACCATAATCAACTAAGAAAAAGTTTCGTCCTCGAAACTTAAAATAGAACCTACCTCTACGAGAACAATGAAGGGAACTTTTCCTTCATTTCTGACTCAAGCTCCCATGTCGACTCTTCGACCGAATGGTTTCTCCAGAGGACGCGGACTAAAGGAATAGCACGGTTGCGGAGAAGTTTATCCTTGCACTCCAAGATTTGTACCGGCTCTTCGACATATGATAAGTCCGCCTTCAGGTCCAGCTTACCCAAATCTACCACATGCCCCGAATCGTGCACGTACTTCTCTAATTGTGAGACATGGAAGACGTTATGTACCTTTGACAATGCAGGCGGCGAGGCGAGTTGGTAAGCTACCGGGACGACTCGCTTCAATATTTCGAACGGGCCAATAAATCTTGGCCTCAACTTTTCTTTCGCACCGAACCGGGAAACTCCACGCATAGGCATCACCTTCAGGAATACATGGTCGCCTTCCGAGAACTCGAGGGGGCGTCGGTGCATGTCGGCATAGCTTTTCTGCCGGCTTTGTGCTATCTTCAATATTTCTCGTATTAACTTGACCTTCTGCACAGTCTGCTCGACCAGCTCCGAACCAAGTATCTGCCGTTCCCCGACTTCATCACAGCAAATGGGCGATCTGCACTTCCGGCCGTACAAAGCTTCATACGGTGCCATTTGGATGCTGGACTGATAGCTGTTGTTGTATGCTAACTCGGCCAGCTGGTAAATAGACGTCCCAACTTGACTTCAAGTCGATCGCACAGAGTCGTAACATGTCTTCGAGAATTTGGTTCACCCGCTCTGTTTGGCCGTCAGTCTAAGGATGATAAGCTGAGCTAAACTTCAACTTGGTCCCCAGTGCTGAATGAAGACTACTCCAGAAGCGCGCAACGAACCGTCCATCCCGATCCGAGACGATAGATACTGGGACCCCGTGCAGCCGAACTATTTCATCAAGGTATATCTGAGCAAGGCGGTCGACGCTCCAAGTAACTTTGATGGCGATAAAGTGCGCTGACTTGGTTAGTCGATCGACGATGACCCAGACGGCGTCTTTTCCCCGTGGCGTCCTCGGCAAGCGAACAACGAAGTCCATAGTGATGTGATCCCATTTCCACTCTGGAATGGCAAGGTTCTGCATCTCCCCGCCCGGTCGCTGGTGCTCGGCTTTGACTTGTTGACAGGCCATACATTTTAACACAAAGAGCGCTAGGTCCCTCTTCATGCCGTACCACCAAAAGACAACGCGGAGGTCCTTATACATCTTGGTGCTGCCAGGATACAAGAAATATTTTGTATAGTGCGCCTCCGTCATTATCTCCTTTCTAAGTTCTGCGTCGTTCGGTATGCATAGCCATCCCTTCACGCACAACACTCCCGACTCATCCTCTGCAAAGTCGGACGCTTTCCCTGTCGATATCAGCTTCCGCATCTTCTCCAGGTAGGGGTCGTCCTTCTGTGCAGACTTGATCCTCTCCAGTAGGCTCGGTTCCACCCGTAGTTGCGCTAGTTTTACGTCTCTGAAACGAACTCGGAGTTCAATGCCCATTCCTTCTAAGTCACGCAGCAGTCGGTCGTTGATACATAACGAAGCTAAATACTTCCGGCTCAGCGCATCCGCTACCATATTTCCCTTGCCCGGCGTATAGTCGATCGATAAGTCATAGTCTTTGATTAGTTCGAGCCATCGCCTCTGCCGCAAATTCAGTTCTTTCTGGGTGAAGAGATACTTGAGGCTTTTGTGGTCCGTATAAATCATGCACGCCATGCCATAGAGATAGTGACGCCACAGCTTTAACGCAAACACAATTGCCGCTAGTTCTAGGTCGTGCGTGGGGTAGTTCTTCTCGTGCGGCTTCAACTGCCGGAGAAGCAAAAGATATCACCTTATCCCGCTGCATGAGCACACATTCCAAGCCCTGGCCAGAAGCATCGTTGAAGATTTGAAATCCCTCCGTCCTTTCAGGAAGAGCAAGTATCGGGGCCGAAATGAGCCGTTGTTTGAGCTCCTGGAAGGAAGCTTCACAGTCGTGTGACCACTTGAATGCGACTCCTTTCTGGGTAAGGCGAGTCAACGGCGATGCGATCTTCGCGAAGTCCTTCACGAAGTGTCTGTAGTATCCCGTCAAGCCTAGGAAGCTTCGAATTTCGCTAACTGATGCGGGTCGTTTCCAATCAGCAACTGCCTCGACTTTCTTCGGATCGACTGCGATGCCCGCGGCGGAGATGATGTGCCCAAGGAATGAGACGCTATTCAGCCAGAACTCGTACTTACTCATCTTCGTGTACAACTGATTCTCTCGAAGGGTTTGGAGTACCGTCCGCAGATGCTTTGCATGTTGTGCTCGATCCTTCGAGTAGACGAGGATGTCGTCGATGAAGACTACTACGAAGTTGTCAACGAACGGACGGAACACCCGATTCATTAGATCCATGAAGACGGCAGGGGCATTTGTCAGACCGAACGGCATTACCAAGAACTTGTAGTGGCCATAACGAGTGCGGATGGCAGACTTCGGCACGTCATCTAGCTTGACTTTGAGTTGGTGATAACCCGATCGCAGATCAATCTTTGAAAATACCGTTGCACCATGGAGCTGGTCGAACAAGTCGTCGATGCGGGGCAGAGGGTATTTGTTTCAGACAGTGGCTTTGTTCAATTCCCGATAGTCGATGTAGAGCCGCATCGATCCATCATTCTTCTTCACGAATAGCTCGGGCGCACCCCACGGTGAGACACTCGGACGGATAAACCCTCTGTCGAGCAATTCCTGAAGTTGTGCCTTCAATTCTTTCAATTCTGCAGGGGCCATTCTGTACAAAGCCTTCGAGATCGGCCGGGTGTCGGGGAATGTGTCGATGGTGAACTCTATTTCTGCCACAACGTCCGGGAACACGTCTGGGAATTCTGCCACAACGTCGGTCTGACCCGCGTTTGCACCATCCTGTCGTATGTCTCGAACGGAAGCTAGATAGCCTTCGTACCCGGAATGCAGCATCCGTCGAGCAGATATTACGGAGATCACCATGCAGGTCGGTGACGCCTCACCACACGAGTAGCAGAATTCAAGCACTCCAGGTATACGGAATATGACCTTCTTTTCAGCGCAGTCTATGGTTGCGTTCACGGCCCGAGCCAATCCATTCCCAGAATGATGTCAAAGTCCTTCATGTCTAGAACTATCACATCCAGACCGATCTTTTGACCGCCAATACAGATAATCCCTGCCAGTGCAAGCTAAGTTTATGAGAATTGGTGTGCCCGAAGGCGTGCTTACGCTAAGGTCGAGATCTAATGATATTACAGGGAATTTGTGCTCGGCGGCAAAGTTCGCCGATATAAAACTATATGAAGCGCCTGAATCAAATAACACACGAGCAGGCACATTATTGAATTTTAGTATACCTGACACTACTGTATCTGATGCCAGCACTTCGTCTCGAGTCATGGCGTAGACGCGGCCCTGAGTGTTGGGGCGACGGTCTCGACCATCTTACG
Organism: Iris pallida; assembly: GCA_029216955.1. NCBI lineage: Eukaryota > Viridiplantae > Streptophyta > Magnoliopsida > Asparagales > Iridaceae > Iris > Iris pallida. Next base: position 4,668,503 of record JANAVB010021996.1, read on the forward strand.
GTACGGGTTGAGTGGGCGGAGGAGGTCGGGGCGCCTGCCCTCGATTCTCTTGGCGGTAATATTGTGGTGGTATATTGCAATTCGGTCGGGGATTCCGACAATCTCGAACAAGATGACCCTTCTGCCCGCAAGCGTAGCACTCGATCTTGGCAAAGCAGTGGTCATCAGTATGCCTAAGCTGGTGGCAATTTCTGCATTGTGTTAACGGGTTTCGGCCTTGGTAGTTGCTAGTGTGTGGACGCTTTGATGCGTAGTTGTTGCCTCCCGTATAGCTAGGACGTTTGTGATTGGAGTTGCGCACAACGTCGTCAGTACCGGAAGGATGCAGGTTCTCAAAGCGGAGCAGCGTGATTCAGAGCCTCGTCCACGGTCTTGTACTCCGGGACCCCGACATGCGCACCGATAGAGTGTCACAGACCCACTTCGAACCGTCGTACACGGCACTCTTCAGTAGGCAGAAACTGGCCAACAAACTTAGATAACTTATTGAATTCTGCGACGTACTGTTCCACCGTCCTGCTTCCTTGCGTCAACTGCATGAATTCATTCTCCTTCGCTTGACGAACGGCTGACGAAAGGTACTGGACTTAGAAAGCTTTGCGGAACGTGGCCTAAGAGATCGGCGCGGTGTTGTTGTCCGGTCGGATCGCTCGCTTACGTACGGCTCACCAGTCGTGCGCGTTCAACCGTAGTTGAAGTTATGCGTAGGCGACTTGCTTATATTCTTCAATGCCGAGCAGCTCGAAGTGATCTTCCAGCTCTTCCAACCAGTCGATTGCCATGGAAGGACCCTCGGTGCCGCTGAAGGAAGTGCGGCACGCCTTCTTGAATTCTGACACTTTAAAGTTGTACTTTTTCGGTGCCGCTGTTTGACGCTTGGGATCCTCCATGTCGACATCAATGGGTTGGATCGCCAGCACGGTGACGGTAGGCATAGTCGTAGAATTCCCGTTGGCCGCCATTGTCTGGACGATCTGCTGCAGGATATCTAACTGCTTTTGTTGAAGTTTGGCATGTGCGTCAAAGCGAGCTTCGAAGTGTGCTTCGAACTGGACCTGTCGTTCCTCTACCTGTTGATGTCGGTTTTCGGACTGGTTTTGTTGTGCCTCCATCATGCGCAGCATCCTTTCGATGGTATCGTTAGAAGGTTCGGCCTGCGGACGATACGAACTACTAGAGCCGCTTGAAGCGCTCTGTTCTTGCTCGGCCGTGGGTTCTGTCACTTCTGCGATACGAAGGCAAACGTATCAGTCACAAATTATTACGGACTCATTGTATGGAACAACTTATCTCATCGATGCGAGGTCAAAGGTTTGGAACTCTAGACGCGAGGCCAAAGGATGTAAAGCCGTGCTCTGATACCCTTATGTCATGCTCCCGATTCCGTAGAATCGATAGTCGTCCCCCGGGCGTGATGCCGTACGAACCTAAGTTGCGATCGCACAAGGCATAGTCATAAGGTTATCCGAAACACAACATCAAGTTAGAGTACGCAGAGAAATTGAACGACACATTTGAAATAGAAATTGACTTTTTCATTGATAATAAAAACTTTACATTGACTTCTTTACCATCATTGTCGCGCGGGCTATAACATGACTCGACTTACAAAATAAACGCCGATGAGATAGTCGTTCCGTACATTACATCCCCTTTTTATAAGCAAAAACATAACACTTTCCACCTGCTATCGAGGCGAGTCGAGTTATCATCTTCTTTTGGACTGAGTGTGGGTCTTCTTCAAAGGAATCCAGAAACAAGCCTTTACACGTGGACGAGGCTTCAAAAGGGTTCACGTCGCCTTGAGTTTCAAGTGGCACGCCCTTCATGGTTCGGGGTACCTGCATGGAGAGCGAGGATCAGCACATTACAATTTGTACTGGTGCATGGCTATTTAAGTTCCAAGCTCTCATTTGGTTGAAGAGTTTAATTGACTTAAAGTATGAATGTTTCTAACTATCCTAATGAATTGCAAACAAGCATATGACAAGCATAGTGAAATTTACGTTGAAACTTACCGACGGCGGCCCGTGCCGCGCCTTATGAAACTTACCATGTTCTTCCCTGTCAATTGTTATCATTTCCATACCAAGTGCAATATTTTGTGTGTCGGTCACTTGGCTCCCAGAGCCATCGTGGACTCCTTTTTGCTTTTATTAGACGAGACCCTTTCAGCGCGAGTAGCGAGCCCCGCTGCAAGTCCTCGCCTAACTTTGTGCCCAGCACAGCTTATGAGAATGTTTCCTTCTTGGCCGCAACGGTCCCGTGGCCCCGGGTTACCGTGCGGGGAAACTTTACCTTGTCGACAAGTTGTCCATGACCGTGCGAAGACCATTTTTCTTCTTTTAGTTATGAAGACGTAGCCTACATTCTCTTTAAAAACTCAATCATTTTGCCGTGCCCGTGCCCTTGCATTCAATCTTTAATCCGCAACAACACTATCGATTTACCAAAGAAGGGGTCAAGAATAGAAGGGTCAGCCACTCACCTTGAGTTTACTTCGGCAGAAGAACTTGTTGGTCGTGCTAGACGGCGCCTACGTGATTACCTAAAATCATACAAGCAACCGATTAGAACACTGCATTATTCAAGGAGTTCGATAGGAAATGTGAGTTCGAAATGTAAGCCATGAAAACTATCGAAAACATTCACGAAAACGCATTCAGAAAACAAAGCCAAAACCAACGCAAGCGGCGTGAAAAGCAGAGCAACGGGAGGTCTCTCCCGACTCTGTCGCAGAGTCAATCCTCGAAGCATAGCCCACTGAGTATGGGACTTGGTTTCGAAGAAGACATTCCATAACGAGGAATAGATCTTAATTCAACTGTTCCCGTTCGATCGACTCAGTCGATCCCGACCTATCGGTCTCGACTGAATCGATAGCGACAGTGTTCCTTTCTCGCGTACCCCGTGGACAGAGTACGGGGTACGATGTACGGACGGGGCACTACAGGGTCAAGGGAAAGGACGAGTTACTCGAGATGGGGATATAGTTCCATTGGTTGGTCGGTGGCTAACTATCTTGGCAATAGATGGTGGGGCAACTAAGGGGATATCAAGTACGAGCATTTTGTCATTCCAAAATAAGTGAATGACAAAGACTATTAAGAGTTTGAAGAAGCTATTATCGAATACGAATACGTGGTCCAAAGGCGACATGAATAGTTCAAAAGAGAATTTCCAAGGCAGTCATGGATGAGACTCTAGAGGCCAAGTTTAACTATGTCTCCATCCATGTAAGAACGATATGTAAAAAGCGAACCAAAGTGCACTCGGTTGATCAGACCATCATGTACCGATTCTGATTAGACAATATGTTAGTGAGGCGCGCGCTCAATAGCATAAGTCATGAACAAGCTCGATAGATGGATAAGCTTGCAAAACTAGTTTATAGTAGCAACATTAGTCAAGATGGTAAAACATAGGCACGTGAGATTAAGATTGAAAGAAAGTAGTGTTTGGTCAAAGTCCTTAAAAATCTAGGTCATGTCCTATGATGGTACCTGTCACGCCCCGCTCCCGTAGGAGCGATCGTCCTCGCTAAGGCGTCATGTCGTACGAGCCTAGATTGTGCTCGTGCAAAGCGGGTTCTATAATGGCCGATTTCAGCGGCTGCGGCAGGGGTCGTCACACAGAAGTCCCATGTAGGGACATTAAATAATAGCAGCAGAATTTGGAGCAAAACACAAGTTATTCAAAGAAGCTCTTTATTGATATTGAAACAAAGATTAGAAAGGGCGCAAGGCCATGATTACAAGTCTCTCGTGCTCACTTTTCTCTCATTTTACAAGTCACTCTGCTCTCTCTCATCTCTCAATACAAGTCTCGAACCAGTGGATGCTTCGGAAGGCGATGTCCATACATTATGTCCCGTATAAGTCTTGACTCCATGCGGCTGCACGCTTTGAAACTGCCAAGGAACTCCGTGCCTCGACGCATCCAAGCGAGCTCTGTGCCACGAGCTTCTACCTGTACCAGCACATGTAAACTATGTGGGTATCAGTACTCAACTGTACTGGTAGAGTGAGCTCATTGCCCACCCATACTGTAACTGCCCGTAGTTCGTATTACGTATTTGGCATACGTGTACGTATTTTGACTCATATTGTATGTCTTATTGCATGGTTTATTTTAGCATTTTATTTGCTTAGTTCGGGTTCGGTTGGGTTCGGTCTGGTTGGGTTTGGTTTGGGTTAGTATGTAAACCCCTACCTACCACCATCCCCCATCTATTAACCCAACAACCCATCTTTCTCCTCATTCATTTTCCATTACTCCTCTTCTTCTTCTTTATTTCTCCACCGACCACCCGCAGTAGGCAAGTGCAACTTGCTTCATGGAGGAACTCAAATTTTATTGTTCCATTGTCTTTCTCACGAGATCCTAAGACACTTTAGTACTTGGCATTCTTAATTTCCGTAGTTCATTTCATGTTGATCTAAGTTTTAGTATTTTTTATCTTCATAGTTTTGATCTACTGAACTTGGTTATTTTCAGAAATGGAGAGTTCTACGTGGTGGGAATCATTTACCCTCTTTACGTACATGTTTCACGTGCCCGCGTATTAATTACCCTTTACGCATACGTTCTCACGTGACCGCATAATCTATTCTACGCAGAGCTGAACCGAGCTCTACGCAGAGGCTAGATTCCCACCCGCGTAGAGGGCTTGCCCACGTAGAGTTTCGCCTACATGCGGCTTTGCTAGCGTAAAGCGCTTGCTCGCGTAAATCCCACCTACCTGCTCTCTTGCTCGCGTAGAGCTGCCTACCCTTAGGTCTTGCCCGCGTAGAGCTGTTTTACGCTCGGGGTTTCTTTGGCCTAGCATAGTCTTGCTCGCGTAGAGACTTTGAGACCGCATGGCGTACCCCGTTGCCCTTTTTTATTCTTACGCCTTTTGTCATGAACTTGATGATCACGAATTTATTTAAAATGTTTGGAATGGTAATTGTACACGGTATGGTATGAAGCAAACATGACATGACATGACATGATATGACAAGCAAGCATGAGGGGAACTATTGAATGCTGTTGCGACGGCTAGCATGACATGACAAGAATGAATGGCCTGGACACCATGGACGATTATGTTTGTACAAATAAACCAATACTGTCTCGCATCATGTCTAGGGCAGGGACCCCTGAGTACCACGGTCAGGGGTACCTACTTAAACTGACTAAGGCTAACAAATAAAATAATCCAGTAGTCATGAAGAGATTTCTCAGCTACAGGCAATCCCGTTATCTGGGCGCCCCATCATGGGATCTGTAGCCTACCGTCGAGTAGGGCACATTTCCAGCACAATGTCATGTGTTGCACCCTTCAAGCTACCTAAGGGTACTTGCATTCCTGGATGATGTACCTACGTGAATTCAACCCCTAATTGCGTCCGGATAGCCTGGATGGTCTGCAGGGCTTGTGGCTGTGGAACAATCTCATTACATCTTGCTAGTAATTAGGCCTGTGATAACCCTAGTTAGTTAAAGTATCGAGTCGTACTCATTTGTTTGGCCGTGATTGATTGGATGGAGTCTACTCAGTCTAGTCTTGTCCAGATCCTGTACAAGATTGTTAGCATGACCCGATTGCTTATGCTTACTTTATCGATAAATGTTAGGAAACCAAGTTACGTTCAGATGAAGGATTACAACCCCGATCCTTGTTTGGTTTACGGGTTGTAACTTGGTTATCTGAATAGTCCCATGGTTACCTTATCGTATATCATCATGATTTTCCATATTTCTAGCCTTTTATTATATAATTATATTTTGTACTAATTGCTGGTTTTAGTTCTTAAATGAAGCCTCCTTTGTGGCACTTGCTCTTTCCTGGGATCTGACCCAGCTGGTTTTGTATGGCCAGATATCAGAGCAGCTCCAAAGGATCTCCCTACCTTCCAGCCAGATGGTGACCACCAGGCGTAACCCTGACAACGAGTGGGTTTTATTTTGCTCTTCCACTCTATTATAAAAATATTCTTTTGAGGTATTTAGCCGACGAGCACGTGTTAGCTCGATTGCACTTTACTTACTGTCTGCCTACGGGCTGTAGCATGTTGAACAAATCCTAGGGTTGATCATGTATGACTGAAACTCTTGCTAGTCTTCACATTTTGTATGACTAGCTTCATGATCATCCAAATATGTAATGTATGGGATGCCTTACTATTGTATATTTGGTGCTCTGACATCTTATAACTGTTATTACTTGCTTGAGATTGAGACAATAGGCTTGTTCATGACCATAATAGACTGATGGCTTGTAGTTAAACCCTCATATATCTAGACAGCCGTGACCGTATAGCGAGGTGGATTGCACTTCAATATACGTAGCTGGATATGTCCACCCCCGATCTCTAGTATTTTGGTTCTGGGGCGTTACATAGTTTAAATGGTGGCCCATGCAGGTCTTGTGAATCAAGATATGTGAGGGTTTACCGAATAGATGTCTCAATCAGCACTCGCCCTTGATCTCTGCTCGTGTCCTCTAAATCCATAAAATCTTGACCTGATCACATGCTTGTATCTTTGATCTGTCCTGGTCCTTCCTTATTGTTCCCTGTGTCGTCTTCTTTAGTGGTACTATTCCTGGTCCTACCAATCAGCTGGAAGGAGCTCAACGAGTACTCCCGTAACAAGAGGATCAGGCTCAGCACTCAGGAGCAGCTTCTCGAGTTATGCTTTCCGGAGATCCAGAACCTCCAGTACAGCCAGCCCAGCCTGTGAGGCAGAATGATAGAGTTTTAGTCAGACTCATCAGGGAGTTGCTTACATCACAGGATCGTCGAGGTGATGCATTATACCAGACAGTACAAGATGTCTTAAACAGTGGTGGTCATCAAGGTAACAGTGCGGCTAACAGCTTTAAGCACTTGAACCCTCCCTTCTTCGATGGTAGCGAAGATGCTATTGCCGCAGATGCTTGGCTGCAGGATACTGAGGTTATTCTAGAAGCAGCCAGGACCCCAGAAAATGAGAAGGTGGCCATGGTACGCCTACAGTTATTGGATCTAGCCCGCAGCTGGTGGACAGTGCAGGCCGTTGGATTAAAGGCACCTATTGCATGGACAGTATTCCGTGAGATATTCCAGACTAAGTATTTTGATATTGTAGCTCGGTATGATCTACAGACGAGGTTCACTAACTTGAAGCAGATGGGCAGGACGGTCGATGGATATGCGACCGAGTTCTCCAGGCTTAGTCGGTTTGCTCCCACCTTGGTGGTGATTGAGTTCGACAGAGCTCAGCGATTCCAGCAGGGACTCCAACTGGAGATTTTATTGGCGATGGAGCAGTTCGAGCATCAGACTTTCGATGCAGTGTTGAGAGCAGCTAGGAGGCATGAGTATACCTTCCAGAGGATTATGGATCGGACCAGAAGCCGGAAGCGGTCTCACGGCCAGATGAACCAGTCTTTAGTACCAGCACCGGCAGCCAGGGCTTCGACCATTGGAGCTCCGAGGTGGACGGCTTCCGTTGCGTCGATTCAGCATTCGACCTCGGCATATCCCCAGCAACAGCAGAAGCAGTCTTCCGCAATAGGTTGCACTCATTATAGAAAGTCAGGGCACGTGGTGTCAGAATGTCGCAGAGCACAGGGTTTGTGCTTGGTTTGTAGGGCACCGGACCACAGGGTTGGGAATTGCCCGAATAGGGGGACTCTTTATAAACCTTTTCTAGTCCCTCGGTTAGGGGGCCAACCCCAGTACCAGTCCAGCAGCAGCAATACCCGTTTTCGAGGCCCTTGCACCTCAGGCCCAAGTGTTTCAGCAGCAGAACCCCCAGCAGTATGCACAAGTCCAAGCTCAGACCCAGAATTGCCAGAGAGGTTTCCAGCAGAGGGGATCAGCATCCCGAGGGCACGGTCAAGTGATGGCTTTGACCGTGGAGAAGGAGTTAGCATCAGGTGAGGTAGTGGCAGGTACTATTCTCAGTCAACTCCTTTCCAGCATCAGCATTGTTTGATTTTGGTAGCATCGTATTCATTTATGTCTGTACGATTCGCGACACGGATAGGGCTGGAGCCCGAGTCATTATCAGTAAGGCTCAATATACTTACTGGTAACGGACTTGTGGGAGTAGATAGAGTATTTTCCTCGTGTCGGATCATAGTTAGTGGTAGAGAGTTTCCAGCTAGGTTGATAGAATTCCCGATGACCGATTATGATGTGGTCTTAGGGATGGATTGGTTGAGGGACCAGTATGCTAGAATAGATGGCTATATCGGCAAGATTATTTTTAGTATTCCTCGTGAGCCAGAGTTTTTATTTTTCTGAGGCGGAATATTGTCTTCTCCTCCAGCATTCTGGATGGCAGTTGCAGCGGCAGTCCAGTTTCCCGAAAATTATAGAAGAGTTTCCCGATGTTTTCCCCGAAGAGCTTCCAGGTATGGCACCAGAGAGAGAGATCGAGTTCACCATAGACTTGATCCCCGGGACAGCTCCAGTGTTAGAGAGAGTCTACCGGATGGCACCGTCAGAATTAGGAGATTTTGTATAAGATAATTGAGGAACTCAGGACCAAAGGATTCATTCGTGCTAGTGGATCGCCTTGGGGAGCCCCGATACTTCTTATGCAAAAAAAGGATGGTACGTCCATATTATATGTTGACTATCGTACCTTGAACTCAGTGACAATCAAGAACAGATACTCTCTTCCAAGGATAGATGACTTGTTTGACCAACTCAAAAGGGCGTTCGTATTTTTGAAGATTGATTTGCGTTTAGGATACCATCAGATCAGAGTCAGAGAGCAGGACATCCCAAAGACGGCTTTCAGATCAAGATATGGGCATTAGGAGTTCCTTGTTATGCCATTTGGAGCAACCAATGCGCCGGCTGTATTCATGGACCTCATGAATCGTATCTTCATGCCTTATTTGGATCAGTTCATGATTGTGTTCATAGACGACATCCTGGTCTACAGCAAGAGTGAAGCGGAGCATAAGCAGCATCTTCGTATAGTTTTTCAAATTTTCAGAGAGCACCAGTTGTATACGAAGTTCAGTAAATGCGAGTTCTGGCTTGATCGTATTTCATACTTGGATCATATCATCACCAGAGAAGGAGTAGAAGTGGATCCCCAGAAGATCGTGGCTAATGAGACGTGGTCGATACCCTAGCACAGTTGCAGAAGTTAGCAGTTTTTTTGGCTTGGCCAGCTACTACCGACAATTTGTATCGAATTTGTACGGATTTTAGCACCTATGACCTAGTTAACCCGCAAGGATGTGCAGTTTGCTTGGACCGCAGAATGTCAGGAATCTTTTGAGAAGTTGAAGCAAGGTTTGATGACGGCACCCATTCTCACGCTTCCAGATGGGACCGGAGGATTCTCAGTGTATTGTGATGCTTCAGGAAAAGGTTTGGGATGTGTTTTGATACAGCATGGGAAGGTAATAGTTTATGCGTCACATCAACTTCATGATCATGAGAGGAATTACCCGACCCATGAGTTGGAGCTGGCAGCAATAGTGTTTGCACTTAAGCTGTAGAGGCATTATTTGTATGGAGATAGAGTGATGATGTTCACCGATCATAAGAGCCTGAAGTATGTGTTTACTCAGAAGGATCATAACATGCGTCAGAGGAGATGGCTAGAGCTACTTGTGGATTATGACGTCAACCTGCAATATCATCCTGGGAAGGCTAACGTTGTTGCAGATGCATTGAGCAGGAGAACCGGAGTTTATTTTCTGACAACACAACCAGAATTGTTAGTGGATCTTCAAAAGATGGGTATAGAAGTTGTCCTTCCTACCAGTGTGGCATTGATGGCCAGTATGCTAGTTCAGTCCAGTATAGTTGATAGGATCGGGTTAGCTCGGTCATCAGATTCTAAGCTTCAGCGGCTTAGGGCAGAATGTGTAGCTGGACGGAGACCAAAGTTATCTATCCATGAGGATGGTACACTTTGACATGGGAGGCATCTTTGTGTGCCCAGTGGTGATATCAGGCAGGAATTCATGGCAGAAGCTCACAGTTCTCAGTATTCGATTCATTCGTGCGGTACGAAGATGTATCGTGATATCCGGCAGCATTTTTCGGAGAATGACATGAAGAAGGAGATAGCCCGATTTGTCTCTCGGTGTTTGGTTTGCCAACAAGTTAAAGCTGAACATCAGAGACCGGCTGGACTTCTTCAACCTTTGCCGATCCCAGAATAGAAGTGGGACCATATAACCATGGATTTTGTGACTGGATTACCTAGGTCCCCAGCCATTAGAGATGCTATTTGGGTTATTATAGACAGACTCACAAGGTGGCTCATTTTCTCCCGTTCAGAGTTGGTCAGTCGATGGTTTAGCTAGCAGAGATGTACCTCAGGCAGATTGTCAGATTTCACGATGTACAAGTTAGTATCACCTCGGATAGAGATTTAAGATTTACGTCGCACTTTTGGTGCAGTCTGCAAGAGAGTTTGGGAACTCACCTCCAGTTTAGCTCGGCTTATCATCCGCAGACAGATGGTCAGTCAGAGCATACCATACGAACCTTGGAAGATATGTTGATATCTTGTACACTCGACTTCAGTGGTTCGTAGAAGGATCACCTGCACCTGGTGGAGTTCTCATATAACAACAGTTTCTAGGCCAGTATCCAGATGGCACCCTTTGAGGCCTTGTACGACAGGAAGTGCAGATCTCCTTTAGCTTGGGATGATATCGGCGAGAGGCAAATATTTGGTCCTGAGATAGTAACCTGGACTATTGAGGTGGTCAGACAAGTCAGAGATCATCTTCGAGTTACACAAGATCGCCAGCGTCATTGGGCCGATTCTCATCGATATCCCTTGAAATTTTAGTCGGCGGCCATGTATTCCTCAGGATCTCGCCTACCCGTTGTGTCATTCGTTTCGGCGTACGGAGAAAGCTTAGTCCTAGGTATATCGGACCATTCGATATTCTAGAACGAGTAGGTGATGTATCCTATCGTCTTGCTCTTCCGCCATCGTTGCGTGAGGTGCATGATGTCTTTCATGTATCCCAATTGTGACGGTATATCCCGAATCTGAGTCATATCCTTGATCATTCGGAATTGGTTGTTGGTACTAACCTTTCGTATGAGGAGAGATCCATATCCATATTGGACCGAAGAGAGAAGATACTCAAGAACAAGACTATCAAGTTAGTCCGTGTTGCTTGGGGTCATCACTCTTTGGATGAGTCAATGTAGGAGCATGAGGATGACATCCGATCGCGATATCCCGACCTGTTTCACTCGTGAGGTATAATGTCTTCCTTATGCCTCATGCCTTCGATTCCTTGCCTGCATGATTGATTGTTTGATTTATTGCTTAGTTATATATCTTGCCTGTGATTAACGTAGCTTGCTCGGCATCTCTAGCCTCTTGATTAAATTTCGAGGACAGAATTCTTTTAAGGTGGTTAGAGTTGTAACGCTCGGCATTATGTCACTGCCCTGCTCCCTTAGGAGCGATCGCCCTCACTAAGGCGTGATGCCGTACGAGCCTAGATTACGCTCATGCAAGGCGGGCTCTAAAACGGCCGATTTCAGCGGCTGCGACGGGTTCGTCGCACAGAAGTTCCATACAGAGACATTGAATAATAGCAGCAAAATTTGGAGCAAAACTCAAGTTATTCAAAGAAGCTCTTTATTGATATTGAAACAAAGATTACAAAGGGCGCAAGGCCATGATTACAAGTCTCTCGTGCTCACTTTTCTCTCAATTTACAAGTCACTCTGCTCTCTCTCATATCTCAATACAAGTCTCGAGCCAGCGGATGCTTCGGAAGGCGATGTCTATACATTATGTCCCGTATAAGTCTTGACTCCATGCGGCCGTACGCTTCGAATCGCTAAGGAACTCCGTTCCTTGACGCATCCAAGCAAGCTCCGTGCCACGAGCTTCTACCTGTGCCTACACATGTAAACTATGTGGCTGTCAGTACTCAACTGTACTGGTGGAGTGAGCTCCTCGCCCACCCATACAAAACTAACATGTTTGATTTACTTTGTCCAACATAGTCTATTCTTATCAATTGTCTTTGAAGTCTTGTCTTAGGATCAGTTTTATGACAAACGTGTTGGCATATTTGTGTCTGAGGACCATCCCGTGCTTGCAACAGTAACGTTCACTCAACAATGTTAACCTATCAAGTCGTATTTGCCTTACGACCATAATCAGAGACGCAACTACGAGATAGACTCCATTTTCGTGTGACCGTGCTATCATACCGATTAGCTTCCTTATCCTTGTCTCAAGACCTTTCTCGTGCTTGCAATGTCAACATACTGACTCATACTTGTCTTTCGTGCCATACTCTGTGACGTAACGACTCGGTCGTGCCATGAACTCGATTCATGCTTCAATATCTCTGAGGCAGTGCTTCCTCGATTAATCTTGCCTATACTTTGGTTGTGACAAGGCGACCGTGCCCCATATTTCGAGGTCGTGCCCAGCAACTCAATGTAACTTCACCAACTTGCCCTACGGCCCTTCTCGACTTAACTCGCAATAGCTCAAGTCTAACTCATGCAACTCTATGCCATCGACTTAACACTCGATGCCACATCTCGTGCCGAAGCACGTCGCCTTCGTTGTAGCCAAATCTTAGGCCCAGATATTGTGTCTTCTAACTGCATACACATTCAACTCAACTCAATCCAAAGGCACACACGCGGATTGCCGCCCGTGTCGACCCATCTATATGAATGGTCACTGGCATTAACTAGCCATCGTGGACATAGCCTGGCAATGGAGACCCTTGTACCGCAGGTGTCGATCCCCGATGCAAGTCCCCGAACTACCGGTTGCCTATTATCCAGCTCGGCTATGCCGTGTTTCTTCCTAGGCCGAGTCGGTCCCGTGGCCCCGGGTTGCCGCTCGAAGAAACATCGCCCTTGTCGACAAGTTGTCCATGACCACGCGCCTACGCTAACTTCTAGACTTAACGTAATTTCATGGTCTCATCATCATCACTTAGTTCCTTTGCTTTACATCTTCCACTTTTCATACTTCTTTTGCAGAGCGTAAACCAGGGTTGCCTCGGCGACTGAACTACAGTCCCGACATATTTCCTCTCAGCGACTAACCATCGCTTAGACTTAACATTCTTTAAACTTCGAAAACGGCTGCTGTATAGCCTTCCCACTTAACTTGAACATAACGTGTTTCTTAAGTATCGACAGACCGTGGCTAACTTTATACTGAACCAACTATGGCTCGTGCCTTAAACTAACTCGTGTTCTACGCAACGCTATCGCCCAAGTCATACCTCATATGACGGGCCTTGGGATCGTGGGACTATTTAACTTGACAACCGCAGAAAGAGCGGGATAGCACTTGAAATGACTTAGGTCGACCGGCATAACTTTGCCTAACTTACTCAAGCATACAACTTAACCCGAGGGACGAGTAAAGGCTATGCCAAGCCTTACATAGTGGAATCGTGTACGCTTTATCAAGCATTTATGCTGACGACGTCTATGACTTAGGCTAACTCTCAGCTTTGCACCGAAGACCAACTTTCCTTTTCCCAAGCCACGAGACGAAGGACCGAGTGTCATTTTCAAAGCACGCTGTGCACCAACTCTATGCCGACCATTGGACGTGTCCATATTCTAACTCAATAGGACACGTTGGGATTATTTCCTTAGCTATGTGGATTCGTCTCTTTTATTATCAAGCCTACTTGTGCAAGTTGAAAACATGCGATTTATTTAGTGAAGGCTAAGATGAGGCAAGTCCACCGAAACTACCCTATCTGAGCGATCGATCGCCTCGACCGAGAGATGTCTTCGAGCAGCCATTGTAAGGCTAAGTCCGAACGCCGTCGGCATTTCGATTCCTCCGATTGACTTTGCGGGACGGGGCACTACTGTCACGCCCGACTCCCGTAGGAGCGATCGTCCTCGCTAAGGCGTGATGTCGTACGAGCCTAGATTGTGCTCGTGCAATGCGGGTTCCATAACGGCCGATTTCAGCGGCTGCGACGGGGTCGTCGCACAGAAGTCCCATGCAGAGACATTGAATAATAGCAGCGGAAATTAAGAACAAACACAAGTTATTCAAAGAATCTCTTTATTGATATTGAAACAAAGGTTACAATAGGGCACAAGGCCAAGATTACAAGTCTCTTAAGCTCACTCATCTCATATTATAAGTCACTCAGCTCTCTCTCTCTCTTTCTCTCGATACAATGCTTGAGCCAACGAAAGCTTCAGAAGGCGATGTCCATATATTATGTCCCGTATAAGTCTTCACTCCATAGCGGCACCGTGCTTCGAATCGCCAAGGAACTTCGTGCCTCGACGCATCCAAGCGAGCTCCGCGCCATGAGCTTCTACCTGTGCCTGCACATGTAAAGTAAGTGGGTGTCAGTACTCAACGGTACTGGCAGAGTAAGCTCCTCGCTCACCCATACAAAACCAACACGTTAGATTTATTATGTGCAATATAGTCCCTCTTTATGATTTGTCTTTCTACTCTTGCCTTAGGATCAGTTTTAGGATCGACGCCTTGGCCTATTCTGTGTCTCTAGACCATCTCGTGCTTGCAACGAGAACGCTATCTCATACTTTGCCTCAAGACACTTCTTGTGCCAACAACTGTTAACCTATCGAGTCGTGTTTGCCTTACGGCTTAAAATCAGAGACGCAACTACACGATGAGGCTCCATTTCCGTGATGACCGTGCTATGAACCCTTGCTGAGGCCGTGCCTCGCAACTCAATGAGACTCAATCATATCGCCGCCTCGCGGCCCATTGCTACTAAATCATCAACTGACCCATCCAACTTGTGAACTAAGGATTACTCGACCAACTTTGCCTTACGGTATCTCCTGACTTAAACTCATGATAACTCAAACCATAACTATGCAACTTATATGCCGACAACATAGGACTCGACGCCACATCTCGTGCCGAAGCACGGTGTCTTTGTTGCAGCCAAATCTTAGGCCCAAATATTGTCTTCTGACAGAGCACACATTCGACTCGACTCTTGATTCACTTCACCTAATACTCGACTCAGTACAAAGGCATATACGCGGATCGCGCCCATGCCGACTCATCTATATGAGGTCACTAGCATGACAAGCTATAATGGACACATAGCTTGAGGTTAGCCGGGACCCTTCTAGTGCAAGGTAGCTAGCCTCCTGGAAATACCCGACTAACCCGGTGCTATCAAGTCAGCACAGCTATCACCGTGTTTTATTTCTTGGCCGAAACGGTCCCATGGCCATGGATTGCCGTTACGGGGAAAACTCTACCTTGTCGACAAGTTGTCCAATGACCATGTAAGACCCTTCACTAAAACTGACGTCTCACACAGTCATTCTGCTCTCAGTGTTATCATCTCTTTCCAAAACCAAGTTCAAGTCTTCTATCCTTAGACCCCTCAAGGACCCCTCGACGACCCACGGTCGCGAGCATTCTTTCCATGTTAGCATATCATTTCATTCAACTCAATGCCTATCTGATAGTCCTTTCTCTAAAACTCATTAAATCAACCGTGGTTCATGCCTTAAACACTAAGTCCGTGCATCGTGCCTTAGGTCCATCGCAAAACTCGTAGGACCGTGCTTGGAATGACTTTGGTCGACCGCTATCACTTAGCCTAACTTCACCAAGCCTACAACTTAACTCAAGGGACGAGTAAAAGCTATGCCAAGCCTTGCATCATGGAAGCGTGCATGCTTTATCGAGCATTTACGTGGGCGATGCCTATGACTTAGGCTACGTTCATACTTCGCCTACTCAACCAACTTTCCTTCTCCCAAGCCAGGGGACGAAGGATCGAGTGTAATTTTCAAAGCACATCGTGCACCAACTCTAAGCCGACCGTTGGACCTTTCCATATTCTAACTCAATTCGACTCGTCGGGATTATTCCCTTTAGCTATGTGCATTCGTCTCTTTTATTATCAAGCCTACTTGTGCAAGTTAAAAATATGCGATTTATTATGTGAAGGCTAAGATGAGGCAAGTTCACCGAAACTATCCCACCTGAGCGAGCGGTCGCCTCGACCGAGCGATGTCTCCGAGTAGCCGTTGTAAGGCTAAGTCCGAACGTCGTCGGCGTTTCGATTCCTCCGATTGACTGAGCGGGACGGGGCACTACATCATACACTACTCAGAAAAAGTTTTAGTCCTCGAAACTAACTGAGTACACTTATCGACTTATCACTTTAGTCAACATTCAAGAACTCTCGTACACAATTCTCCTATGCCTTTCTCAAATCTGAGCCACGCTCGTGTCACACCCCGAGTCGACAAACCGTTCATCCCCGGTGTTACTTTGCCGATTTAGTCGTCCTCGCTAAGGCGTGATACCGCACGAGCCTGGAGTTGCGCTCGTGCAAGGCAAGATACAAGTTCTCAAATGGTTATCTTTTGATTTTGATATTAATACGCCAAGTCGAAACTTCACAATTTACGTCAGAATATAAGACGCAGTATAGGAAGATAGAAATGCTTTTCATTCATAGCTTGCAACGAAGTGCAAGTCGTAATTTACATTGGATGCCGTTGCGGCTACATTGATTGAAAACAGAAAGAAGATACATTCGATAAATTGCCTGAACTAACGCTTGTCGTCCCATACATTCGCCCCTTTATACAAAGCCGTCGACTTGAATTGGCTTCAAAATACTTCTGCATAGGAAGAGCTTCAAAATGCCTCTCCAGTACTTCAGCTCCAGTTTAGTTGGGCACGCCCAGTCGTACCTGGGGAAATTGGGGGAATGGGATTAGCACACTTGCTAAGTGGACGAGACGAACCTACTCATCTAAACCGACTCTGATTGTTAGGGTAGGCATGCTTTAGAGTTGTCTTTCTATTAGAACTAAATGAATTCAGTTCATATTCGATAGCCATCTTTGCGTAATAAAGCATACAGTTTAACATAGCAGTTTGTCATATTTCTTACCATGGCCGTGCTCGTCCCTGCATGAAAACAGAGATAATATTTACCCTACATAAGACAATAGGTAAGCATGCTACTATCTTATATGCGGTCATTGATGTTACATATCACATGGGACTATCTCAATGGCATTTCTGCCCGTTCAGTCTAGGTTGCAAGCCTGACTGACGGTCCGAAATGCATCAGTGCCGAAGCACGATTAATCCTTCCCCTAGGTCGAGTCGATTCCGATGCCCCGGATATCGATTCGAGGAAAATATCAACTTGTGCACAAGCTGTCCATGATCATGCCAATGCGTGAACAGTTTCTATATGCAACCAATTTTGTATAGCGCGAACAGTATTGAACGACATTATCATTTCCCCCAACTCATGTAACGTTTCATTTTCCCCAAGTCGTACTCCGATTTAGCGTCCCGTAGGCACCAAATTGTCCGAGGCATCATAACCCACAATCGACGTTTCATAATATTTTGCAGCACTTGAAATAGTCTATCTTTTTCTGTAAACCTTAAACTTTCTGGTTTATGTGAAAAACTTGTATTTGTAAATCGATACGTTTTTCCCGAGTTCTTGACTTAGTGAATTGGCATGCAATTAACTTGGCATCGTTCGATTTGAATGGATTCGAAGCAAGGAATAAGTTTGCAGGAACAGAGTAGAAAAGAAGGGGCCGAATTACCTACCGATTACTTGGCTTCGTACAGGTCGTCGAAGCGCTATGCAACGTCAATCCTTAGTTACGCGAGCTCCTGCAATGCATCAACACTTTATTATGTTTCCTTCTTTCCTCCTTGCATCGAAATTGTAATTACATCATTGAAAACGACGCGAAAGCACTTCAATCAAGCCCAGCGGCAAAGCTCCAAGAAAACCATACAGTGGTCCGGTCCCGTCGAAGGGACTCTTATAGAGAGCTCGTACGCCGAGACGCAGCCCGCTGTATCTAGGACTTGTTCCAACAGAAGTCGTTCCATTAGTTGGATCGATTCTCGTATCTTCCGTCCAAATCGAATTGAATCGATGCCGCAAGGCGTTATCGTTTACCAAGCTTAGCGATCGAGTCAGATGGCCATCTAAGTTCCCGGCCGATCTAACTCGGCGCTAGCATATTATGAAGTTCCGTCGCCTATCGAAAGCGAGGCGCTACATAATATACCACTAAGAAAAAGTTTCGTCTCGAAACTTAAGAACAAGGGTCGGACCTTAATTTAGACGAACAACGCAGGGTACTTCTCTTTCATCTCCGCCTCCATCTCCCACGTCGACTCCTCGACTGTATGGTTTTGCCAAAGAACGCAGACCAAGGACATCGATCGATTTCGTAGTACTTTTTCCTTGCGGTCCAAAATTTGAATAGGCTCCTCCTAGTAAGACAAGTCAGTACGTAGCTCCAACTGATCGAAGCTAACCACATGACTTGGATCGTGCACGTATTTTCAAAGTTGTGAAACGTGGAAAACATCGTGCACATCAGCTACGGCAGGAGGTAGTGCGATCCGATAAGCAACCGTCGCAACTCGCTCAATGATCTCGAAGGGGCCTACAAATCTCGGGCTCAACTTGTCTTTAACGCCGAACCGCATCACTCCGCGCATGGGCATTACTTTCAGAAACACATGGTCCCCTGGCCAAGAACTCTAGCGGTCGTCGACGAAGATCTGCGTAGCTCTTTTGTCGACTTTGCGCGATGCGGAGTCTATCTCGAATCAAGCGGACCTTTTCGATGGCCTACTCCACCAGTTCTGATCCAAGCACTTGTCGCTCTCCGACTTCATCCCAGCATATCGGCTGTAGTGCCCCGACCCGCAAGATGCCTTTTGATGGATGGTTGGTTCGATGAAGCCTTGTTGGACTTGGGATTATGCGAAGAATCGCTTGGAAGTCTATGCGATCGAGGCGGGAATCATCCTATGAATGTGAGTAGTGTTGAACCCTTCAAAGATCCTTTAGCTTTACGCTTAAAATAAGGATAGTATGCTATGTTTCTTGTTGAATTGCTCAATAACACATTGCATGGAATTTGAAAAGATAACGAAAGATAATAATCACCTGAACGTAAACTGTTGTGGCTAAATGAATTGTATACTTGTACGCTGTTGCAATAAAATACATGACAGGTGAAGGCAAAGCCCCAAATACTTGGGCGGTGAGTATATCGAGCTTTGGCATGATGAATAGTTGATAACACAGATATTAAGACCCAAGAACTGGGCAGTGAGTATGCTTGAATTATGTCCGAATGAACGTATGCTAAACAGGTGCTAAGTCCCAGGAGCTGGGCGGTAAGTACATTGAGTTGGTTGAAAAGATGTATGGTATCAAAGATGTGGCAAAGAGATTGGATAACAACATTCTATTATCCTGTGCCGATGTAGAATATTGATACCACTAAGACCCTGGATGGGCAGATGATAATATGAGCGTTGGCTCAAGGCAAGATGGCTAGATGGCAAGATGGATGAGAATGATGGTTTTGCTTAGTTTTCCTTATCATGCATTATATGTTTTCTTCTTAGATAAGTTGCATATAGTTGCATGGTCATGGACAACTTGTCGACAAGGTTTCGTTCCTCGAACGGTATTCCTGGGCCATGGAACCCGGTTCGTCCTAGGGGGAACAAGGATGGTGTCGATGTACTGACATCGGGATTGCAGGACTTGCAGTGGGGGCTTGCTACCGCCCACTGAAAGGATGCTAAAATCCTATGGTGCTGAAGTAGTAGCACGGTGTTTCGGAAACCTCCCATAGATTCGCACCCTATTTGGAGTTAGCCGTTCACCAGAAGATGATCCAAGATAGCGTATCGCCAGTGACCTTCATATAGATAGGTCAGGTGCTAATGATGTCTTATGCAGGCAGAGTAAGTTATTACTCAAATACAGGGAAGGATGTCGGCTGTTGGTAAGAATCACCTGAACGGTGATATTCATATTGAATCATGATATTGTTCCTAACAATGTCTTGTGCAGGTAGAGTAAGTATTATAAATGTACAGGGATGGCTACACGACCGTGGGTAAGAATCACCAAAGGGTGATAACTGCATGCTTTAAATTATGTTGGCTATGAGATTTGCATGCTTTACTTCTTGTCGGCTATAACATGAAATTGACCCTAAGGCAACAAGGAAGACCACTGTTAATAATGTTCTGTAACATGATTACTTAGTGTTGTCTTCTTAGGTGAGTTGGGCCAGCACCGTTCGCCAGTACATTGATGATGTACTGACCCATATTGTGGGCAATATTACAGGTGTTTGCTTGGAGGAAATCCTGTGAATCAGTGCTTGGCATCGATGAATCGGATGGGTGTGCAGAAGCTCTTCTTGCAAGACGATGTCTTCTGCTATACGGGACATAATGTATGGAACATGGGAACTCAGTTGTACCAGTGAGATTGTAGCCATATTGGCAAGTTCATTGTAAAGAAGTCAGTATATTCATTGTAGCCTAAAGGGCAAGTGTATACATTCAGTTGGCTATTCAAAAGTCTTGTAAACAGTTGTAAACTCTGTATTTCGCTGCAAGTCTTGTAATCCATTTTGATTATCAATAAAGAGATACATTTCTATATAAATTGTGTGACTTCAATTTATCTGCTTGGTTCCTGCTGCGTTTTGATGTTTTCTGAGGATTACCAGGAACTGTAATGGTTTTGCCTTGTACAAGTGCAATCTAGACTTGTACGGCATCACGCCCAGTGGCTAGTTTTCGATCCTCCGGGATCGGGGCATGACATAATGATATCAGAGCACGGCTTTACGTCCTTGGATTCCTATTCGATTTATTTCGAATCAACGTTGCTACTAAGATGATTCTAAGCTGCTTCCGCGATGATTCAAAGATTTCTTCCGCGATTATTCAAAAGTTGCTTCCGCGGTGAATCAAAGTTGCTTCCACGAATACTCAAAGTTGCTTCCGCGATGAAATCAAAGTTGCCTCTATGATGATTCATAGTGCTTCTGCGATTATTCTGTGTTGCTTCCAAAACTATTCTATGTTGTTCCCTTGACTGAAAGTCCGTTGATCATTCTAACCTCTTACTGGGTGTTCCATACAATAAGTCTAAATATGTGGGCTGTGTTATGTGTGCTTTATTGAATTTCTAAAAGATACCAAAAAGATTAACAATGATGCGATGCGATAATAAGTTTGTGATGTATGCTGGATGTCTTATGTGTGGGATTCTTTAAGTCGATTGTTATGCAGCAGTCGATCGTGGGTGATGGCTTGGTATGTTGGAACTGAATGTGTATGGATTTCAGTGAATGGGAATCGACAGAATCTTGAGTCGATATTTGTGGTCAGCATAACCACTGCAGGATGGATAGTCCATATTGGATGTCGGTTTGATGCGAAGGAATATTGTGTTTGGAATGGCTTGAGCTCTGGGTGGTATATTACATATACCCTTGTCGTGATAAGATGTCCCTTGACCCTGGATGTGTCTATGATTTTGTGATTGCTTTACCTATAAGGTAGTGGGTGGTATCAAATCGTAGCTGAGCTTACGATTGATACATGTTGGCTAGGCGTGTTCCTTGATTGTTAAGTTGGATGACGTTGTGAGATTTTGATGTGTTCAGATGAACCATCGCTAGACCTTGTCGGTTAGCATTAAGTTGGGTAATAAGAGAATTGAGAATATGAAATGATGCCTTGGTTGGGAAAGAAAAGAATTTTAGATTCAGGTGAGTACTTGAATCAGTTGGGTAGAAGGATTGTAGGCTTGGTAACGATAGTGTGGTGTTGCTATCGAATGATTTTGCGGGAATAACTATAGGACCGAATATTGAACGATGTTGGAATTGAGTTAAAGAAATTGCATGTTGGATATCGATAGAATTGATGGTAATGTTAGACGCTTATCGGGATGTTGCGAATGATTTAGAAGATGCAGAGAGAGTTGCATCAACAACCGAAAAGTAGAAAGTGGGCTTGAGGAATAGATGATCTTAGCACGATGTGCAGTTGGGCTTGAGAGAAATTGATGTGTCCCGAATTAACAAAGTTATGACCCTTGGCTATTTTGAGGCATAGAGAATAGGATACTTGTCCCTTGATGCATGAAAGGGTAGATGTCCCTTATGAGAGTCGAATGGCTGGGATACAAATAAGTATCGAGGTGCAGCGATATGTAATAGACCCTGTCAAATGATGATGTTGTCGCATGGATAACAAGTTTGGTAGGAATATAGAATTGTGGGATTATGACTTAGCTAATTAAGTTATGTCATATGCAATTGGATGATCAAAGTAAGAATGCTTGATGATTGGTGCTATAGAGATTGGATCGATGCATGAATAATAAATCTTGTTATAAAATCATAAGGTGATGATGCAAAACGAATATTGATGGTTAACGTGAATTGCTAATAGATGACCGTGTTGGTGCTAGAAAATTTATAAATGATGCCTCGGAAGAAATATGATTATGTAGTTGCCTTATTTTGTTGGTTAAAAGAGTACGGACCGTATAGATGATCTAAGAATGTGGGAAACGCATATGTCGCAAAGAGACCGTAGGAAGAGATCATAAGTGATAAACTATTGAGATAGCAATGTCAGATGATGATTCAGAATAGTTGACCCGATTGAATAGACATATGAGTACGATATGAGGATGCAAGTCAGATTGAACAAGTGATGCTATATCTATGCAAATGGAAATTGAAAGTTGGACATTCGATTGAGGAGTTTTATATGATAGCTTCGGGATTGACCCATAAGAATTGTTGGATAGAATTGTTGGATAGAATTATCGGATAGATTTTGTCGGTTGCGGGTAAGTCTAGAATGAGACTTCGTTGGGTATGACCCGAGTATGAGTACGGGTAGAAAGACTTGACCCTAGATTGTTGGCTAGTTGCCTAGATGGTCTGTTGGTTGCCTAGATTGTTGGCTGGTTGCCTAGAGTGTCGGTTTGTTGCCTAGATTGTTGGTTGCTTGCTTAAGTCTCAGATTAGTTGGCTATGTTCTTCAGTTGTCCGTGTTGGGTATAAGTTCATAAGATTGGGGTGGCGTCCCATGTCCCTAAGTTGGTCAGACCATAGAGTTGCCCTATATTGAGAATTGGTTGCCTCTAAGATAAGAGATAAGTATGCCCCTGATAGCTACTCATCTCATATGGGTTAGCTGAATGTCTGGTTTAGCTTAGATTAGCTGACCGTAGAGACTTGATTGTATGCTAAGTTGACTGTTGGAAAACCATAGGATGTCCCTATTAATGTTGCGTGAGTTTAGTCGGAATGAGTAAGATGTGTTGGAAGGTAGGCTTCGGGATGGAATGGATATTTAGGAAATTTTGATGTTATAATGTTGGATGGGATGACGGATCATGTTGGTTTCGGAAATTGAGTTGCCTTGGTTGGAATGTTGGGAATTATTAGAACTGGTTGGATTGGTTGATTGATATTGAGCTACGAAAATTGTTGGTAGTGCTTTGAGATAGTTAGAATAATTTCATTGACCGGATCAAGATTGAGGATAAGAGTAATGACGGAATTGGATAGTGCATGTAGCCGAGATCGGCGAATGTGAATATGAATGACCCTCAGAATTAATGTTGCTGGAATATGATAGTTGTCTATGCGAGAGGATAAATATGATGGCTTGATCAATACGAGAAAAATGTTGGAGTACAGCAAGAAATGTTGCTAGAGTGAAATTGTGGTACAATTTGAAGGATGGTACGATTTGGAAGATGGATCATGATTGGGAAAGTTACGAGTTGCAAACAAAGTATATGGATGCGAATGATAACGAGTGCAAGATTGGGCCGATGAGCATCGGGGTATCGAAATAAAATGTGGCAATAAGATTTATCAACTTTGGTGGCATGGATGACAATGAACTTGAAAGGAATACTTGATACATCTAAGTCAGAATATTTTGGAAATTTTGGATCGGTTGAGGATAATTGCTTGAGTTGGAATTGGTAACATCGGTTGTGTTATTAGTTGGTTGGATATTGAATAAACAAGTGGGATTATACGAGATGCTCAAAGAATTACTGATGTTCGGGAAAGGAAGGTACACCGTAGCTCGTTCGTTTTCTCTATCACTGAACTTGGCTGAAGTGCGTGTATTTCGGGGATGCCTAAAATATGTGTATGATTCCAACTAAGTGGTATGCTGAATTCAAACGAAGCCACAGGAAGGATTATTATGTGCTAAGGATTTGCACAAGTGTCGGAGGAAAGACCAAGATGGTAAACTATGTTGAATCAATTTGGGATGCTGTAACGAGACGGTACATTACTTGAAAATCATTCGAGAGATTGCGGAGAAATAGTAAATGGTGTAAGTTGATCGTTGAGAAGTTTCATGAAAAGTTGGTTGAAGTTTTGGGGATGAGTTTTGTTTTAAGTTTCGAGGACGAAACTTTTTCTGGGTGGTATATATTGTAGTGCCCCGACCCGCAAGATTCCTTATGATGGATGGTTGGTTCGATGAAGCCTTGTTGGACTTGGAATTATGCGAAGAATCGCTTGGAAGTCTAATGTGATCGAGGCGGGAATCATCCTATGAATGTGAGTAGTGTTGAACCCTTCAAAGATCCTTTAGCTTCATACTTAAAATAAGGATAATATGCTATGTTTCTTGTTGAATTGCTCAATAACACATTGCATGGAATTTGGAAAGATAATGAAAGATAATAATTACCTGAACGTAAACTGTTATGGCTAAATAATTGTATGCTTGTACGCTGTTGCAATAAAATACATGACAGGTGAAGGCAAAGCCCCAAATACTTGGGCGGTGAGTATATCGAGCTTTGGCTTGATGAATAGTTGATAACACAGATATTAAGACCCAAGAACTGGGCAGTGAGTATGCTTGAATTATGTCCGAATGAACGTATGCTAAACAGGTGCTAAGTCCCAGGAGCTGGGCGGTAAGTACATTGAGTTGGTTGAAAAGATGTATGGTATCAAAGATGTGGCAAAGAGATTGGATAACAACATTCTATTATCCTGTGCCGATGTAGAATGTTGATACCACTAAGACCCTGGATGGGCAGATGATAATATGAGCGTTGGCTCAAGGCAAGATGGCTAGATGGCAAGATGGATGAGAATGATGGTTTTGCTTAGTTTTTCTTATCATGCATTATATGTTTTCTTCTTAGATAAGTTGCATATAGTTGCATGGTCATGAACAACTTGTCGACAAGGTTTCGTTCCTCGAACGGTATTCCTGGGCCATGGAACCCGGTTCGTCCAAGGGGGAACAAGGATGGTGTCGATGTACTGACATCGGGATTGCTGGACTTGCAGTGGGGGCTTGCTATCGCCCACTGAAAGGACGCTGAAATCCTATGGTGCTGAAGTAGTAGCAAGGTGTTTCGGAAACCTCCCATGGATTCGTACCCCATTTGGAGTTAGCCGTTCACCAGAAGATGATCCAAGATGGCGTGTCGCCAGTGACCTTCATATAGATAGGTCAGGTGCTAATGATGTCTTATGCAGGCAGAGTAAGTTATTACTCAAATACAGGGAATGATGTCGGCTGTTGGTAAGAATAACCGGAACGGTGATATTCATATTGAATCATGATATTGTTCCTAACAATGTCTTGTGCAGGTAGAGTAAGTATTATAAATGTACAGGGATGGCTACACGACCGTGGGTAAGAATCACCAAAGGGTGATAACTGCATGCTTTAAATTATGTTGGCTATGAGATTTGCATGCTTTACTTCTTGTCGGCTATAACATGAAATTGACCCTAAGGCAACAAGGAAGACCACTGTTAATAATGTTCTGTAACATGATTACTTAGTGTTGTCTTCTTAGGTGAGTTGGGCCAGCACCGCTCGCCAGTACATTGATGATGTACTGACCCACGTTGTGGGCAATATTACAGGTGTTTGCTTGGGGGAAATCCTGTGAATCAGTGCTTGGCATCGATGAATCGGATGGGTGTGCAGAAGCACTTCTTGCAAGACGATGTCTTCTGCTATACGGGACATAATGTATGGAACATGGGAACTCAGTTGTACCAGTGAGATTGTAGCCATATTGGCAAGTTTATTGTAAAGAAGTCAGTATATTCATTGTAGCCTAAAGGGCAAGTGTATACATTCAGTTGGCTATTCAAAAGTCTTGTAAACAGTTGTAAACTCTGTATTTCGCTGCAAGTCTTGTAATCCATTTTGATTATCAATAAAGAGATACATTTCTATATAAATTGTGTGACTTCAATTTATCTGCTTGGTTCCGCTGCGTTTTGATGTTTTCTGAGGATTACCAGGAACTGTAATGGTTTTGCCTTGTACAAGTGCACTCTAGACTTGTACGGCATCACGCCCAGTGGCTAGTTTTTGATCCTCCGGGATCGGGGCGTGACATCGGCGAACGACACTTCCTCCCGTAGAGCGCTTCGTATGGAGCCATCTGAATGCTCGACTGATAACTATTGTTATACGCAAACTCCGCAAGCGACAAATGCGTATCCTAACTAGTCTTTAGGTCGATCGCACACAGACGCAACATATCTTCTAAGATCTGATTTACCCTCTCTGTCTGACCGTCTGTTTGGGGATCGGTACACCGAACTAAAGTTCAGTTTGGTTCCCATCGCCGCTTGGAGGCTCGTCCAGAAACGCGATAGGAATCGCCCGTCTCTGTCCAAAATTATAGAGGCCGGTACCCGTGCAGTCGAACAATCTCATCGACGTAGATTTGTGCTAACCGATCGACGCTCCATCCTACTTTAATTGCGATGAAGTGAGCCGACTTGGTCAATCTATCAACAATGACCCAAATCGCGTCATTCCCCCGCGGCGTCTTCGAAAATCCCACAATAAAATCTATCGAGATATTGTCCCACTTCCACTCGGGAATGGAGATGTTCTGCAGCTCGCCGCCTGGCCGTTGGTGTTTCGCCTTCACCTGCTGACACGCCATGCATTGTGATACGAACGTAGCCACGTCTTTCTTCATGCCGTGCCACCAAAAGTTTGTGCGCAAGTCTTTGTACATCTTGGTGCTCCCAGGATGTAACGAGTACTTCACATAATGCGCCTCCGTCAGAATTTCTTTTCTGAGTTCGGTAGTTTCAGTAATGCAGAGCCTTCCCTTTAGTCGCATCGTTCCGTCTCCGTCTTCCGCAAAGTCAGTCGCCCTTCCCGTTGAAATTAGTTCACGCATCTTCTTCAGGAATGAGTCATCCTCCTGTGCGCTCTTTATCTTGCTAAGCAGGCCCGATCCTAACTTCAGTTGAGCTAGGTGCAGGTAGTCGATACTCAATTCCGAGTTCGATACCCATCGCTTCAAGGTCTCGCCGTATTTCCTTGTTTATGGCTAGTATTCCCATAAACATTCTGCTAAGTGCGTCGGCCACCACGTTTCCCTTTCCCGGCGTATACTCAATCGTTAGCTCATAATCTTTTATGAGTTCGAGCCATCGTCGTTGTCGTAGGTTGAGTTCTCGTTGCGTAAACAAGTACTTTAGGCTTTTATGATCTGTATAGATTTTGCATGCCACACCATAGAGATAGTGCCGCCATAACTTTAACGCAAAGACGATCGCCGCCAATTCTAGGTCGTGCGTCGAGTAGTTTTTCTCATGCTGCTTCAACTGCCGTGAAGCGTAGGAGATGACTTTGTCTCTCTGCATGAGTACGCACCTAAGGCCAGTTCCTGACGCGTCGCTGAATATCTGAAAGCCTTCGGGACCGTATGGAAGTGCAAGGATTGGAGCTGAGACGAGCCGTTGCTTCAACTCTTGAAAGCTGCATTCACAGTCGTCGCTCCATTCAAATACTACTCCCTTCTGGGTGAGGCGAGTCAGAGGTGACGCTAGTTTTGAAAAGCTTCGCACGAACCTACGGTAGTAGCCTGCTAAGCCCAGGAAACTTCGAATGTCGCTAGCC
Source organism: Iris pallida (assembly GCA_029216955.1). Lineage (NCBI taxonomy): Eukaryota > Viridiplantae > Streptophyta > Magnoliopsida > Asparagales > Iridaceae > Iris > Iris pallida. The sequence goes on from JANAVB010021996.1 coordinate 4,696,274, forward strand.
GAGGCAGGTCGTTTCCAATCCACCACCGCATCAATCTTCTTTGGGTCCACCGCGATACCTCCGGCAGAGATTACGTGCCCAAAAAATGTCACGCTACTCATCCAGAACTCGCACTTACTCTGCTTGGTGTATAGTTTGTTTTCACGCAGAATCTGCAGTACCGTCTTCAAATGTTCCGCGTGCTCTTTCTGATTCTTTGAGTAGACAAGGATATCGTCGATGAATACGACTACAAATTTATCTATTTGAGGTCGGAAGACTCGGTTCATCAGATCCATGAAAGCGGCCGGGGCATTCGTCAAACCGAACGGCATGACGAGGAATTCGTAATGACCATATCGAGTGCGGAAGGCGGACTTCGATATGTCGTCGGACTTGATCTTCAATTGATGATAGCCTGAGCGAAGATCGATTTTTGAAAATACTGACGCGCCTTGCAGTTGGTCAAACAAGTCGTCGATTCGCGGCAAAGGATACTTGTTTCGCACGGTCGCCTTGTTGAGTTCCCGATAGTCGATGCATAGCCGCAACGACCCATCTTTCTTTTTCACGAACAGTACGGGAGCTCCCCACGGAGAGATGCTAGGGCGAATAAATCCTGCGGTCTAGCAACTCTTGTAATTGCACCTTCAGTTCCTTCAGTTCTGCTGGAGCCATTCGGTAAGGCACCTTTGATATCGGCCATGTATTCGGAAAGGTGTCGATGCTTAATTCAATTTCTCGATCCGGCGGCATCCCAGGCATCTCGTCAGGAAAAACGTCGAGAAATTCTGCCACAACATCAGTCTGCATTATTTTTGTATTATTCGTCCGCGTGTCTCGAACAGATGCCAAGTATCCCGTGCAGCCGGAACGTAGCATACGCCTTGCCGAGATTGCCGATACCATCATCGCCGTCTTCGAGGCCGCACCGTACGAATATGAGAACTCTGTCTCGCTAGGAAGACGAAACACCACTCTCTTCTCCGTGCACTCGATCATTGTACGACAAGCGCCCAACCAATCCATACCCAGGATTATGTCGTAATCCTTTATGTCTAGTACGACGGCATCCAAGGATAGATATCTTCCTCCGATGCAAATATGGCCATCCCAACAAATAAAATTCGTAGGCATATCGACTCCCGACGGAGTGCTAACGCTAATATTTATATCTAGTGATTGCATGGTTATTTTATTTTCTTTCACATAATCAGCAGATATAAAGCTATGCATCGCACCCGAATCGAATAATACTCGAGCAGGTATACTTTTGTAGAGTAATATACCTGTTACAACAGTATCGGACGCAAACGCCTCGTCCCGAGTTAAGGCATAAACTCGGCCTTGAGCTTCGTGGCGTTGGTTTTGTTGGTTGACGGGCACCGCATTCGCGCCTTGTAGTATCGGCGCTTTATGCGGATTCGGGACGTTCCTCGGCGGGTTATGTTGATTCTGAACTTTCTGCGGGCAATACGTTGCTATGTGGCCTACCTCGCCACATTTGAAGCAGGCTCTCGTCAAGCAATCGGTGGTTCGGTGCCCACGCCTACCGCATCTAGTACAATGTGGTCTGCTATTGCTCCGGTTATCAAATATGTTCGGACGTTTATATATTCCCAATCCTCCGGCGTCGTTAGGACGCTTGTTGAAGTGGTTACGGATGCCTCTACCTGACATACGGCCAAAGATGCGCTCACTATCAAGAGCGGCATTATAGGATTCACGATATGTTCGGCACCTTTGATTCATGACGTCCCTTCGCAGTTCGTCATTTAGGCCTTGTTGGAAGCGTTCACACCAGGCTTCCTTGTTGGGCAGGAAGGTGCCGACAAACTTTGCCAGCTTTGAGAAGTTCGAATCATAATCGTCGACAGACATATTTCCCTGTCGCAGCATCATGAACTCGTCTTCTTTTTGTCGACGGACGGTACTGTTCGAGGAAGGCTTGCTTGAATATTTTCCAGGAAATCGTGGCGTCTGTATCGGCTTCATAGATTTCCTGCTTTTTAGCGGCCCGACCAGTCGTACGCCCTCAGTTGCAGCTGTAACGCTGTACAAGTTACCCGCTGGGACCCTTCGATGCTAAGCAGATTAAACAGGTCCTCCATCTCCGCGATCCATCCCACGATCACATCAGGCTCCGCTCTGCCGTTGAACTTCGGTGGATTCATCTTGCGGAACTCCTTTGCCTTGAACAAGGAAGAAGAATCTATCATTTGCGGTTGAGTCTCTTCTTCCTCGTTTTCTTCTTGGTCGCCTTGCTTTTCCTCGGTCTCTTCGTCCGTCGTCTTGGTATTGCCCGCCATTCTGCTCACTATCTGAGTCAGGGCATTCATCTATTTTTGTTGCGCCTCGAATTGGGCTTTGAATTGTTTCTGCAGCTGCTGCTGCTGCAGTTCCATCAACTGTAGCATCTTCTGCATAGTCGTCTCGCTAGGCTCAGTACTTTTTATGCTTGACGTACTATCTACAGTTTGGGTTGGGGCGGGATTGTTCCTTTTCTTAGTCATTCCTACAAAACAGAGTAAACCCGTTAGTATTTTTCAAAAATATCTACGGGCTTACCTGTATGGAACTTTTATTTCATGCAACATGTCGACAAGCATTCAATCGAGCCATCGCAACGGACATTCCAATAATGAAACATCTTTCGAAAATCCGAGGAAACATAACTAGGCTTTGATACCAATTTGTCACGCCCCGAGTCGACAAACCATTCGTCCCCGGTGTTACTTTGCCGATTTAGTCGTCCTCGCTAAGGCATGATGCCGCACGAGCCTGGAGTTGCGCTCATGCAAGGCAAGATGACAAGTTCTCAAATGGTTATCTTTTGATTTTGATATTAATACGCCAAGTCGAAACTTCACAATTTACATCAGAATATAAGACGCAGTATAGGAAGATAGAAATGCTTTTCATTCATAGCTTGCAATGAAGTGCAAGTCGTAATTTACATTGGATGTCGTTGCGGCTACATTGATTGAAAACAGAAAGAAGATACATTCGACAAGTTGCCTGAACTAACGCTTGCCGTCCCATACATTCGCCCCTTTATACAAAGCCGTCGACTTGAATTGTCTTCAAAATACTTCTGCATAGGAAGAGCTTCAAAATGCCTCTCCGTACTTCAGCTCCAGTTTAGTTGGGCGCGCCCGTCGCACCTGGGGAAATTGGGGGAATAGGATTAGCACACATGCTAAGTGGACGAGACGAACCCACTCATCTAAACCGACTCTGATTGTTAGGGTAGGCATGCTTTAGAGTTGTCATTCTATTAGAACTAAATGAATTCAGTTCATATTCGATAGCCATCTTTGCGTAATAAAGCATACAGTTTAACATAGCAGTTTGTCATATTTCTTACCACGGCCGTGCTCGTCCCTGCATGAAAACAGAGATAATATTTACCCTGCATAAGACAATAGATAAGCATGCTACTATCTTATATGCGGTCATTGATGTTATACATCACATGGGACTATCTCAATGGCATTTCGGCCCGCTCAGTCTAGGTTGCAAGCCTGACTGACGGTCCGAAATGCATCAGTGCCGAAGCACGATTAATCCTTTCACCTAGGTCGAGTCGATTCCGATGCCCCGGATATCGATTCGAGGAAAATATAAACTTGTGCACAAGCTGTCCATGACCATGCCAATGCGTGAACAGTTTATATATGCAACCAGTTTTGTATAGCGCGGACAGTATTGAACGACATTATCATTTCCTCCAACTCATGCAACGTTTCATTTTCCCCAAGCCGTACTCCGATTTAGCATTCCGTAGGAATCAAATTGTCCGAGGCATCATAACCCACAATCGATGTTTCATAATATTTTGCAGCACTTGAAATAGTCTATCTTTTTCTGTAAACCTTAAACTTTATGGTTTATGTGAAAAACTTGTATTTGTAAATCGATACGTTTTTCCCGAGTTCTTGACTTAGTGGATTGGCATGCAATTAACTTGGCATCGTTCGATTTGAATGGATTCGAAGCAAGGAATAAGTTTGCGGGACAGAGTAGAAAAGAAGGGGCCGAATCACCCACCGATTACTTGGCTTCGTACAGGTCGTCGAAGCGCTACACAACGTCAATCCTTAGTTACGCGAGCTCCTGCAATGCATTAGCACTTTGTTAGATTTCCTTCTTTCCCCCTTGCAATCGAAATTGTAATTGCATCCTTGAAAACGACGCGAAAGCACTTCAATCAAGCCCAGCGGCAAAGCTCCAAGAAAACCATACAGCGGTCCGGTCCCGTCGAAGGGACTCTTATAGAGAGCTCGTGCGCCGAGACTGCAGCCCGCTGCATCTAGGACTTGTTCCAACAGAAGTCGTTCCATTAGTTGGATCGATTCTCGTATCTTCCATCCAAATTAAATTGAATCGATGCCGCAAGGCATTATCGTTTACCAAGCTTAGCGATCGAGTCAGATGGCCATCTAAGTTCCCGGCCGATCTGACTCGACGCTAGCATATTATGAAGTTCCGTCGCCTATCCAAAGCGGGGCGCTACAGCTCGTGCTATCCTCAATCCTTTCTTCAAAACTTACGATCTCAAAATCCTCGACACTTCCCCGTTCCTCAAGTCTTACTTGAATTCAACGTATCACTTAGTATGGATCGTGTACATATCTTAGGCGTCCCCAAAATACATGTATTTCAACTAAGCCTCGTAATAGCGAATCCCGCAATCACCACTCGAGTCGGATCGTGCACGTATTCAAGCGTCCTTGATATACATGCATGTCAACCGAGCCTCATGAGTGGTGCCTCCACAATTCCTATCGCTCCGCACCGGAATGTCTGTCTAGCCGCTAGGCTATGTCTTTTTAGGCTATGGTCAATCCGTCAGTATTGGAATCATAGTTCCCAAATAACAATATCAACACTGAACCCATCCTAAGGTCAAACCAAGTTGATAGTATGGGGTTTTCTACCCAAGCTCGCATCACTCCGATTTCTAAACTCCGAGCATAGATTGCCTACACACATCCCGACATTCATCGTACGGGTCCGAGTCATTCAGCAAAGCCATCCTACGATAACTCATGTTCAACCAAATTTTCGACAAGAACATATCGCTCGTTCATCAAGCCGTTTCGCATAGTCTATCTCTTCGCACACGTTTGACATAATCTACCTATCAATCCTTCCAAGTCAAGCACGCTACTACATGATTCATCGCTAAACCCTAGGTCACATTTCATACTCCTTAAGTCAATCATCCTAATTCACGTAATCGATCACAAGGTCGTCCGACTTAACAATACGTTGTGCCCCGATCTCACGCGAGTCAGATTATCTACGGTGGGCACGAATCACCATGCACGCTCCCGCGAGATAATCATTCTCATCGGGACATAACTCTTATTTTGTGTCTAGACTAATTCATTCTCGATGCGCAGATTGGACCTACTCAATCCTCAAGTTTCATTCGTTCATCAATCGCAAGTCCTAACATCCTCGAATTCTCCTTCGTATCAAACCGACAAGTCGAGACAATCAACGTCGCCACGTCCTGATTTTTCGAGTTCGATCATTCCCGTGACATGAATCATCATGTCAGCGCTCACGCAGAACGATTGCCCCAAATTCGATGCAACACATGTGCGAGGCTAGAGTTGCACTCGTGCAAGACAAGAATGTCGACGCTATGGTTATCCGCTGTAACCAATCCTAAGTATAGCATCCAACCGAACAATAACACTTGTACGATCGTCATTCACTGAGTTAGAGTACCCCGAGTTATCGTATAGCGATCTTTGATACGCCTCAATACCATCGACGCTATGCGTAACCTGACGATCTTCCTTTGCAACCAAATTTTTGAGTCGTGCGAATGATGCTATCGTCCGACTGGATAATCTCCTCGACATTCAAATTCAAGTTCTATCATCATCCCTCGAATTAATTCCAACTTCAAATTCCTCAAACCCAAATTCGCATATCGTTCATCCGTCTATCTTAAGGCATCGACCAACGTATTTCCTCAGTCGCAACATTCCTTGCTACTCAAATCATCGAGCAACATTTATTCCAATCCTCCGAGTCATTGCGTAACTTCAAAACTCAAACTTTTTATACACGCTATCTTTCGATCGTGCTAACTTTCGTATATGATCCATATCAATATCCTCGATCAAGTCATCCATTCGTACATCCTAACTTTTCTTCGATTCAATTTTTTACCTACTCAATCGTTTTCACGTTTCACCTCCGCACGATCCTGAATCCCGTACACGTTTCGTGTATGTCATTTATAATTTGTTCGAATCCATTTATCAAACTTCATGACAACAGCTCACTCAATCTAAGGCTTTGCATATGCGCGACGCTTGCTGCTAGACTCATCGACGCCCCGAATCCACAATCGATCGATCGACATCCCTGATGCTATCGCATACACCACTCAGGGATGAAGTCATTCAACAATCCTCAAAACTATTATTCGAATCACAATCTACTTCCTCGAATTTTCGTCCGAACGATTCCTTAAATTTTAAGCACGCTCACCTTATATCGCATCGACGATATCGCCGTTCGATAGCACCCCTATCGATAGTCATCCCACGTACTCAATCGAGTCTAACTCATTCTCGTCCGAAACATTACGAATCCCGTACTCATCTTTTCTAAGGTCGACGCAACTTTGGTGTATATGCCCAGCCCGACTTAGCCAACCGTGCTTACGCAAACCATCTTTTTGTTTCTTGTCAAAAATTGTTTCTCCTACGTTTTACAAAATAGATAGACTTACTGTATGGACATCCCGTGGGACATTTGAGAGAGAGCGCACCAACGATATCAAGTTGCGAAAGCACAATTCAGAGTTTACGGAAACAACGGAGTTAAAGAATTCAATCGGTAGTCCAAGGACGTAAAGCCGTGCTCTGATACCATTATGTCATGCCCCGCTCCCGTAGGAGCAATCGTCCTCGCTAAGGCGTGATGTCGCACGAGCCTAGATTGTGCTCGTGCAAGGAGGCTTCCATAACGGTCGATTTCAGCGGCTGCGACGGGGTCGTCGCACAGAAGTCCCATCCAGAGACATTGAATAATAGCAGCAGAAATTAAGAACAAACACAAGTTATTCAAAGAAGCTCTTTATTGATATTGAAACAAAGGTTACAATAGGGCGCAAGGCCATGGTTATAAGTCTCTTAAGCTCACTCATCTCACATTACAAGTCACTCAGCTCTCTCTTTCTCTCGATACAATGCTTGAGCCAGCGAAAGCTTCGGAAGGCGATGTCTATACATTATGTCCCGTATAAGTCTTCACTCCATAGCGACCTGCGTGCTTCGAATCGCCAAGGAACTTCGTGCCTCGACGCATCCAAGCGAGCTCCGTGGCACGAGCTTCTACCTGTGCCTGTACATGTAAACTAAGTGGGTGTCAGTACTCAACTGTACTGGCGGAGTGAGCTCCTCGCCCACTCATACAAAACCAACACGTTAGATTTACTTTGTGCAATATGGTCCCTCTTTATGATTGTCTTTCTACTCTTGCCTCAGGATCAGTTTTAGGACCGACGCCTTGGCCTATTCTGTGTCTCTAGACCATCTCGTGCTTGCAACGAGAACGCTAACTCATACCTTGCCTCAAGACCCTTCTCGTGCCAACAATGTTAACCTATCGAGTCGTGTTTGCATTACGGCTTAAAATCAGAGACGCAACTACGCGATGAGGCTCCATTTTCGTGTGACCGTGCTACGAACCCTTGTCGAGGCCGTGCCTCGCAACTCAATGAGAGTCAATCATATCGCCGTCTCATGGCCCTTGTCGCCTCGCGGCCCTTTGCTACTAAATCATCAACTGACCCATCCAACTTGTGAACTAAGGGTTACTCGACCAACTTTTCCTTGCGACATCTCCTGACTTAAACTCATGATAACTCAAACCATAACTATGCAACTTATATGTCGACAACATAGGACTCGACGCCACATCTCGTACCGAAGCACGGTGTCTTCGTTGTAGCCAAATCTTAGGCCCAAACATTGTCTTCTGACCGAGCACAGCATTCGACTCGACTCTTGATTCACTTTATCCTAATACTCGACTCAGTCTAAAGGCATATACGCGGATCGCCGCCCATGCCGACTCATCTATATGAGGTCACTAGCATAACAAGCTATAATGGAAACATAGCTTGCAGTTGGCCGGGACCCTTCCAGCGTAAGGTAGCTAGCCCCTGGAAGTCCCCGACTAACCCGGTGCTATCGAGTCAGCACAGCTATCATCGTGTTTCCTTTCTTGATCGAAACGGTCCCATGGCCCTGGGTTGCCATTACGGGAAAACTCTACCTTGTCGACAAGTTGTCCAATGACCATGCAAGACCCTTCACTCAAACTGACGTCTCACACAGTCATTCTGCTCTCAGTGTTATCATCTCTTTCTAAAACCAAGTTCAAGTCTTCTATCCTTGAGACCCCTCAAGGACCCCTCGACGACCCACGGTCGCGAGCAATCTTTCCATGTTAACATATCATTTCATTCAACTCAATGCCTATCTGATAGTCCTTTCTCCAAAACTCATTAAATCAACCGTGGTTCATGCCTTAAATACTAAGTCCGTGCATCGTGCCTTAGGCCCATCGCAGAACTCGTAGGACCGTGCTTGGAATGACTTTGGTCGACCGCCATCACTTAGCCTAACTTCACCAAGCCTACAACTTAACTCAAGGGACGAGCAAAGGCTATGCCAAGCCTTGCATCATAGAAGCGTGCATGCTTTATCGAGCATTTACGCGGGCGACGCCTATGACTTAGGCTACGTTCATACTTCGCCTACTCAACCAACTTTTCTTCTCCAAGCCACGGGACGAAGGATCGAGTGTCATTTTCAAAGCACATCGTACACCAACTCTAAGCCGACCGTTGGACATTTCTATATTCTAACTCAATTCGACTCGTCGGGATTATTCTCTTTAGCTATGTGCATTCGTCTCTTTTATTATCAAGCCTACTTGTGCAAGTTGAAAATATGCAATTTATTATATGAAGGCTAAGATGAGGCAAGTTCACCGAAACAATCCCACCTGAGCGAGGGGTAGCCTCGACCGAGCGATGTCTCCGAGTAGCCGTTGTAAGGCTAAGTCTGAACGTCGTCGACGTTTCGATTCCTCCGATTGACTGAACTGGGACGGGGCACTACAACTACAGTACCTATACAGTCGCCCTACCATCTACTTGTCTAAGACTTAGTTAAGGTCCTAAGGAAGGTTAGGTCGTAATGCATTCTACCCAACTTACAAGAGTTAAACTAGTAGGGTGATGGGACAATGGATCATGTCCACCTAGTATGGGTTACCTTATTAATCTCTATCAATCACGAAAGAATGGCACGAATCACGATAGAAGGGATCAAGCAAGATGTAACTCAAGGAGTCAAGCGAGAAAGCGGTCAAGTATGTGGATGAGATCCTAGACTCTAATCCTATACGCAGGCTTGCTTGGTACGGTAAAGTAACCAAACAATTTATCTTGACCTGCATGGGCCACCACAAAAATGTGTAATGCTCCAGTCCCAAAATACGTATGACCAAGTACGTAGACATGCTAGCTGCATACATACGAAGAATACTCCACTATACGGAAACCTCGTATGTATACATAAGCTGTAAAATATAGTAACCATGAAACTAATCTCATCCACAAATAAATATATATTAAAATTAACTTATAAATGTCATTTGTATAAAATATTGGGAGGAGACAAATCTACTGCCAACAAAAAGAGAGAAATACATAGCAACGATGGAAGAGTCAAGCGAAGCGAAAGACGATCCGAAATCTAAAATCGCGAAGGTAGATTGTAAACTATGTCCTTGGCTAGAGCACCTGCAAAAATCACTAACACACCTGGAGAGATCACCAGGTCCTCAGAGGACTAGCAAGATACGTAATATACAAGCCAAAATGTAACAGTACAACATATACAGAAAAATAAGAAATAATTAAGGAAAAGTCAATTGAGGCACAATGGACTAAGATACCAAGATCTAATGTCACGTCCCGCTCCCGTAGAAGCGATCGTCCTTGCTAAGGCATGATGTCGCACGGGCCTAGGTTGCGCCCGTGCAAGGCTAATCCCATAAACGGCCGATTTGAGCTAGGCCACAGAGTCGCACAGAGTGTTTCCATTTGCAACGGAAAGTAAATGAACACAAATTGAAAGCGAATTCAAACTCTTTATTGACATTCAAGAAGTTTATAAGCGGCGCTAGGCCGAGATTACAAGTCGCTCAAGCTCTTTCTCTCTGAAAACATAAAAGGCGTGCCAAGTGGCTTACAACATGGAATAATTCATGGCGATGTTCTGATATATTATGTCCTGTATATGGTGCTTCAGCTCCTTGCAACGCTTCAAGGCTCCAGAGTTGGCTCCGCGTCTTAGCACGTTCGAGGGAAGCTCCACGCCCGATGATGTCTCCTGCATCCTGCAAGCAAACTGTGGGGTTATCAGTACATTGTTATGGACTGGTGGGGAGGCTAGCTCGCCACAATGCTATCATTACCAAACACGTTCTATTTACTTTTGTGCACCGTCCATCATTCATTGTCTTTATAATCTTGCCTTAGGATCAGTTTCATGGCATATTTTATAACCTATCTCGTGTTGCCGAATTCAAGTGTTTGCATGGAAATATATGCACGACTTGCCCGTACTTACCATCCGGCCTTCCATGTCCAAAGTAAATCAAGTTAGTCAATAATTCGTATATATCAACTTAACATAATTCACGTAAACATTCAATGTCAAGGGCGTGTCCCTGTCTCAGGTCCTAGCACATTGTAGGCGTATTTTCTAACTCATTTACACGAAGTACTCTCGATCATTTGGTGTATTATATTCAAGCCTGTTCAGAAGGTGCCTGGTTCAGTTAACTTAGACTACTTTGTTTCAATGCAAGGACTTGCACGTGGATTGCCACCAGCAAAGCCCACTTAATCTATATGCACCGGTCGCTGGCCATGTGAGCCATTTGGATATTTACTTATGGTATTCTCATCTATCAAGCGTGATGGCAGGTACACCTTGATAGACTATTGAAGTACCCGGCCTTACGTTTGGTTATGTGCCTAAGCCCGTACATATGTCCGCCCGTAGGCCATGATTCTGCCCATGTCGGCCACGACATCGTCGTTCGTTGCCTTGGAATTGTTTTACTCGTGCACGAGTCCGTCCACGACCATTTCATATTGTCTTCTTATTTTAACTTAACGGCTGTCTTTGAGCCATAGGCTGTCTGTGAGCCATAATGTGTTATCGACCAGGTTGTCGGCAGCGTCCGTGCAGCGCGGGTAGCGAGCCCCGATGCACGTCCCCGTCATACCTGTCGCTAACCATTCCTTTCTTTCTTATCTTTTATTATTTTCTGTTTTTCTTTCTTTCACTTGTTCGTTCGTTCATTGATTCATTCATTCATTCAATCGTTGATTCATTCATTCACTTATTCGTTCATTCTTTCATTCATACATTATGCAACTCCCCGTGTGGGAGTTGCCTTGGCGATGCATCGGTCCCAAAGTCTTCCAATGTTGCTATACTCTACTCGAAACGACTATGTCGATAGTCTTCTGTTTCATTATTGTAAACCATTTATTGCTTCATTGTTGAACGCATAAGGAATTTGAATGTAAGCCTGTGCCTTAGCACGAGCGGGGGGTACGGTGCGAGAGTTCTCACATTTTTCTACGTTCTTTTCCATATTCTATACAAGCATACAAGATAGGATTATTCCCTTTGCTAGGTGCATTGAGTCATTTATTAGCATGAACGGTGTTATTGCCTAGCGATTCTAACAATAGTGTCCGTATTATTAAGTGTCTAGGCTAAGCAAAGACAGGTTCATCGGAGCCACCCACCTTAGCGATGTTCGCATCGGCCGAGCGATACTCCGAGCTGCGCCTTTGAAAGTCTAAGTCTGGATTCATCTTCTACGGGCCAATGTACGCCTTGTATCGATTCTTCATCGGGTCAACGCAACTCTTCGAGTCGACGTCTCGTTTGAGTCGTTGTACTTGTCGTTTGAATCGACATTCCGCTAGGGCGAAGCGGGTCATTACATCTAAGACACAAGGAACCTAAGACACTAGCTTGCCATACTAGTCGTGGCTAACTGGTCAAAGCTATAGACTGTAGTCAAGGCAAGCACTCACATCCTATAGTATCTCAATCGTAGTTAAGGTAAGCACTCCAATCGAGACGGTATCCATTCCTAGTAAAATAATCCCATAGACCGTAGTCAAGGTAAGCACTCACAATCTATAGAATGTCAAAGTCAAGTCCTACTCAAGTCATGTCAAGTCAAGTCATGTCATGTCAAGTCAAGTAAGGAAAATCAGTAGTATAGGACTAGACGATTCTATCATGGAACACGAGCGAACACAAAAGCAAAATAATATATAATAAATGTATAACAGAATCAGGAACGTGAATGTATGCTAAACATATGATAGAGTGAAACTGGAAATAAGATAAGCAACTAGACACAAGGTAAAGCAATCATGTATATAACCATATGAGGAAAAGGAACAATAAAAAAGTAAAGGACATGCATATAAAATATACTGTACAAGCTGGCAAGGTATACTTGTCTGATGTCCGAGTGAGGTAAGATGATGTCCTGACGACGAATCAATAACAGCTCACAAAGAGGAAGGTGTAGAAACAACTTCGGATGCTCAAAATAGTCTATTATCTAATTCTAATTAATACTGCACCTATTATATTTATTTAATAAATTATAAAGTTAGGATATGGTATAGGTTTTTGTATCATCTTTCCGAAAAACTAAACGGATCGCATTTTTGTTTTCGGAATCTCCCGAAATCGTAAAAATATCGAAACACGTTTATTTTTTGGACACTAGATACTCAAACAATTTTGCAGAAATTTATAGAACAAATTTTATCTTTTAAAATATGTTTTTGGAAAACTTACCTCGATATGCTTCTTTTAAAAAAACTGAAGGCAAAACGGAGTTCGGAGCTAGGAGATATCGTCGTTCCAAGTTGCTCTTGTGCTAAAAAGCGGGACTGAATTCTATTGACAAATTTAGAGTTTCTATTGGACTAAAAATAATTTCGAATTATGACTAATAGAAGGGGGATGTATTGGGTTTATATAGGTATTTATTTCAGATTTATCTTCTAAATTAGATAGGATTTGATTTAAATTGATAGAAGTTACTTTGTTATGATATAATATAGATAGGGATGCTTTCCTATTAGACTTAGGATTACGATTAACTTAAAATATAGTTCATATTTATCTAAATTATCTATAACATTATCTAAAATTACTATAGATAATAAATAGAGTTAATATTTATTTAAACAACCTTCATCTAATCTCATTTATACAAGCTGAAATATTTAATACTAATTTGACATTTAATCTATATTATGTAAATAGTGTACAATATAAGTAACATGTAAAAAGTAATAAAAGTTATGAAATAAATCCTAAAATTTTGAAAAAAATTGTATAATATAGTTTAGATCCTTAATGTTCTAGAAAAATAGCTTTATATATTTTTATACTAAATTCACTAATGAGCACTATACTAAATATATGTAAAATATTATATTGGAATGACACCCGAGGTCGGACCCGAGGCCGTCACGGCTGACATGAGAAAGAGGACACTGACACGATGCACTCTATTATGGTAGAAAAATATTTGTGATGAATAATTGTGGAGAAAAACAATATGGAGGCTTCCCCTATATATATAGGGGGTGGAAACTCCTAGCGGGATAAGGATTAGGAAAAATTAAACCGCCTTTAGATAATCTTACTTTTAATTTAAATTATTTTAAAACCGATTCAATCCAAATCCAAATCCAACTCAATTAAATCTAGATAATTTCAAATCCAAATTAAATATAGATGATTCCCAAATTTAAATTATACTTATTTAAATTAAATCAATAAAATCTAATGAAAGTTTAAATTACCACAATAAGTTCAAAATATCTTTTCTAAAAATAATAATAATAAATAATTTCAAAAATCCAAAAATATATGAATAAAAATTTGTACATCCATGCAAATAAGATATTTACATAAAATATAGTTTTCTAGATTAATATCTATATTTGAACAAGAAATAAAATAATCTTTTTTAAAATTAAAAGATAAAGTTTTTGGCAAATATCGTGAAATGTTCTTTTGATATGAAAATATTTGTTTATACTATGTATTGAAACAACATATTTATTCTATATTCATAAGAAAAACAATAATAAAATATTTTGTATAAGAATGAACAAATATCTCGTATTTACGTCATTACGCATTCGCACTCGAGGTACGATACCAAAATAAAAATTAATACCAAAATAAATTAATAAAAAAATATAGTGAAAATTTACATATTCTGATCGAATGAACGAAAATTATGTTGAGCATTGTTGTTGGATGAATAAGAAGCAAGTTAAGTTGATGCTGGTTCAGATGAAACGAAAGTGCTTGATTGTTTCAAGGATAACCATAATGTTGACATCCTTGTCTTATGCGAGTTGTAACGCCCGTAGTTCGTATTACATATTTTGGTATACATGTACAGAATTTCGAGCCGTAATTAGACTTGTCTTGCTTAGCTTGATCCTGGTTTAATCTTGCCTTGGTTTATTTTGGGTTCATCCTGGTTCGACTTGTCTTGACTGGCTAGTCTTGGGTTTTGTATTGGCATGGGTTAGTTAGCATTTCCTGGTTCATGTGATTTATCCTGGCCTTGGCCTGCATTGGGTTCGGTTGGGTTCGGCTTGGTTGGGCTCGGTTTGGGGTGATATGCAAACCCCTACCTACCACCATCCCTCATTTATTAACCCAACAACCATTCTCTCTCCTCATTCATTACTCATTTACTACTTCTTTTCTTCTTCCTAATTTCTTCTCCACCGAGCGCCACCGTAGGCAAGTGCAACTTGCTTCATGGAGAAACTCAAGTTTTATTGTTCCATTGTTTTCCTCACGAGATTCTAAGACACTTTAGTACTTCGCATTTTTAGTTTCATTGGTTCATTCTATGTAGATCTAAGTTTGTTGCATTTTTGGATTTTTCGGTTTTAATCTACTAAACTGGCTTGTTTTCGAAAACTAAGAGTTCTATGTAGAAGGCATTCTAATGTTATGCAAGTTTGGTTTTGGAATGATTGGATTTCATCGAGTCTTGACCGAGATGGGGCTTTCTTGAGCGATTGAGCTTTTACACCTGCTTGTCTTGGCCTTGGAAGAAGATGAAGTTTTACGCACACGTTCTTACGTGCTAGCGTAGTATTTAGTTTTACGCACACGTTCTTACGTGCTAGCATAGTATTTAGTTTTACGTACACGTTCTTACGTGCTCGCGTAGTATTTATTCTTTACGCACACGTCTTAAACGTGCCAGTGTAGTGTCCCCTTTACGCACACGTATTGCGTGCCAGCGTAATCCTTTCTTCGCCGAGTTCACTTGAACTCTACGCGGGAGGGGGGATGGGGGCACTCTCGCTCGCGTAGAGTCGTGCTCGCGTAGACTCTCCCTCGCTCGCGTAGAGCCATTGCGTGCGTAGAGTTTCACTTGGGTGCTCATGCGCGTAAAGTTTCGCTTGCATAGGGTGCTTGCTAGCATAGAGCCTTGCCCGCGTAGACTTCCCTCTCGCGTAGGGATCCCGCTCGCGTAGAAGCGGTCTTTCCTTGGTCTTGCTCGTATAAAGCCACTTTTACGCTTGGGGCCTCTTGGCCTAGCGTACAGGTTCGCTAGCGTAGAGTCTTGAGCCCCCCTTTTGCGTACCCGATTGTCTTTATGTCCTTGTACTTTTCCTGAACTTGATAATAACGAATTGATTAACATGACTGGACTGATAATTGTACATGGCACGGTATAACAAGTGAATTGACATGGCATGACATGACATGATAAGACATGACAAGCAAACCTGATAGGAACAATTGAATGTTGTTGTGACGGCTAGCATGATATGACAAGAATGAATGGCCTGGACACTATAGATGATTGTGTTTGTACAAATAAACCATTACTGTCTCGCATCATGTCTAGGGCAGGGACCCCTGAGTACCACGGTCAGGGTACCTACTGAAATTCACTAAGGCTAATAACTAGAATAACCCAGTAGTCATGAAGAGATTTCCCAGCTACAGGCAATCCCGTTATCTGTGCGCACAAGTGGACTTGTAGCCTGTCGACGAGTAGGGCACATTTCCAGCACACTGTCATGTGTTGCACCCTTCAAGCTACTTAAGGGTACATGTATTCTTTGGACAATGTACCCACATGAATTCAACCCCTAATTTCGACCTGGATAACCTGAATGGTCTGCAGGGCTTGTGGCTGTTGGAATATCTCCTTGCATCTTACTAGTAACTAGGCCTGTGATAACCTTAGCTAGTTAAAGTATCAAGCCGTACTTATTGCTTGGCCGTGATTGATTGGATGGAGTCTAACTCAGTCTAGTCTTGTCCTGATCCTGTACAATATTGTTGCCTGACCGATTCCTTGTGCTTTACGTTATCGATAAATGGTGGAAACCAAGTTTTGTTCAGATGAAGGGTTACAATCCCGGTCCTTATTTGGTTTAAGGGTTGTAACCTGGCTATCTGAATAGTCCCATGGTTATCCCATCGTATTTCTTCATGATTTTTCCGTATCTCTAGTTTTAATATGTTATTATGTTTTGTGCTAATTGCTGGTTTTAGTTCTTAAGTGAAGCCTCCTTTGTGGCACTTGCTCTTTCTGGGATCCTGACCCAGCTGGTTTTGCGTGGCCAGATACCGGAGCAGCTCCAGAGGATCTTTCTACCTTCCAGCCAAATGGTGACCACCAGGCGTAACCAAGGCAACGAGTAGGTTTTCCTTTTGTTCTCCCACTTTATTGTAAAAATATTCTTTTTAGGCATTTAGCCGGCGAGCACGTGTTAGCTCGTATTACACTTTACTTACTGTCTGTCTACGGGCTGTAACATGATTGACAAATCCTAGGGTTGATCATGTATGACTAAAACTCTTGCTAGTCTTCACATTTTGTACGACTAGCTTCATGATCATCCAAATATGTAATGTATGGGACGCCTACTATTGTATATTTGATGCTCTAACATCTTATAACTGCTATTTCTTGCATGAGATTGAGACAATAGCTTGTTCATGACCATAAGAGACTGATGGCTTGTAGTTAAACCCTCATGTATCTAGACAGCCGTGACCGTATAGCGAGATGGATTCCATTTCAATATACGTAGCTGGCTATGTATGCCCCTGCTCTACAGTATTCTGGTTTTGGGGCGTTACACGAGTGCAACTCCATTATCGCACATGTGTCATGCCAAATTAGGGCGATCATTCTGCGTGAGCGCTGGTATGGTAATTCATCCAGCGGGTATGGTCAAACTTACAAGGCATGGCAAATTGGATTTGACTTGTGGTTTGATGCGAAAGTTGTTCGATGATGGTTTTAAGGAGTATGGAATGTGTCGAGCTATGATCACGAATAGGTAAACTCGGACTTGAGGCGAGTAGATGTCATAAGACTAGCAAAAATAGTCGACGGTAAGGCATAAGTGATTCGAGTAGTAAACGGCGCATCAGTTGCGTAGGGGGGTAGATAAATTATGGATTGGTAAATTATGTCAGATTGGATAAAGTCTCATAGGAATTGTTGGGAATTGATTTGGCTCCACGATAGGATATAGCTTGGTTCGTAATAACTGTCCCTCGTTGATGATCTTCAATTATCGAGCATAATTTCGGTGCAGATGACCCTAGAAGACTTGACCGCCAAATCAAGTTAACGTTGAAGTCCCATAGGATGACCCAATGAAGTCGCATAAGAAATTTTGTCGAGGATAAAGAATGATATAGTGCATGTTAAGGGTAAGTCTAAGCGAGTGAGTATCGTGTTTCGGAAGTCAGCGAGTAGCCTTCGACTAGATCGATGTGGTCAGAAAATTTATAATTAATCGAATAAGTACATAAATAGACTTGGTAGGTAGATGATCGAATAGATGTTGAGAAACATACTTAGCATAGTAGTGCGGTAAGGCGATTGTAAGAATTCTGCAATACGCGAGAGCAATAAATAGTAGAATGACCTTAAGAATTGTGTCGTAGATCGGGTTGAGTAACGGTTAGGCTATGTGTGTTTGGGTGTGCGATCTATGTTACGAAACGAACTAGTTGGGATTGATCCAAAGATTGAGTAAGGAACTCCTATTCGATCAAGAATCGAAGATGGGCGTATCGTAAGAGACCTTGGGTCGAAAAGATTATTGCCTTTGAATATTGTAGACTCAAGTTGACCTCTTGTGTCGGGAGAGATTAAGCACGATGTCTGGATAAGTTACCTAGCGGGGGTAGTCCCCATATACGATACGTAGATAGTTCAAAAACGTGGATCGTGTTGGAATAGTTGCGTGCGATGCCTAGTACAGATTGTAGGTATGGAAAGTTGGACATATTGGACTTAGCCCATGTCATTGAGGACAAGTGTTATGAACGACTAGATGAAAGACTTGAGTGGTGAGATAGATAGGAAACGATTGGGCGATTAGGCATTGTAGAGAATTGTTGCGATCGGAAGCGCAATGACTTAATACAATGCATGCGTTAGATGGCCGTTGAGAAACTTATAAGATCGAAATTATGGTTTTGAATCAAGTTATATGTGAAGATGTTTACACGCCAGATTTTAGGAATATGTGCTAAGATCTGACTAAGTCAAGTACGAAACGATTAGTACTTGAGGAATTAAGTTGAACCTGTTAGCTTTCTTCTGATATCCTACAACTGAGCTTGGCTGAAATGCATCTATTGGTGGGACGCCTAAAATATGTGTATGATCAAAACTAAGTTGTATGATTCCAACGATAGTAACACGAGATCATGAAACAATCTAGCGAGGCACTTGTATTAAGTGTTGGTTTCGGTTCAAGGACGAACCTTGTCTTGAGTGGTATATTATGTGTCACGCCCCGATTCGTAGAGTCATTTATTCGCATAATTTATCTCTTGGAATCGATCATCCTCGCTTGGGCGTGATGCCGTACAAGTCTGGTATTGCACTTGTACAAGGCAAAGATGGTACATAATTGACAATCTTCAACTAGAAACACATCGTAGTGGCAGAAGCAGACAAATTAAAGTTAATAAGGACAATCTTTCTTATTGAATAGAAGTACATCACTTCTTTATACCAGCGGAGATAAAAGGACAACTTGAAGTCACACAGAGTCATATAGAACTTTATTCTCTTTATTGATAATCGAAGAAAAGTACAAGACTTGTATTGAAGTACAATGCTTACAACCAATCTCACTTTACATTGAAAGCCAACTGAGCAATGCTACAAAGTCTACATTTGATACTTGGATACATTGGATTACAACTCGATATACTGACTTGACTTACAATCTCACTGGTACAACTGATTACAATGTTCCATACATTATGCCCTTTATAAACAGAAGACATCATCCTGTACAAGGAGAGCTTCTGTATGCCCAACAAATCTTCGATGCCGTAGAACCAATGAAGCCAAATCTTCGTGTGTAGAATATCCCAAGCACGAGCACCTGCCCACAAAACGTGGGTCAGCACATCATCTATGTACTGGCGAGCAGAATCCAACACACTCGCATAAACCAACATTTAAAGTGATCATTTAAGCAAGCATTTATTAGAATGATCTTTCTACTTGGGGCCTAGCATGAGTTTACAGTTCATGGGCAATAATAAGAGTGAAGCATGTAAACATAATTCTTAGTAGCATTCATATGAACATATCATTTTAGCATCCTTGGTGTTATCATGCAAAGGCATCATCGAGGCATACTAGGTGTTATCATGAAAAGGCATCATTGAGGCATCGTTAACATTAACATCTTAAACATGTTTTGACAGTTCTCACTTCAAGCATCACTTAGCATGTATGTTATGTTTGAGCAACGGTTATCACAAGGTATCTTTCTAGCATACTGAATTTAACATGTTAAGCAGGTTATCATATTGAAAGACTACACAGCAACATTTACTTGGCACGTTAAGCAAGCAAGTTAAACTAACACATATATTAAGTATATCACAATTAAGTGATTTATAACCAATAGCCAACTCCCTCGTACCTGCATCAAATACAGGTTAACTGTTACACTTACTCTGCCGGCACAAAATATTCATTAGCATGCATCCTTACAACATGATCATTGGTGTTAGTGTACCATTTTCAGACGTTGCCATATAGGACTTCGAAAGGTAATCGGCGTGCCATTCCACCAGGTTGCGAGCCCGAATAGAATGTCCCAATACCACGTACCCTTAAAGTACGTTTATACTACCCCCATGGTCGGACCGGTCCCCCTAACGTCCCGGGGTACCGTTCGAGGAAGCAGTCACCCCCTTGTATACAAGTTGTCGCTGAGCATGCGAATGCGTGTCCGACTCGATCGTGATCATAAAGCAAATGGTGAAATATTGAAATAACTAAAGACAACAATTCATCATTCAACACATCCATGTCGTTTTCAACGACTCATCATTTTCAATATTCTCATCATTCCACTTAGTGATCTCGACGATCCCAAATCTCATCATTTCTCATTCATTGCTTCATCGCAACATTTCTCATATCATTCCTTTCTAAGAGGAACAAATAATATTTCATTCATCTCGATAGGACCTGCAGTATTTTATTCATTTCATAGGGACAATATTCTTTCTTTCATTGCTTATAAGGAAACAGGCAACATCAACAGTTATGCATAATATACATGATTGAGGTGTTTCTTTCAATTCTTTGTGTTAATAGCATAGCCAGTTCATTACTCATGTAGCATTCTCGTAGCATTTCATGACTCAAGTATTCATTCATTTCATCGACATAAAGCAAAAGGGACATTATCAATTCATTTTCAGGCATCAAGTTATATTAGCAGTTCGAGTGTGATTCAATCAGCAGTTCAATATTCATGTCTTATTCATTTCAATAATTTTCAACATAGGTATCTCTATTGTTCAGCAACTAAGACATGGAACAATTAGGGACAATTCATAGTATCATGTTATTTTATTTATTAAGCATGCAGGAATAAGGAGGAAGGAGGACAGTTCTACTTGCCTTGCATAACGGTCTTCCTGCTCCAATCCTACTAAGCGTAGCTCCACCAGCGAGCCACGTTCCAATACCCATTCCGTCTAGCCAGCTAAGAAAGACTGCATCAGTCTCAACTCTCTTGATCTCCAACACAAGTGACGGTCCAACATTCTGATCCCATCCAATAAGCCAACCAAATTCCTCGTGCGGAGCGGGGCATTACATAATATACCACTCAGAAAAAGTTTCGTCCTCGAAACTTAAGAAAATAACTCATCCAATAGATTAACTTAATCACAATGAGTTACTCATTCAGCTTCAATTCGATATTTATTTCAGCCTACTCGGTCATTTCAAAATAGCTATTCAACTGTATCATTTTTAATCCATCAACGATTCAATCCATCTTTCTCTTTTCTAAATACTTGCAACTTCTTATTGATTCACCAATATTTTCCTTGTATTCTATCTTGGTCGTAACACATCACTTCGTTTGGATCTATACACATATATTTCAGGTGTCCCCAAAATATATGTATTTCAGCCAAAGTCCGTGTTAGTGCGATAAATTATTCCCATAATGTTATCTCAGTCGCAACCTATCACTTCGGCTGGATCCATACACATATTTTAGGCGTCCCCAAAACATATGTACTTCAGCCAACTTCCATGTTAGTGCGATTCGATCAGCCGCGATATACTCTCTTTTCCAAATCCGATTTAGCATCCTTTCAATTGACTTATTACCTCATTCACTTTGCCACAATCACTATCTTCCAGGCCATAACACTTAACATCATGAACAGCTCTCTATCTAAGCATAATATTTTTAACATTCGATCAAGGGTCTAACTTAGAGCCATTCATATCAAGAGTTCACAACATGCAATCATATTCTTTCCCTAAATCCGACAATATTTCTCACCGAGGCAATTCATCTTTTCTAAAAGATACAATCCGACATCACCAACTATCGATTACCCGAGTCAGGGTATAATTCTATGCAACAGTCAAGGTTAACCCAGCTACTCGACTATAGACACGATCCAATATTTCCGTCATGAGCAGTCGATTCCATCTCATGGAATAATTCACTACTCGATACATACAACTCTAGTCTCATCGCACAATTCTAGTTTCCGCTATAGGCCAACATATAATCCTCAAGGGTCAAACATCTCTAAGGTTCATATTGAAGCATATACATACAATATATCATTCTTAGGTCGTACTCATCACCATCTCTCGTTCAATGCCACAAGGTCATTCTATGGGTCGCCAACGGCCATCTATTATGCGGTCCAGTCTCAATGGTTAGCCATACCGACAGCTAAACTTAATCATTCAGGTGACTTCCCTAGAGTGGACAGCTACTAGGGTTATACTAGTTTCTTTTTCTTAGGGCCAACAAGCAACTGACAGTTCTAAGGAGCTCTACCAAAACCTATGGATATCAACTTAGTCTGAATAACTAATCGCCAGTGTCGGCTATGCCAACAATTGGTAAGTCCTCAACTGGTCGCTAGGGTCAAGTCTATCTATTCAGGGTCTTCCTCAAGAAAATAATTCCCACAGAGGATCATTCTAGACTTACCCAATGATCGACTAAGATCGATCTATCAATATTACGGTCAATTCCCAACCCAACATACGATTCTCATCGTTCTAATAATCTATCAAGTAAATTCCCAACGATTCAATTTCTATTTCAAATCCTTTGTACACACACGAACCCATAAGCCAAGGCTAACTATTCAAGGGTCATTGATTCCGATAGTCGTAACATAACTATGGAATCATACAATTCGATCTATATGACAGAGTCATACCACCAAGTCATAAGCCAGCAAACTACATCCCAATCCAACAGTCACATATACCGACATTATCCAACACATTTGTAATTTCTCAATCCCATTCGTTTCATCAATCATCAAACTATCTTATGGGCATTCTTAAATCTCATATCGCAAGGGTCGAGTAATTCATTCCATTCAATCTGACAATTCATGCATCAATTAACTATCCTCTATTCAACACAAATATTCTGGTTTGCTACTTGTTACTTTTCTGGTATAATTCAATTCCACAGCATACATGCACATAGGCAACGACTATCCTTTGGTGATCTAGATGGGTTAACATCTATTACACCTTAGGGTTAAGGCACAAATCTCTAATATTCCTTTAGTTCACCGATAATATTTCTAAAAACTTCCAGCTTGGCAACCAACTTTCTATTAGCCATATTTAATTTACATCCAACCAATCGAAGTCAACATTCAGATGTTCTAAGCCACAACATTCTCTAGCCAAATCCATTTACCCATAGCATACTAACTGTCTTACTAGTCTGAGTCATCACTCGACTAAATAATTTCTAACCAAGCCACCAGTTACAATTTCTAGAAATCTTGCTTCCCAGTATAATATCACCGTCAAGGGGCACTCGAGTCCTCAAGTAACAATACATGACTCCCAGCTAATTCTCGGCACTACCCAGTACCCACAAATAGTCTCCTTGCTATCCTATGGAAAGGGTCAATATATATCTCGTTCTGAGGTGGTAGAGGCAATATACCACTCTGAAACGAAGCCATCATTAAACCATACCAATCCAATTCTATTTCAGACATTCGTGATCTATAATGATCACAATACTTAGCCAATATCTCGGGGTCTCAATAGTACTGGCCAACACACATGAGTCAATTCACCAGTTTCGTTGAATCCATCCATCAATTACCCTATTCATAATTCATATCCAAAATCACATGCAATTTTAACTTATTACAGCATTCATAGCCACTTTCTCTATATTCCTACAATTCCAAACAGCATTCACAACATAGCATACTATGGCATCGAGTCATTGTTGGGTTATTTGTGTCCAAACCAACAAGAATCATTCATTCAGGGGCATCATAATGTATATAGACTTATTTTATGGAACATCCAATGAGCAGCCAAGAGAGTCAACGAACTTTCAGACACAAACTGTCACGCCCCGATCCCGCAGAGTCCTTTCGTCCTAGCTTCGGCTCTTTTGGGATCGTTCGTCCTCGCTAAGGCGTGATGCCGTGCAAGCCTAAGTTGCGCTTGCACAAGGCCAAGACCTGAAGTAAGACAAGATAGACAAGATTGGCAATACGCAGCGGAACGTATCGCAGATAATTGAAGCAGCAGCGGACACATTTCAGAATATAAGCATTGAACTCAATGGTAACAAAAAATGATTCTCTTTATTGATTTATTTGAACATATTATAAGCTCTCGATTCTCTCTGATACAATGTTACATTCTCTCAAAACTTTACAGATTACAATGATCCTGTTTCCATACATTACATTCCTTTATATACAAAACCAACTCTTGTAACAGATGTCATCTCTTGGCATCTCTTCTAATTTCTGGCTCCTAAGGATGAGGCTCGGGCTATCGCTTTGGACTATCCTTCTCGATATATAGAACACCTGCATGCAGACTGATGGTGGGTCAGTATATCAGCATACTGGTGATTTGTGGACAAAGAGTTACATTTGTCTGAAACGATCACTGTTCAATTAGTGAGAAAACGTTTCTTGTGATGTGACCTTGCTAGTTTTTACCTAGATTCATTCCATGCATATAGAGTCAGTTTACATGTCTTTTGAAAACACATCTTTGAAAAGCTAACTTTTCATTTCCATCTTAGCCGCTGTGCCTCCCACGGGTTCAGCTCATCGCTAACCGCTGTGACTCGCATGGGTTCATCTCGTCGCTAGCCGCTGTGACTCTTAGGTTCAGCTTGTCGCTAACCGCTGTAACTCGCATGGGTTCAGCTCGTCGCTAGCCGCTGTGACTCTCTAGGGTTCAGCTCGTCACTAAGTGGATACCCCAATGCACATACAATATCAAATGAACCATCATGCATCAATCGAGCAAGTCATAAACAATTTATCTTCTTTTCAAGCAGGAAATCGTTCTCTTTCTTAGTAGACAAAGGGCAGATTCTCTTTTAAGCATACTCAAGATTACTGTCTTGTTATTAGCAATACATTCATTCAAAAGCTCAGATTCTTATTAGGCGCAAGCGAATCATAAAATGAGACTTCATCCACTCACCCAGATCAATCGTCTTTGTTGCAGAGCCAGTAATCCGATCTTTCTGTTTATCTAGTACCTTCACGGAGCGGGACGCTACATAATTACCCACCGAAAAGAAGTTTCGTCCTCGAAACTTAAGAAAAAACTTATGATATCCTTAGCAGCGATAGTCCTCATCCTTTGCCATCATCAATCCATGAAATCATAATTCAGATCATGTCAAAACTCTTGTTCAATCAAGCATTTCAATCTCAATCAATCAAATCGATAAAATATATGTCGGCATCATAAAAATATTTATGAACGTATTGTATGGAACGTTCATCTCATTATTGATATCGAGTAGGCTAAAAAAATTTGGATCAGGAGAACATATACGAATTCAATCGAACCAACAATTGGCCAGAGGATCGTGTTGCTCTGATACCATTCTGTCACGCCCCGATCCTGCAGAGTCCTTTCGTCCTCGCTTCGGGCTCTTTGGGATCGTTCGTCCTCGCTAAGGTGTGATGTCGTGCAAACCTAAGTTGCGCTTGCACAAGGCCAAGACCTGAAGCAAGACAAGATAGATAAGATTGGCAATACGCAGCGGAACGTATCGCAGATAATTGAAGCAGCAGCAGACATATTTTAGAATACAAGCATTGAACTCAATGGTAACAAGAAACAATTCTCTTTATTGATTTCATTTGAACATATTACAAGCTCTCGTTTCTCTCTGATACAATGTTACATTCTCTCAAAACTTTACAGATTACAATGATCCCGTTCCCATACATTACATCCCTTTATATACAAAACCAACTCTTATAACAGATGTCATCTCTTGGCATATCTTCTGATTTCTGGCTCCTGAGGATGAGGCTCGGGCTATCGCTTCGGACTATCCTTCTCGATGCATAGTGCACCTGCATGCAGACTGATGGTGGATCAGTATATCAGCATACTAGTGATTTGTGGACAAAGAGCTACATTTGTCTGAAACGATCACTGTTCAATTAGTGAGAAAACGTTTCTTGTGATGTAATCTTGCTAGTTTTTACCTAGATCATTCCATGCGTATAGAGTCAGTTTATATGTCTTTTGAAAACACATCTTTGAAAAGCCAACATTTCATTTCCATCTTAGCCGCTGTGCCTCCCACGGGTTCAGCTTGTCGCTAACCGTTGTGACTCGCATGGGTTCAGCTCGTCGCTAGCCGCTGTGACTCTTGTGTTCAGCTCGTCGCTAACTACTGTGACTCGCATGGGTTCAGCTCGTCGCTAGCCGTTGTGACTCTCTAGGATTCAGCTCGTCACTAAGTGGATACCCCAATGCACATGCAATATCAAATGAACCATCATGCATCAATCGAGCAAGTCATAAACAATTACATCTTCTTTTCAAGCAGAAAACCATTCTCTTTCTTAGCAGACAATGGGCAGATTCTCTTTTAAGCATACTCAAGATTACTGTCTTGTTATTAGCAATACATTCATTCAAAAGCTCAGATTCTATTACAGAGCCAGCAATCCAATCTTTCTGTTTATCTAGTGCCTTCGCGGAGTGGGGTACTACACAAACAACATAGGATGTTTGCAGAACAACGACAACATAATCGCGAAAGCAATCTTTGATTTAATTTTGGAAGCAACGTTGAGTGATCGCGGAAGCAACTTTGGTTAATCGTCGATGTAACTTTGATTTGAAACGAATCAAATAAGAGACCAAGGATGTAAAGCCGTGCTCTGATACCAATTTGTCATGCCCCGATTCGTAGAGTCATTTATTCACATAATTTATCTTTTGGAATCGATCGTCCTCGCTTGGGCGTGATGCCGTACAAGTCTGGTATTACACTTGTACAATAAAAGATGGTACATAATTGATAATCTTCAAATAGAAATACATCGCAGCGGCAGAAGCAGACAAATTGAAGTTAATGAGGACAATCTTTCTTATTGAATAGAAGTACATCACTTCTTTATAGCAGTAGAGATAAAAGGACAACTTGAAGTCACACAGAGACATATAGAACTTTATTCTCTTTATTGATAATCGAAGAAAAGTACAAGACTTGTATTGAAGTACAATGCTTACAACCAATCTCACTTTACATTAAAAGCCAACTGAGCAATGCTACAAAGTCTATATTTGATACTTCGATACATTGGATTATAACTCGATATACTGACTTGGCTTACAATCTCACTGGTACAACTGATTACAATGTTCCATACATTATGCCCTTTATAAACAGAAGACATCATCTTGTACAAGGAGAGCTTCTGTATGCCCAACAAATCTTCGATGCCGCGGAACCAATCAAGCTAAATCTTCGTGTGTAGAATATCCCAAGCACGAGCACCTACCCACAAAACGTAGGTCAGCACATCATCTATGTACTGGCGAGCAGAATCCAACCCACTCGCATAAACCAACATTTAATGTGATCATTTAAGCAAGCATTTATTAGAATGATCTTTCTACTTGGGGCCTAGCATCAGTTCACAGTTCATGGGCAATAATCAGAGTGAAGCATGTAAACATAATTCTTAGTAGCATTCATGTGAACATATCATTTTAGCATCCTTGGTGTTATCATGCAAAGGCATCATCGAGGCATACTAGGTGTTATCATGAAAAGGCATCATTGAGGCATCGTTAACATTAACATCTTAAACATGTTTTGATAGTTCTCACTTCAAGCATCACTTAGCATGTATGTTATGTTTGAGCAACGGTTATCGCAAGGCATCTTTCTAGCATACTGAATTTAACATGTTAAGCAGGTTCTCATATTGAAAGACTACACATAGCAACATTTACTTGGCACGTTAAGCACACAAGTTAAACCAACACATATATTAAGTATATCACAATTAAGTGATTTCTTACCAATAGCCCACTCCCTCGTACCTGCATCAAATACAAGTTAACTGTTACACTTACTCTGCCTGCACAAAATATTCATTAGCGTGCATCCTTATATCATGATAATTGGTGTTAGTGCACCATTTTCAGACGTTGCCATATAGGACTTCGAAAGGTAATCGGAGCGCCATTCCACCAGGTTGCAAGCCCGAATGGAATGTCCCGATACCACGTACCCTTAAAGTACGTTTACACTTCCCCCATGGTCGGACCGGTCCCCCTAACGTCCTGGGGTACCGTCCGAGGAAGCAATCACCTCCTTGTATACAAGTTGTCGCTGACCATACGAATGCGTGTCCGACTCGATCGTGATCATAAAGCAAATGGTGAAATATTAAAATAACTAAAGGCAACAGTTCATCATTCAACTCATCCTTGTCGTTTTCAACGACTCATCATTTTCAATATTCTCATCATTCCACTTAGTGATCTCGACGATCCCAAGTCTCATCATTTCTCATTAATTACTTCATCGCAACATTTCTCATATCATTCATTTCTAAGAGGAACAAATAATATTTCATTCATCTCGATAGGACCTACAGCATTTCATTCATTTCATAGGGACAATATTCTTTCTTTCATTGCTTATAAGGAAACAGGCAACATCAACAGTTATGCAGAATATACATGATTGAGGTGTTTCTTTCAATTCTTTGTGTTAATAGTATAGCCAGTTCATTACTCATGTAGTATTCTCGTAGCATTTCATTACTCAAGTATTCATTCATTTCATCGACATTAAGCAAAAGGGACATTATCAATTCATTCTCAGGCATCAAGTTATATTAGCAGTTCGAGTGTGATTCAATCAGCAGTTCAATATTCATGTCTTATTTATTTCAATAATTCTCAACATAGGCATCTCTATTGTTCATCAACTAAGACATGGAACAATTAGGGACAATTCATAGTATCATATTATTCTATTTATTAAGCATATAGGAATAAGGAGGAAGGAGGACAGTTCTACTTGCCTTGCATAACGGTCTTCCTGCTCCAATCCCACTAAGCGTAGCTCCACCAGCGAGCCACGTTCCAATACCCATTCCGTCTAGCCAGCTAAGAAAGATTGCATCAGTCTCAACTCTCTTGATCTCCAACATAAGTCACGGTCCAACATTCTGATCCCATCCAACAAGCCAACCAAATGCCTCGTACGGAGCAGGGCATTACATTATGTAATGCCCCGCTCTGCACGGTGCATTATGATGAGTCGTTGACTCGAAGTGTTGCGTTAACCCGATGAAGTATCGATGCGAATCGATGCAAGAGTTACGTTGGTCGAAGGAAAGCCTTGAGTCGATTGGAATCTATGAATCGAATCGATACAAAAGATAAGTCCCGTTTGAGCAAGTGCTGATTTTAGTTGATCTGGTGTGCAGGCTATGCTTTTACGCTGGATGATAAGAGGTCGACATTTTTCCTTATTCAGTAAAGTATCCACGAAACCAAATCGTCTCCTTGCAACGGATTGTGGCATGGGCACGGGAGGTCGAATCAGTCGAATAGTTCAACGGAATGGCTAAGTCAGGAGGGTTAGCTGCGCAACAAATGTTATGGAATCGGGCCGCATCAACTCGGCAAAATAACAAAGCGTATCGGCTTAAGGTGGGCGAGTTCTTGACTCTCTCTCCCTATTCCTTCACGTCTAATAAAATGTATCCTTGTATTACGTAAGTTGCTACCGAGTTAGCGAGCGTGGCTCGACGAGTAAAGGTTTTAGTGCGTGTTGAACATTAAGATAGAATATTAAACATTAAACAATTGAAGCGACATGCATCAAATGTATGGGTCACGGTAGGGCATGATGGTAGAACATTGAAAGACAATATCGAGATGTACATCACGTATACGACACCGAGAACATTGAATACTAGGTCTAGAATATTGATTATGGTGCTAAGCATGCCCTCGTGCATGACTCTCTCTCCCTATTCCTTCACGTCTAATAAAATGTATTCTTGTATTACGTAAGTTGCTACCGAGTTAGCGAGCGTGGCTCGACGAGTAAAGGTTTTAGTGCGTGTTGAACATTAAGATACAACATTAAACATTAAAAAATTGAAGTAACATGCATCAAATGTATGGGTCACGGTAGGGCATGATGGTAGAACATTGAAAGATAATATCGAGATATGCATCACGTGTACGACACCGAGAACATTGAATACTAGGTCTAGAACATTGATTATGGCGCTAAGCGTGCCCTCGTGCATGGAAGCTACGAAAGGACTAAGTAACTAAGGAACTGTTGTTATGTGAATAACTTATGAATGGAACGCGTCGAGTATAAGTACGAGAAGTCTAAGCCGTTGGACGTCGTGCATCAATACGAACATGTTGGGACATTATGTCGATGGAACGTGAGATTGATTGTAATGATATGACTAAGTTTATTATGGCGCGTATTGCATGGTCAATGGACTCGAATGGCCCGTGCACGGGTGCGTCTTCCCTCGGACGGTTAAGACCGGGGCACCGGGACCGTTTGGCCTAGGAGAGAATTATGTATGGTATTTTTGGTACCCATCATTAGGGCAGATTGTGACCGGCCAGTGTTGTAATAAGCTATGATATCAGTAAGTTTGCGATCCTTCAATACTGGGCTAGCAACCCGTATTGAAGCGATCATAGGCTTACACATAAGGATGCCAAGTCCATAACGGTGCGAAAGACCTTCATATAGATAGGGTCGGTGGGCTGAGATTATAGTTGGGTGCAGGCGCGCAGGGCCTGCCACCCTTATGCATATGTCCAAGTATGGTTGGTTGGTTGCGGGAATTGTATCACTGCTTATGTAAAGTTCTAACCATTGTATGCTAGGCAAAAAGGGACGGAGATGAGCACGATCACTATGTTTATGTTCATAGTATGTCTAACTGTATCTACCGCAGGGACACGGTATTGGACACATTTATGATAAGTTGCCATGCTTGAATATTGCCATAAAACTGATCCTAAGGCTAAATAGAAAGATCACCAAATTAAGATGCATGTTTCACTAAATGTACTTAGTGTTTGGTTTGGGTGCGAATGGGTCTTGATCAGTGCAGCGAGGATGAAAGCACTAATCTTCTACTAGTTTGCTTGGAGGTTCAGGTTATGATTGGTTCAGCACGGGGCTTGGCTTGGACGTGGCGAGGCATTGAGTCATTAGCTTTCAAGAGGAGCTACCGCATAGGCATTCGGACTTACAACATGGAGATGTTCGACCGAAGATAACTTGTTGGCTATAAAGAGACAATGTATGGAACGATATAATCCTTTGTGAGCTAGAGAGATCATGAGCATTGTAGCCACTTGGCATGTTATTTGGGCTATTCAGAGCCTTTGCAATCTTCAGTTTATTATCAATAAAAGAGATTCTTATTGTATACTTTGTTTTCCTTCCGCTGCTTATGTTATCAATTTGAGATAAACACTATGTGAACCTGTTATCTTGCCTTGCACGAGCGCAACTCCGGGCTCGTGCGACATCACGCCCCAGCAAGGGCAATAATTTGGGTAAAATCTAGCGAGGACGAGCAATTTCACGGATCGGGACGTAACAACAAGAAATGGATACGTCCAGCCTATGCCGCAGTGTTAGTGGTAGAACGATGTGCTAGGTCACAACATCTAACAATATATAACTGTACTAGTACAATAATATACTCTCCAAAAAAGAGGACAACACAAAAGGTACAAATCAATCATAATATCTAAGACGAAAATAGAAAGATAAGATAGATAATCTCAACAGAGAACTACAAACAAAAAGAAATAAATTTGGGTGTTTAAACAACACCAAAATCCAAATATCTGAAATACATTAAGACAAAACAACTAGAATTAGATAACTAGTCTAGCAGTCTAATCTTGACAATGGGCAAATCCTCAGCAACTGCTGGATCCTCCTGGGGGTCCAAGTCACATATGTCATCTAAGCTAGTGCCATAATATATAGGGCAGAACTCTTCCTCATCCTCTATAATATTTTTAATAGGTCCAAATAGGACAGGAACGAACACATATCTCTCACACAGTTCATATCATGACATAAAATATAAAGCAAGCTATAGAATAAAATACATGAAACGCTGTAAGAAATGAACATGAAGACTAAACGAATATCTGATAAACTGAAGTACAAATATGGTAAGTAAAGACTATAAGTGACTAAGTGATTTA
Organism: Iris pallida; assembly: GCA_029216955.1. NCBI lineage: Eukaryota > Viridiplantae > Streptophyta > Magnoliopsida > Asparagales > Iridaceae > Iris > Iris pallida. The sequence goes on from JANAVB010021996.1 coordinate 4,728,527, forward strand.
GAGCACAAGATGGTTTTATGAACATCTTAAATTGTACATGACTAAGCTACAAGGTTTGCACATGATTACCTACTTTAGAATTGTTCACATGACCACTTCTACTCTCCCGTACCCCAATCAATACACAAGGATCTAGACAGGTTATGTTATTGTACATAAAAGTTTATATATGAAGCTCATGAGATCATGAGAGTATATGAGAGCACATGAGTGTACATAAATAACAAGTGTCCAAGGAACATATGTTGTTTGTGAAAAGCACATGACATGATATATTCGATGCACCCGAGGGGGATAACATCTCATAAAAAGATTTATATAGTAATAATCCGTGATAACATCATGACAACATCAAGTAAAATAGTCAACAACAAGAATATAATTCGTAGCAAGTATGAAACGGTCAGAAAATGTACTCGCCTGGTAAGCTGAACAGCTGATGAGAAAAGATGTTCGAACCGGAGTAACTGAGTCCTATTTAGAGCAACCACAGGTTACAAAGCGTCTAATATGAATTAAAAGAAGTTTACAATGCATCATATATGATTTTAGGTCATTCTAGGCCAAAGTCAACTCTTAGTCAACTCTGGTCAACCATTCTAGTCAAACTAGGTCAAAGCTAAGTTAACTAGTTAATTAGTCTAGGGTTTGGTCAAACTTAAGTTAACTAGTCAATTTAAGTCTATTTAGTCATATTTTAGGTCAAGTTTGACCTACAGTTGACTTTGGTCAACTTGGTCAACTAACTAGTCAAACCTTGCCTAACTAGGCCTATTGGTCAAATTCTAAACTAACTCACTAACCATAGGCTAATATCTTATACCAACAACAAATACATACATATATATATATATATATATATATATATATATATATATATATATATATATATATATATAAAGGGAAGGAAATGAAAAGCATGTGCGTGTGTGTATATATGAAGTGCTGGTAGCGGGGGGGTTGAAAACCATCTCAGGAACCACTAACTCAAAATAATTACTCCAACTATAACATATACATATACATATACATATACATATACGAAGAACTATATATATATATATATATTATATATATATATATATATATATATATATATATATATATATATATATATATATAAAATATATATATATATATATATATATATATATATATATATATATATAAGGATATAAAGAAAAATCCAAATCAAATTCACAACCCAAGACATATCAACCCAACTCAAAACCTAAAATCTCAAATACACATCCATATACTATGCAAACTAGAAACAGGGAGGGGGTGTACGTGTGTGTTCTACTCGTGTACATATCGAACCAAAACTGTGTCTAAGTTGTGTCCAAATAGTGTGTATCCGAAACAGTATAGTGTGCGTGTGTGCGGGGTGTGTCGAGCAACCCAAAGACTTGTATGTCCAATGAAAAGCCTCGTGCTCGTGCCAGGGGGTAGCTAGAGTGTTAGGTTACGCGTCTAGGATCCTGAGTCATGTCCACGAGTCGCGGTGTCGCGTGTCCACACGCGTATCGGTGAGGGGTTGCATGTGCGTGTGCGCACGGCCTTGTGGGGAGGTATCGGCCTCAATAGGACACGACACACGCCACCACGTATCACATGCTCGTGTCCATGGGTTGCCTAGGTATAGGGCTAGGTGTTGGACACCTTGCCTCGAGTCCACGTGTCCTCTTGTCCGAGTTATAAACCCGTGTCAAAGCCAAAAATCACGCGTGTGCATAGCAGGCCGAATCCATATGGCCTGAATAACTTTCCAACCACTCCATCAAATCATACCAAATTTTGGGATTATGATGTCAGGCATATCCACCACGTGTCCACCAAATTTCACCCCAAACCATGTCGTGTCCATCGGGTTATGGCACTCGAGAGACAGGACAGTGCACGGTGGCTCGTGCTATGTCCCCGTGTCCGATTTGGACACAAAAACCGTTCCAAAATAAACTCAAAAATAGGGTTTTGGAATCCCCTCATATTTGGCTACAAATATATGAAATCAGTTTTAAAAAACAATAACTTTTAATTCTATGAGGCTTTTTATCAAACACATGTTACGATAAACCGACATGCCATCGATACACATATCAAACGGACACGAAATCTTATCAAACTACATCTACAGGTCTAGGGTACCTAGATACATGCTTCTATGAAGAAAAATTAGAATTAAAGTGTTTAGAAGCATTTACCTATTGAGAGTTGGAATCTCAATACAAAAGCACTCCAAAATGCCTCGACACCTAAATCCTACGGTCAAATACCTCCAACTCCTTGCTAGCTATCCTCCAGTAACTTCCTCTCCTCCCAAGGATCGCAATGCAATTTGTTTAGTACAAATCGGATAAAAATGAAAAAAAGGCTACTTTAAGAAAAGTGGAAAATTAGGGTTTATAAAAGAGGCTTAGTAGCTACAAGTTATAAATATATAGAGAGGGGGGCTGTTTGGCCGACCACATGCTGCTACTAAGGTTAGGGTTAGGGTTTAGGTATGGGCCAAAAACTCTACTTAAGTTTAATAGAAAGCCTTTTAGCAAAAGCCCAAAAGCAATATATTAAAAGAACCTAAAATAAATTCAAAAGTCTCCTCGATATCAAAGAATCAAAGCAAGTCACTTGCACTCAACTTCAACTTCGGTTTAACATGCACGACTGGTAGGCCATACAAAAACAAGCGATCTGATGCGATGATTCCACCATGCCAATCTCTTGGGCTACTTTTTGCAAGGCCTTCAATGTCGAATATCTACTAGCAGCAATTCGTCAAGCGAAGGAAAACGAGTTCATGCAGATGGAGCTGGAAAACATGACAGTATGTCAATATACTACAGAATTCAATAGGCTGGCCCGATTTGCTGGCATCTATCTGCCAACGGTGGCGAGTCGAGCAAGGAGAAACAAAGTGGGCATGAGGCCTTCCATTTCTGCCCATGTGACTGTGTTCTAATATCAAACAATAGGCGAGTCACTCAACCACGCCCTCTGCCTCGAGCCTCAGTATCCTCCTGTTACTACCAGTGCTGTGTACTATAATAATCATAAACGGTATAGTAATATAGGAGGTAATAACACGCATAAGTGTCCAATCTATGGCAACGAAGGCGGCAACCAGGGAAGGAATCGAGTAAACTACGATCATTGCCATAAGGAGGGGCACTTGGCCAACAAATGTCGAATGAAGTGTGGAACATGTTTTAACTGCGGACGAGTAGGCCATATCGTACGCAACTACCCAGAAGGTGGGCTGAACCAATATCCTCTGCAACCGCAGTACCAGCAGAATCGAGGCTAGGCACCTTGAGCTCCTCCAGGTGCACAAGCAAATGGCCAAGACCGTCGTCCCAATGCCTAGGGACGAGTCTATGCCATAACCAAAACGATAAAGCGTTCGCATCAGACATAATCGTGACAGGTATACTGCTTTTCAATAACAAACCTACTCGTATATTATTTGATTCAGGTGCCACGCATAGCTTTATATCGACGGATTTTGTCGCCAAGCACAAATTTTTTATGACACCTCTAGGCATTAACCTTAGCGTTAACATCTAGTCAGGCATGCAACTATTTACACACACAGGTTGCAGAGATGAAATCATTTACATTAGAGCTAAGAAAATATATCAAGATGTGATAGTTCTCCATATCAAGGACTATGACATCATATTGGAAACGGGTTGGCTCGGCGCTTACAATGCCACCATCGATTGTGCAGAAAAGACGGTCACCTTCCACCTGCCGGGAGAGATCGAATTCTACTACTCGTATGGTGAAGTAACAATGGCCTGTATGGTGATCTCTGCGATATCTTCTCGTAGGATGCTGCATTCTGACTGTGAAGGCTACTTGGCTTTCGTGTGCAACAGGCGGCAGGATGGTGCAAACATAAATCAGACAAAAGTTGTGGCAGAATTCCCTGATGTGTTCCCGAAAGAGGTACCTGGCATGCCATCTGATTGAGAGATTGAGTTCACCATCGACACATTCCCTAACATTCGCCCGATTTCTAAAGCCCCGTACAGAATGGCCCCTATAGAACTGAAGAAACTCAAAGTACAATTACAAGAGATGCTCGACAAAGGATTCATACGGCCTAGTCTCTAACCATAGGGAGCCCCTGTATTGTTCATGAAGAAGAAGGATGGGTCCATGTGTCTGTACATATACTATCGCAAGCTCAATAAAGCTACCATCCAAAATAAATACCCCATGCCTGGTATCGATGACCTCTTTGCTCAGCTACAAGGTACCTCAGTGTTTTCGAAGATTGATCTTCGATCGGGTTACCATCAGCTCAAAGTCAATCCGAACGACGTACTGAAGTCAGCCTTTTGTACTCGTTACGGCCACTATGAGTTCTTGGTTATGCCATTTGGCCTTACGAATGCCCCTGTCGCCTTTATGGATCTTATGAATCGGGTGTTCCATCTGTACCTCGATAAGTTTATGATAGTCTTCATAGACGATATTCTTGTCTATTCGAAGGATAGACTGCAACACCCATAATATTTGCGGAACGTGCTTCAGACTCTTCATGACAACGAATTGTATGCAAAGAAAAGCAAATATGAATTCTGGCTAGGCAATGTATCATTTTTTAGGCACATCTGATGGAACTAGGAATTCTCAGGACCTCTAGTTTGGTGTGCATATTGATAGATGGAAGTTTAACAGATCTAAGATGTGTTCTAATCCTTCATAACAAAACTAGGGTTCATGAATTATACCTACAACGGCAAGAAGAAGACACTTTCCAGCAACCTCGAGGAGTCACGACCCCAAGATCTTCTGCACGTATTCCTTTTTCGGGTTGGACGTTGTGTGGGCAACGATCTCCCAACCTTTTCTTTTCCTTGGCAGCCTCCCTTTCTTTCCTTACGTGAATCACAAATTTAGAGAAAACTTCTTATTTTTGATGACATAGTGACGACTAGAGAATAGAGGATACATATAAGGCTGCAACATGGACCATGAGGAGAAGTTAGGGTTAGGTCTCCTAACGAATCTGGATATCCCATGTTCTGTCCGAACATACAACCTAGGCCCATTAACAATAGCTCGGTCCACTAAAGAGCTATTGTTGCACTACCTTCCTAATCCCAAATTATGATTGTGGGCTCCTTTTATTATATGCTCGTTTGGCTCCCCATGTTAAGATATGAAATGTCCGTCGATCAAATTATTGACAACTATATTGATCGACATATTTTATCCTTAAGTAGTACCACTCAACTTTATTTGTCATGTCGGATATAATCTACCTGCAGGGTTTACATGACAATCCATATGAGCTCCTTAAGGGGACATCATCAACCCGACCTATCGGGACATGGATTACTTTTATAATCAACAGTCCATCATACATACAATGTTATTACCCAATTCATAGAGGTTGTTGCCCATAATGAATCTCACTATTTTATGAGTCAAAGTAATGCACACTTCATATACATGTCTGTTATTATATCCGTATTAAGAGCACATGCATCCATAATAACAGAGGTGTTTGTTCTCTTATGTAGTCAGTACAAAAAGAACAACCTCAAGTGGTCATGTTTAATACACACAAAGTGTACTAGTATAAACCTATAGTCAAGATAGACTAATACCAGATTACACTACAACCTTTCCAATGGATTGTCCAAGTCCATCTTGGTTATGAACTTTTTATATATTCTATAGGGAACTGATAATATGATCTTCAGTGTGCCACCACACACTATATTATCTACAATATAGAATATCAGACACTTGTATTAACACTTACAATAAATATAATATGCAAACATTTGCCCATATGATTCTTATTCAAAATTTAAGGAAATAAAGTTAATACAAAAGTGATGCTTTTAGTATATAACCCTAACAACATCATCTCCTCCGAGGGCATATCAGTTGATCCGAAGAAAGTTGAAGCCGTTGTTGATTAGAAATGGCCAGCATCAGTCAGTGAGATTCGAAGCTTCCTCGGCTTAGCGGGATACTACAGACGCTTCGTGAAAGACTTCGCGAAGATCGCATCGCCGTTGACTCGCCTCACTCAGAAAGGACTCGCGTTTGTATAGTCAGACGACTGTGAAGCTTCCTTCAAAGAGTTAAAGCAGTGGCTCGTCTCGGCCCCGATACTCGTACTTCCAGAAGGGACTAAAGGATTTCAGATCTTCACTGATGCCTTTCTTCCAGGGCTTCGGGTGTATGCTCATGCAGCAGAATAAGGTAATATCTTTTACTTTCCGACAGCTGAAGCCGCACGAGAAGAACTACCCCACTCATGACTTAGAATTGACGGCAATTTTATTCGCATTAAAACTGTGGCATCACTATCTTTATGGCGTGGTGTACAGTATTTTCATGGATCACAAGAGCCTCAACTATCTCTTTACCCAAAATGAGTAGAAATTACGACAGAGGCGCTGTCTAGAACTAATCAAGGACTATGACTTGCTAATCGACTACATGTCTGGCAAAGGAAATATGGTGGCCGATTCATTGAGCAAAAAATATATAGCCTCGCAATCCATCAATAAAAGTCTACTGCCAGACTTAGAGGATATGGGCATTGAACTCCGGGTTCGATTCCTGGGAGCTAGCATGTCACCCTTGCGGCTAGAATCGTGCTTGTTAGAAAAGATGAAGTCCGTTCAGAAGGATGATCCATACTTGAAAAAAATATGGGAGCTTATTTCCACGGGTAAGGCGACCGACTTTGCGTAAGATGAGGGAGGAGTGTTGCAGGTAAAGGGTCAGCTATGCGTCCCGGATGACTCAGAGCTGCAAAAAGAGATACTGTCGGAGGTGTACTATACGAAATATACCTTGCATCCAGGCAATACCAAGATGTAAAAGGACCTTCGTATGACCTTCTGGTGGCACAGGATAAAGAGAGATGTGGCGCTCTTCGTGTCATATTTCATAGCCTGTCAGCAGGTGAAAGCTGAACATCAGAGGCCGGGCGGGGAGATACAGAACCTAGCAATTTTGGAATGGAAGTGGCAGCACGTGTGCATGGATTTTATTGTTGGTCTGCCGAAGACGCCATAGGGAAATGATGCCATCTGGGTCATCGTCGATCGACTAACCAAGTCAGCATATTTTATTGCCATCAAAATTACTTGGAGCGTCGATTTCCTAGCTTAGATTTATCTTGACGAGATAGTACGACTGTACGGAGTTTTCATATACATCGTCTCTAATCGGGATGGACGGTTTCTATCGCGCTTTTGGATTAGCCTTCATTCGGCTATGGGTACTAAGTTGAACTTTAGCTCGACTTATCATCCCCAGATCGACGACCAAAGGGAAGGCATGAATCAAATTCTTGAAGACATGCTACGGATCTACACAATTGACTTCAAGTCGAATTGGGATGTCCATCTACCTCTAGTCGAATTTGCATACAATAACAGCTATAAATCCCATATTTAGATGGTACCGTACGAAGCCTTATATGGACGGAAGTACTGGCCACCCATTTGCTAGGATGAAGTCGGGGAGTAGCAGATTCTTGGCCCGAAGCTGGTGAAACAGATCATGGAGAAGATCAGGCTTATTTCAGAAAGACTAAAGATTGTAAAGAGTTGACAGAAAAGCTATGTTGATGTCTATCGTCGACCCCTCGAGTTCCTGGAAGGCAATCACGTATTTCTGAAGGTAACGCCCATGCAAGGAGTTTCCAGATTCGACACAAAGGGAAAGCTCAGTGCAAGATTTGTTGGTCCTTTCAAAATACTAAAACGGGTAACCCCAGTAGCTTACCAGATTGTATTACCATGTCGGATGTGCATGATGTCTTCCATATCTCTCAGTTATAGAAGTACGTGTACGATCTGAACCACATGGTAGATTTTGGTTGGCTAAATCTGAAGGCAAACTTATCTTATGTGGAAGAACCAGTCCAAGTCTTGGAGTTCAAAGACAAAATCGAGCGATTCCACTCATCCGTATACTCTCGAGAAACCATTTGGTTGAAGAGTCGACCTGGAAACTCGAATATGAGATGAAGAAAAAGTTTTCTTCCAATTTTTCAAGTTGTAGGTTCTCTTCTTAAGTTTCGAGGACAATTTTTTTCTTAGTTGGTTATAGTGTAGTGCCCCGTCTCTACATCGTACCCCATTTCCTGTCTACGGGGTGAGCGAAAAAGGAATATTGTCGCTATCGATTTAGTCAGAACCGATTGGTCGGGATTGATTGAATCGATTGAATGGGACCGATTGAATTAAGATCCTTTCCTCATTATAGAATGGTTTCTTAGAAATCAAGTCCCATATTTAGCGGGTTGCGCCTCAAGGATAAACTCTATGGATGAGTCGGGAGAGACCTCCCGTTGCTCTGCTTTTCATGCCGCAATTGCTTCTTTGGCTTTGGTTTTTTGAATGCATTTTCGTAAATGTTTTCGATAATTTTCAAGACTTGCATTTTCGAACTTCGCATTCGTATCAAACTCATTGAATGGAGAAGTGCTCTGATCAAGTGCTTATGCGATTTCAGGTGATTGCGTAGGCGTCGTCTAGCACGACCAACCAGTCTCCCACCTCAAGCAAAAATCAAGGTGAGTGGCTGACCTCCGTCTCCTCGACCCTCTATTTCTAAGCTATCATAAAAACAAACGAGATATACTTGTCTTTATAGTATCGAATTAATAAATTATAGCACGATTCCTCACAAACACTTGTTGTAGAACTGTTTTAACATAAAACTGATGCATGCTTTCTTATGCCATATTTACTATAGATCTGTACAAAACGAAGATTGAATCGATTAACGAGTATCGCAACGATAAGGTAAAGTACCTTAAAAATGGGCTAAGTTCAAAAGAACAAAGAAGAACAGTACGGTCATTGGACAACTTATGCACAAGATGTACTTTCCTTGAACGGTTGCCTAGGCCAAGGAACCGATTCGGCTTAGGATGAACGAGTATAGCAGTGCTAGCAGAACTAGCACAGGTGATTCGAAAACTTTCAAACAGGGCTGGCAATCCGTCGCAAAAGGATCGCCGTCTAACCCAGCTATAGTCCAAGATGGCTTGATATTGCCAGTGACCTTCACACCCTTACAATGCTTTAGTTGATACCCGTGACACAGAATAAATATGGATAGTTGCTAAATGTATGTAATTTTCATATGCTTGCCTCATAAAATGTTTACATGCAATCCATCAGGATGGTTAGAAAGATCACCAAGTATATAACATATTTTATAAAACTTCTTGAACAAATGAGAGCTTGGGTTTAAATTAGCCACCACCAGTACATGTGATCGTACTGACCCTTGCTCTCCATAAGTGCTACGAATCAGGTGGAACGAGCCAACTAGCAAGGCGATGTTCGTGTTTTGAAGCTTCTTCCACACGCCGAAGACTTTCGTTGAACCCTTTTGAAGACTATCTACAACAGTCCAAAGAAGATGTTGTGACTCCCTACCATTCCAGGTGGTTTGTAATTGTTGGTTGTACAAAGGAACGTAATGTATGGAATGACTATCTCATCATTGTTCATTATGAGTCAAGTTTTATTGCATCAAGTTATAATCGATTCATGTAAATGGTGGCCAATATCAATAAAATAAATTTTCTTCTATATCACATATGTTGTTCAATTTCTCTACGTACTCTCTATTATTGCGTTTCGGATAACCTTATGACTTGCCTTGTGCAGACGCAAATTAGGTTTGTACGACATCACAACCGGAGGACGACTATCGATTCTGTAGAATCAGGGCGTGACAGTGGGTGTTCCTGCTCTTCCTACGCAGCGAACTGTTCCATCTGTTCCAGGGGATCTTCCTCCTCCGCCTTCAGTACCTACTGTCACGCCCCGCTCCCGTCACTACAACAAAAAACCCTTTTAATGACAGCTAAAAAGCGTCATTAATGACGAACCATGACGCTTTTTTTCAAAGCAACCATTATGAAAACGGGTGTCATAAATGTTTTTTAAAAGTGTTATAAAAAAACCGTCATGAATAGTTTCTATAAAAGCGTTATGAATAGTTAATATATAGTGCACAATTCAGGACATTTTGAAAGCGTTATGAATAGATAATCTGTATAAGCTCAATGGAGAACATTTATAACACTCAATATTACTGAACTCATCACATTTATAATGCTTAATACTGCACATTATATATTACTTTCCAAAAACTTCTCAATTAAATTTTAAAACAACCACTTTGAACTATATTCACAAGAAAACATCGAAATGTTATATCACCATCTTCATTACATTATCTCAAAATAGGGTATCCAAATACATATATTTACAACTACTACTTAAATGGATCCTCAAAACAAGTAATTACTTTGGCTTCAACTTGAGCACATCAAAACTGTCAACATTACGTGTAGCAAATCCCTGAAAAAGATAAAAACATGGTTCAATATACTTTTTAATATTGCTCATGTACCAAAATATAAACTGAGGAACTGGCATTACCTTTCTAAATCAATCCCTTCATAGGGTTTACAGGTTTCTACATGCCCAGAGAAAAGAGAAATTAGCTACAAATAGAAACCAATCTGATATTGCACAATAAAGCAATAGTTATGTTCCTGGCCTAGATAACTGCTCAAGTAAAACCGATGGTCAGTTGTAGACCTCAAAACAGAATCTAGTCCAATTAATAACTAAGAAGCAAAGCGAAGTGAACTCTTTACAACAGAACACAAATGAAGTGCAAATAATTCAGAGCAGCGAGACTACCAACCTCTAATTGTTCCAAGCAAGCATAACCTCCACTTGACATCTTGCTCCACACAATTGTGAAATCTGTGGGATTCTCAATGATGTCAAGGTTATCTGGAAGTTGTACGCATCAATAAAAATGTTAGGTAGCCACTTCACCAGAAAGCTGGAGCTTATAAGTTATTGAGCCAACAATGTCTATCAAGCCAACATACTAACAGCCCACCCCCTGTATGGGCATGATATCATTTTACTGCAATATTTTAAACCAAACCTTGTGCTCAGATACAATATTAGATAAATCAATTTACCCAAAGGCATGCTACAGTTAACAGATTGCAAAACTACCACTTGCAACTGACATGCAAATTTCAATCATTCCTACAAATTTTTTTTATGGTGTATCTCGACTACATTGATTCATTCATCAACATCCACATCCAGTCCTGACTAAATTATTGTATGTGGGGCTACACAAATCTAGATAATCCAGTCCTGACTAAATTCTTGCATATAGGGCTACTCAGGATATACCTAAAATACAAGCATTAGGATCTAAAACTGTAATCAGATGACACTTTAGTTGGGACATGTTTAGGAAGCAACATTTGTAAGCAATATGAGATACCTACAAATAGTATCAGGATAATAAAAACCAAAAATTTGCTTTCAATTTCTTAAAGAGAATTGAAGTACAAATTTCTCTAATTGGCAAACCAATGAATAGTGTTCAGGTAAATTTAAACCATACAAGATGTATGGAATTTTTGAAAGAGAATCTTAGTACCAGTTTCTGACGCTGGTTCATAGCTTGGAGTTTATGTCGTTCGTACTCATTTCTCCTCCCTTTTTTTCTTAACTGCTCAAACAAAGGATCAATATCAAATTCACTAAAAAAGAAAATAGAATTCTCAAATATTATGCTAAAGATAAACATAAACCACGAATAGGTCATCTTTCATACAAAAATGAAAGTAAAATTAGCTTTTGGAGATCTAGTAATCTGACAAAGAACTATATGAAGAGCATTCTGCAAGTATTAAATCTTATATTTTCTTTGCGAGTTAAGGAAGGCAGAATCGAGTAAGATAGTGATAGAATATCTTGAATAATAAAAATAATTGGCTAGGATGGGGGCTGTGTGGGTGGGGGAGGGCTTGTCAATCAGGAGTTTTAAGTAAATGCATAGACCACCAGATATAGTACCTCTACAGAACATCAAGTCATTATATTCTAGACCTTATTTTTCTTTTAAGCAAGGACATGAAAACTTCATATGCATCAACTACGATACAATAGTTAATGTAGTGCCCCGTCCCGCGAAGTCAATCGGAGGAATCGAAATGCCGACGGCATTCGGACTTAGCCTTGCAACGGCGACTCGAAGACATCGCTCAGGTGGAGTAGTTTCGATGAACTTGCCTCATCTTTGCCTTCACATAATAAATCACGTTTTTTCAACTTGCACAAGTAGGCTTAATAATAAAAAAGATGAATCCACATAGCTAAAGGGAATTATCTCGACGGATCGAATCGAGTTTAGAACATGGGAAACATCCCACGGTCTGATTAGAGTTGGTGCTTAGCATGTTTTGAAAATGACACTCGGTCCTTCATCCCATGGCTTGGGAGAATGAAAGTTGGTATTCGTCACAAACTATGAGTTAGCCTAAGTCATAGGCGTCGCCCGCATACATGCTCTATAAAGCATACACGTTTCCTCGAATACAAGGCTCGGCGTAGCCTTGATCGTCCCACGAGCTAAGTTGTATCGCACGGCTTATGGCATGAGTTTAGGTACCCAAGGAATTTGGTTGTTCAAGTTGAGCATATGTACGGTCCCACGGTTCTACAGCTGCATATAGCCATTCGTTCCCACGGTCGTAAGGCTCGTCACATAGAGTGTGACTTGGACGATAGTGTCGCACAGAATATATTAGAGTATGAGAAGTTCCTATGCACGTTAAGAAGTTCGAGGCGGTCCCTCGGTTGGGAGTCTCGCGTTCCTATCCAAGTTAAGAAGTTTGAGGCGGTCCCTCGGTTGGGAGTCTTGTGTTCCTATCCACGTTAAGAGGTATGAGGCGGTCCCTCGGTTGGGAGTCTCACGATCCCGAGGCACGTTATGCCAAGTGTGATTCGGAGCACGAGTTGCTAAGTATAGTTCCAATCGTACCAATAATTAGGCTATGCATTTACGTGAGTCTAGATGTCTCGTAGGTGCGTGGTCATTGGACACCTTGTCGACAAGGATTTCTGTCTAGACTAGTTATACACTGGGGCACCGAGCCAGTCATCCTAGGAGGTAGACGTTATAGCAGCGCATGTCTTTATTGCGTGGGTAGTCAGGGGCTTTCCATGGGGCTAGCTACCTTGCATCGAAGGACCCGCCGCCTACCCAAGCTACGTCCACGATGGCTTGTCATGCCAGTAGCCTTTCATATAGACAAGTGGCGTGCTAAGCGGCAAATCCGCATGCACGGTATCGGTCGTAATAAAGAAAGTATAAGAACGGTGGATGATTGAGTTATGGAATGTGTGCACGGTATGCACATAAGATATTATAAAGCCTAAGATTTGGCAATGCATAAAGACACGTGCTTTGGCACGAGTTACGGCATCGTACTTGAGTTCTCAACAACGGTTCCACATGTTGGGTTAGACGTTTTGAGTTAAGTCTGGAAAGGCCGTAGGGCAAGTTTGGTTAAGTCAGGTAAGCTCCGAGGCATGACCTCGAGAAGTGAGGCACGGCCGCGTTGTCACAACACGAGTATAGGCAAGACTAAGCGAGGAGGCACTGCCTTAGAAGTATTAAAGCACGAATCGAGTTCATTGCACGATCGAGTCATTACGTCCTAGAGTATGGCACGAAAGACAAGTATGAGCCGATACGTTGACATTGTGAGCACGAGAAAGGTCTAGTGGCAAGTATGAGTTCATTATGAGTGCAAGGTACGGTGACGGTCTAGAGACACAAAATAGACCAAGGCGTCGGTCCTAAAATCGATCCTAAGAAAAGACTAGAAAGACAATCGTAAAGGGACTTGTATCGCACAAAGTAAAATAAACGTGTCAGTTTTGTATGGGTGGGCGAGGAGCTCACTCCACCAGTACAGTTGAGTACTGACACCCACATAGTTTTCATGTGCAGGTGCAGGTAGAAGCTCGTGGTGTGGAGCTCGCTTGGATGCGTCGAGGCACGGAGTTCCTTGGCGACTCAAAGCGTGAGATCCCTGTGAAGACTTGACTTATACGGGACATAATGTATGGATATCGCCTATCCGAAGCATCCGCTGGCTCGAGACAAGTATTACGAGATGAGAGAGAGCTGAGTGATTATAAAGTGAGATGAGTGTATTTGAGTGATTGTAATCTTGGCCTTGCGCCCCAATGTAACCGTTGTTTTAATATCAATAAAGAGCTTCTTTGAATAACTTGTGTTTGTTCTAAATTTTTGCTGCGTGTTCAATGTCTCTGCTTGGGACTTTTGTGCGACAACACCGTTGCAGCCGCTGTAATCGACCGTTATGGAACCAGCCTTGTACGAGCGCAATCTAGGCTCGTGCCGCATCATGCCTTAGCGTGGACGATCGCTCCTATGTGAGCGGGGTATGACTGTAATGCCCCGCTCCGTACGGCGTATTACGCTGAAGCGTTGACTCAACGAGTTGCATTGACCCAAGGAAATATATCGATGCAAAACGATACAAGAGTTAAGTTGTCCCGAGCAACGCATCAAAACTAAGTTGATGCGAAGAGTTACGTTGACCCGAGTAATGCATCGAACTAAGTCGATGCGAAGAGTTGCCTTGTCCCAAAAGAATGCATCGAGTGAATCGATGCGAAGCGCCGCGTTGCCCCGAAGGATGAGTGCGTTGAATCGGCTCGAAGATTCTATAAAATCGAATCGACCAAGGCGCAAGTCCGAATCGAAGCAAGTATTGATTTTAGTTGGTTTCGTGTGCAGGTTATACTTTGACGTGAAAATATTAGAGGTCGATCTTTTGCCATATTTAGTAAGGGGTCCGCAAAATCAAATCGTCACCTTGCGATGGACTGAGACTTGGGCACGCTAAGGCAAATCGGACGTATGATTCAATGAAGCACGAAGTCCTCGCAGGGGGCGTGATGCCGCACGAGCCTGGAGTTGCGCTCGTGCAAGGCAAGATGACAAGTTCACAAATGGTTATCTTTTGATTCAATATTAACAACGAAAGGAAAATAGAGTATACGAAACAATTCTCTTTATTGATATCCGAAACTGAGATTACAAAGGCTTTCAATAGCCTAACAATATATGCCAGATTGGCTACAACACTCAGGTTCTCTCTTGCCCACAATGGATTTCACCGTTCTATACATCATGCCTTCTATATCTCGACCGCATCAATCTAGTTGCGTAGTTCGAGCGTCAATACGATCGTACGCTTTAATGCGCTTCGGTATTCCAAGCCTCAACACGTTCAAGCAACGCTTTGCCGCGAGCCATCCATTCCCTGCACCCTGTATGAAGCTGGTGGGGATCAGTACGTTCATCCTCGCATGTACTGAAGCAAAGATCTTCTTTCCAAACCAACAGTGTAATATTTTCGTTGAATCATGCAACTTAGCTTATGATCTTGCTATGTTCTCCTTAGGGTCAATTTCATGGCATATTCAAAAGCGTAAAGCATGTTATCATAGCAGCATGTTATCGAATTGAATAGACAAGCAAACAAGTATTCTCGTGTTTGATTCGGGGCGCAACTTCTTACCAATTCGACGCACTCGCCCTGGCACCGACGCAAGGTGAATACGCCGCATTCCTTCCCTGTCATATTATATGTGCATTACTAAGCAGGATCTCTATGCGGGACGCATACGCGCCTACACTTTCATCCCATCGTTCCTTAACTATATGAGAGCCGTTGGCGTATCCGTGCCGAAATAGACTAAAGGAGTTCCTTTATTTTCTCTCCTTCTTTTTTTAATTTTTGGTCGGGCTGCCCGGCGTTTCACGGGTTGGGACATATCCCAACAACCGAAACATTTCTGCTGCATACCATCATTTACGGCTTTTCTCATCTTGTTTAAGGATGTGCGCCTACAAAGATTATTCGATTCCCTCATAGGCCAAGCGGTTCCGGGGCGCATCCGACATTTAACTGTTTGGGGGAAACACTCGTGCACGGGAGATATCACATTTTATCTCTCATCCATTATATTCGACCATGCAACGCCCTTATCATTCAGGCAATCAAATTCAAACAACCAAACATAGTCTTGAGTCCGAGACTCAGACTTTATCATCTCGTATCTCTTTCGTTAACTTTCTGTGTTCTTACATTTTATACTTCGTGTCAATGATTCAATGGCAACGTGCCTCAACTCAATGCTCGTCAATCGAACGTCCCGAAGGTCTCGAACACCTTTCGAGGTACCATGTCATATCCGACAGTTCCGCCACATTCATGCTATAACTGTATTCTCTCACAACGAAGCCATCTTTTTATTATCCCGTGCACGCAGGCACGTTTTGACCGTATTTTGATGTTCTATAACTTAGCATTCAATGTTCGGGGCTTATGCGCTAGGGCGCTCGCCTATTGTCTTTCAATATTCTAGCCGTTCTAACTCGTGCGCGAAAGCACGGTATGGTTCGTGCACTAAGGCACTCGCCGAGTACAGTTATCCCATGTTCTTGCGGCTTGCGTACCGAGGTGCTCGTATTTGGGATATCCAATGTTACATAGCGACTCGTACATTTGATGCACGTTTCTTTTCAATTGTTCTAACTTAGTGTTCGGCTCACACTATGATTTATCTCCGATCGGACCATGCCCGTGGCATCGATATGTTAACTTAGCATATAATAATATATTTGACTTATCAAATGAAGAAGTAAAAAGAATTCAATCCTTCCACCTTGAGTCGATACGCCTTTGTCGTTTCGCCGAGCCGATGCGGCTCAATTTCATAACTTTGTTGCACGGCCACTCTCCTGACTTAGCCATTCGAGCACTTCGTGCTTCATTGAATCATACGTCCGATTTGCCTTAGCATGCCCAAGTCTTAGCCCGTCACAAGGCGACAATTTGATTTTGTGGACCCCTTACTAAATATTGCAAAAGATTGACCTCTAATATTTTCCCGTCAACGTATAACCTGCACACGAAACCAACTAAAATCAATACTTGTATCGATTCGGACTTGCGCCTTGGTCGATTCGATTTCATAGAATCTTCGAGCCGATTCAACGCGCTCATCCTTCGGAGCAATGCGGTGCTTCGTATCGATTCACTCGATGCATTCTTTCGGACAAAGCAACTCTTCGCATCGATTTAGTTTGATGCATTACTCGGGTCGACGTAACTCTTCGCATCGACTGAGTTCATTGCGTTGCTCGGGACAACATAACTCTCGTATCGTTTGCATTGATACATTTCCTTGGGTCATCGTGACTCGCTGAGTCAATGCTTCAGCGTAATGCGTCGTACGGAGTGGGGCATTACAGAATATACCACTCAAAATAAGGTTCATCCTCGAACCAAAACCAACACTCCGACTAAGTATTTTATAGATCATTTCACAATCTCATCCTACCAATGTAGTTCAGTTTCACACTATCTCACAAGCTTTTTCATTAATATTTCAAGTCTTCCCTGCAGCTCGATTTGAATTTTGTATACAACTCGACTTGGATCCATACCTATATTCAAGGCGTCCCGAAAATATATGTATTTCGACCAATTCTAGTGGTAGCAAATTAGAACAAAGCTGACAGGTAAATTTCAATCCTATGCTTGCCATCTCGTATCTCGATCGGACTTATCCTTAGCAACCGTTCTCGAAATTTTCATCGTATACGTATATTCGATACATATGTGATTCATTCAATAAGGTTACCACATACGACGCGATTCAAAATAACATATCTCACTTCGTATGTTTCATATGGACTACCAACTCTATGCGTCGCGTCAAGCCGTCGTGCATCTAATCACAACTAGTCTTCGCAATGCCTTGCGTTCGAAGTCGCCACCCAACAATTTTCGAAGTCTGGCTTATGCAACTTATTTCGATACGATTTCCTTTGTTGACTTGCAAATGCATCAACGTTCAGGACTACGTCCGCTAGGTTACTTACATAGTCCTCGTGCTTAACTTCTCCCTACGCAACTTTAAATTGACATTGCACAAAGGCCACAATCTATCCGACACGAAAGTTTATATCAATGCGACGGTGCTCAGGACAACGATCGCCTTAGCACGAAGGTCTTTAAGATGCGTCTTACATTTGATTTCCTAACGAATAGGAATTCACTAGCCAAATTCCCAACTTATCCATCTCGCAACATCGAATATACTTCGATTCACGCAAGCTCAATTATAAGGTGAATCCGAATCTAATGACATGACTCGTAAGTCATTCTCTTATCGTTTCTCTCTCGTACATAGCACGATTCTCACACTCGCCTATCTGAATCACCGAGTTCGTTGATGAATTTCAAGTTCGATTGTCGACCAACATAACCATTCAAGTATTCATCCAACGAATACTCAAAATCTAGCTACATCATTCTCAATTGAAAGGTGTTCCAACAATTTCTGATTGCCTAGACTTATCGTCAACATGCACCATATTACATTTGTTATCGATGTAATCTCATATGCGATGTCGCATGGGTCATCTTACGGTCTGCAGCATTTAATTTGATTTGGCGGTCAAGTCTTCTAGGGTCAGCTGCCCCGAAGCTATGCTCGATAACTGTGGATCATCACCGAAGGACAGTTTACTATGAACCAAGCTATATCTTATTTCGGAGCCAAATCACGTTCCAACGATTCTATCGGACTAACCCAAATCCATACACAACCATTTCTATCGGCGCAACTGATACGCAACTATCCTTCGAGTCAAGTCATGCACTACCATCGATGATTTTGCTATTCACGATGCATCTACTCGTATTAAGTTCGAGTTCTTATTTGCGGGTCGACACACGAGATGCTATAAGCTTCGAACAATTGTCGATGACTTATAGTCTCGTCTTGATTAATCACAAAGTTCAGGATCAACCAGTTCGTTCCATCTCGCATTGTTACTTACAAAAAAATTTTGATAGCACAAGGCGCACTCCATTTTGTATTCTCACATTGTGCTTACGTTTCCTTATGTATTGATCTCGATACGCCGTATCAATTTCGATAGAGTAAGGGTCAACTTTGAGACCGTTTCAACGTCGACAACTTACATTGCATATATCCAAGTTCGCAACAAACTTTTCCATATGCACCAACTCATTTTCCGATTTGCCGCATCCCGCTATACTTTGATCGTGTAACTGAGTTACCGATTATCTAACATCGAACCCTTAAGTCATACGATCTCGCCCTCTAAGTTTCGTATGTTTTTCAGTCGTACTCAAATAAGTGTTGCCGTAACGTAACCAACTATTTCTTAGGCACGATTACTCACGTCAACCAACTCTTCACCGAAGTCGCACATCGTACGATTCGATTACAATTCGCATCGCCCAATATTCTTATCAAAGTCGCAAGTCGTGCGATTCGATTCGTCTCGTCCAACCTTTCTTCGAGATCGCAAGTCGTATGACTCATTCGCCTAGCCGAACATTTCTATCGATATCACAAGTCGTGCGATTCGATTCGTCTTGCCCAACATTTCTACCGAGATCGCAAGTCGTGCGACTCATTTGTAAGCTCGAGTTTTCCTTTCCCGTCGGTCCGATTATTGCTTCAAGGCATAATCGTTCCGCTAGTCTCGGTCGTCCGACCAACTTATCATTTTCGTCCGACGTATCATTCATTGATACGAGTCTCGCCTTATCGTCCCAACCAATTTTCGAAGAACACTTGCATCAACATACCGTCATACAAATTTCCAATCGAGTCTCGGTACTCTTCCGTCCATTACGGATAAACCTTTCGCAATTCTCGCTATGCGTCGATGCAATTTATCGCACAAGTGCTATACCATATACAACTCGGAATCGAGTCATTCTTTACCTACGTGGTATGGCATATACCACTCAGAATTCAAGACATTTCCCTCATACTATACTTACTATAAACCGACAATCTCTTCCGACTCACGATTTCCACAGTGATCGTGCTTGATCACAACCGTAACTTTTATTCTATCAAAACCCGACACAACTCGATCAATGTTCTCGTTTGCCAACATAAGTTTGGTGTGCAACCGAACGATTCATTCTATCGATTTATGATTTCAATTCTTTCCTTACGTTGCATCTCATGCAATAATTTATCTCGATATACGTTGCACCTCGTGCAATAATTTTACTTCCGATACGCGTTGCACATCGTGCTACGATTTATTTTCGACATTTCATTTCACTTTGTACAACAATTTATTTCCAATTTCCTTTGCACTTCGTGCAATGATTAATTTGATATGCGTTGCACCACATGCAATAATTTTTACTTCCAACATGCGTTGCACATCGTGCAACAATTTATTCCTGACTTTCCAAGTCAATGCTCAATCCGTTTAACACATTCGGTATTGGCTTATCACTTATCACTTTTATTTTAACGCATATTCACTATTAACTCGTTGCACTTCGTGCATCATTTTATTTCTCTTTCAATATGTTACATTGCAACAACATCCCAAATCGTATTTCATAATTTGTTGCGCTTGCAGCAACTAACATTTTTACGGCTCATTGCATTCAACACAATATACCCTTCGCGACTTTCTTAGCAAACATCGTGTAACTTCAAAAACACATGCGACAAAATTATACGATTTGTATTAGACTTACTGTATGGAACATCCAGTGCGGCATCGAGTAGAGTCAGGAGTGATATCAAGTGGTGGTGGGCAACTTTTAGAATTGTAATGAAGCGAGCGTCCAGAGGAAATTGAGCCTAGAGCTCTGATACCAATTTGTCACGCCCCGACCCGAAATCACCCGAATCATCGTTCTCTCAGGAGGCATGATGCCACACGAGCCTGGAGTTGCGCTCGTGCAAGGCAAGATGACAAATTCTCAAATGGTTATCTTTTGATTCGATATTAACAACGAAAGAAAAACAGAGTATACGAAACAATTCTCTTTATTGATATCCGAAACTAAGATTAGAAAGGCTTTCAATAGCCTAACAATATATGCCAGATTGGCTACAACACTCAGGTTCTCTCATGCCCACAAAGAATTTTACCGTTCCATACATCATGCCTTCTATATCTCGATCGCATCAATCCAGTTGCGTAGTCCGAGCGTCAATGTGATCGCACGCTTTAATGCGCTTCTGCATTCCAAGCCTCAACACGTTCAAGCAACGCTTCGTCGCGAGCCATCCATTCTCTGCACCCTGCATGAAGCTGGTGGGGTATCAGTATGTTCGTCCTCGCATGTACTGAAGCAAAGATCTTCTTTCCAAACCAATAGTGTAATATTTTTGTTGAATCATGCAACTTAGCTTATGATCTTGCTATGTTCTCCTTAGGGTCAATTTCATGGCATATTTGAAAGCGTAAAGCATGTTATCATAGCAGCATGTTATCGAATTGAATAGACAAGCAAACAAGTAACCTCGTATTTGATTCGTGGCGCGACTTCTTACCAAGTCGACGCACTCGCCCTTGCACCGACGCAAGGTGAATACGCCGCATTCTTTCCCTGTCATGTTATATGTGCATTTCTAAGCAGGATCTCTATGCGTGACGCATACGCACCTACACTTTCATCCCATCGTTCCTTAACTAAATGAGGGCCGTTGGCGTATCCGCGCCAGAATGGACTAAAGGAGTTCCTTTCTTTTCTCTCCTTCTTTTCTCAATATTTGGTCGGGCTGCCTAGTGTTTCATGGTTGGGTCACATCCCAACAACCGAAACATTCCCGATGCATACCATCATTTGCGACTTTTCTCTTCTTGTTTAAGGATGTGCACCTACAAAGATTATTCGATTCCCTCCTAGGCCAAGCGGTTACGGGGCGCATCCGGCATTTAACCGTTTGGGGGAAACACCCGTGCACGGGAGATATCACATTTTATCTCTCGTCCATTCCATTCGACCATGCAACGCCCTTATCATTCAAATAATCAAATTCAAACAACCAAACATAGTCTTGAGTCTGAGACTCAGACTTTATCATCTCGCATCTCTTTCGTTAACTTTCTGTGTTCTTACGTTTCATACTTTGTTTCAATGATTCAATGGCATCGTGCCTCAACTCAATGCTCGTCAATCGAACGACCCGAAGGTCTCGAACACCTTTCGAGGCACCATGTCATATCCGACAGTTCTGCCACATTCATGCCATAACTGTATTCTCTCGCAACGAAGCCATCTTTTTATTATTTCGTACACGCAGGCATGTTTCGACCGTATTTTGATGTTCTATAACTTAGCATTCAATGTTCGGGGCTTGTGCGCTAGGGCGCTCACCTATTGTCTTTCAATGTTCTAGCCGTTCTAACTCGTGCGCGAAAGCACGGTATGGTTCGTGTACTAAGGAACTCGTCGAGTACAGTTATCCCATGTTCTTGCGACTTGTGCACCGAGGCGCTCGCCTTTGCGATATCCAATATTCCATAGCGACTCATGCATTTGATGCACGTTTCATTTCAATTGTTCTAACTTAGTGTTTGACTCACACTATGATTTATCTTCGATCGGACCACGCCCATGGCGTCGATAGGTTAACTTAGCATACAATGATATATTTGACTTATCGAATGAAGGAGTAAAAAGAAGTCAATCCTTCCACCTTGAGTCGATACGCCTTTGTTATTTCGCCAAGCCGATGCGGCTCGATTTCATAACTTTGTTGTACGGCCACTCTCCTGACTTAGCCATTCGAGCACTTCGTGCTTCATTGAATCATACGTCCGATTTGCCTTTGCGTGCCCAAGTCTCAGCCCGTCACAAGGCGACGATTTGATTTCGCGGACCCCTTACTAAATATTACAAAAGATCGACCTCTAATATTTTCCCGTCAACGTATAACCTGCACACGAAACCAACTAAAATCAATACATGCATCGATTCGGACTTGCGCCTTGGTCGATTCGATTTCTTAGAATCTTCGAGCCGATTCAACGTGCTCATCCTTCGGGGTAACGCGGCACTTTGCATCGATTCACTCGATGTATTCTTTCGGACAAGGCAACTCTTCACATCGATTTAGTTTGATGCATTACTCGGGTCGACGTAACTCTTCGTATCGACTTAGTTTAATGCGTTGCTCGGGACAACGTAACTCTCGTATCGTTTGTATCGATACATTTCCTTGGGTCAACGCGACTCGCTGAGTCAATGCTTCAGCGAAATGCGTCGTGCGGAGCGGGACATTACAATTCTGATGGAGGAATAGCAAGGCCGGCTGCTGTGGTTGCTCTCGCTGGCCAGTTGGGAAAATAGGGGAGTCCTATATTGGTCTTCATCCCCGACTCAGGCTAGTAGCAGCTTCGGGCGGTGGCTTCCTTTTGACCAGGAAGTGATTAGCTCTGTCACCGCCTCGCCCGCGCTATTGTGAGCTTGTACCGTATTTTCAACTTTTTTACTTCTGTGTATGTAACTACGAAGAGTCTGTAATAGATCTTTGTAGCCACATGTTTTTATATATAGAAGCTTTCTTATTCCCTTTACTTTTGTCTCCAGAATAAAGAGGGAATCTTCATAATGGATTTGCCTGACCAGAGATAATATGGACGTGGTAAGCTTGATCTTTGCCGGGGTATAGAACAACAATCCAGAGGTAATATGGACGTGAAATGTTTTCTAGACCGTCAGGATAATCATAGAACTAATACGAGAAGAACGACTACTCAGAGGTAATGTGGACAAGGTAGTCGCATCTTCCAGGCATAGAAGAGCAATCCAGAGTTAATGTAGACGTGAAGTGCTTCATCTACTTGAGAGAATATATCAGAGGGAGAGCAAGAGATCCCCTTACCAGAACTCATGGGCACTCTTTTCAGGGGATGTGGGTGCCTATGCTGGTTCTGCCTTCAGACGTAATACTTCTTTAGGAACTTGCCGTTGATGGGCATCATTCGCAAGTCCCCATTAGGCTTAGCAAGCCGATAAGCACCGTTGGAGTACACCGTTTCTATAACAAACGGTCCTTCTCACTTGGGCTAAAACTTCCCAGCCGTCTTGTGGGTCATCACCATCGGTCTCCGTACTGCCAAGACAAGGTCGCCCAACTAGTAGGATCTTTCGCGAACCTTTTTGTTGAAGGCCCCAGAGATGCGAGCTTTGTAAAGCTCAATCCTTTGCTGCACGAGCAAGCGCTTTTCATCCAATGCTTTTAGCTCTTGTAACCGCCTATGTTGATTGTCTTCAACGGTTAACTGATTAGTGATGGCTTTCCATAAGGACGAGATTTGAATCTCCAAGGGGAGGACAGCTTCGCTCCCATAGACCAAGGAGAATAGTGTACTGCCTGTAGGTATACGAACAGTCGTATGGTAGGCCCATAGACATTCGCCTAACTTCTCACTCCAGTCGCGTTTGTTCGAGGAGACGGCCTTTTTGTGGAGTATGACAATGGTTTTGTTGAATGCCTCAACCAATCTATTAACTGCCGGGTTGTAAGCTGTTGACGTCATATTCTGAATTCGGCTTTGGTCACAGAACCGGTAGAATGCATGGCTTACGAACTAAGGACCATTATCGTGAATGATCCTTCTGGGAACTCCGAAGCGGTAAATGACGTGATGTTTGATAAAATTGATCACGTTAGAAGTCTTTACCTCTACCAATGGTACTATTTTTGCCCATTTGGAGAAATAATCCGTAATAGCGAGGATGAACCAGTATCCTTTGGAGGATGGTGGACTGACTGGCCCCACGATATCCATTCCCCAAGTTTCGAATGGCCACGAGGCCACCGTGGGGTATAAATATTCTGAAGGTCGATGGATGAAATCTACATGGAATTGGCATGCCCGATATTTCTTTGCATACTCAACAGCATCTGCCATCATAGTGGGCCAGTAGTAGCCCATACGGTGCTGCTGGTCTTGTAGCTTGGGGCCCGGCTGGTGGGCTCCGCAAGTTCTATCATGCACTTTTCTTAATGCTTCTTGTGCCTCTGTACGAGACAAAAAGCATAAGAGAAGTCCGTCGTATGAGCGACATTATAGCATTTTGGTGGCCGAATCGTAGAAGAAACGGAGTGAGCGCCTCCTAATAGAAGCTGATTCTCTTGGGTCTTCAGGCAGAATCCCATAGACTGCATAGTCTATAAATGGGAACCGCTAATCCCTTGTCCCTTCATCAATTCCTACTTGTAACGAGTAGTTCTGACATGCGCGCAGGGCCTTCTTTGGACAGACTAACTCCTGGCCCATTACTGAAACGGTATAATGAGATCCAACGGGGGCGGCCAAAGAAGCGGTGAGACAGACTAGTGCATCGGCCTCCAAGTTCTACAACCGTGGCACATGTTCTATAAAGAATCCTGTGAAAGTAGAGATAATGTCGATTGCCTCCTGGTGGTAAGGGATTAAGTCCTCATATCGCACTTTATACTGACCTCGAACCTGACTGATAATCAATTTTGAGTCTCCATAGGCCTCGATGTAGTCAACCCCTAGTTGTTTGGCAAGTTGGAGTTCGATAATGAGGGCGTTATACTCTGCTCATTCTGATTCGGAAGGGATTCCTTCTCTTGCCCTCATGTGGGCCCATGCTGGAGCCGATGCTCTGACTGTCGGTCAAATGACCGATGATACGACCATCGAAGCAAGGGCCCAAGGAATTGCTACAAGGACAGTCTCGATGATCAAGGTGGTTGTAGAGAGGACTATGCCCCCCGAACCATCGAGCGTCTCATCGACGGCTCCTTCTGTGTCCACTCTAGTACAAGGGCATAGTTTACCTCTTGCTTTTGCTCCTAGTCCTTGCGTTGCGGCTTCTCTAGTGACTTTAATGAGTCTGGCTGATAAGGAATATTGTATCCAACTTCTACTAGAGGCCATCTGCAATGCTTTGACTCATAGTATAGAGGGCGTCTTGCACGGTCAGTCGTTCGTCGGATGGATCTGGGACCTAGTGGAAGGTCAGTTGCAGCTCTTTTATA
Source organism: Iris pallida (assembly GCA_029216955.1). Lineage (NCBI taxonomy): Eukaryota > Viridiplantae > Streptophyta > Magnoliopsida > Asparagales > Iridaceae > Iris > Iris pallida. The sequence goes on from JANAVB010021996.1 coordinate 4,754,287, forward strand.
ATTACACAGAATATGAGGCTCAGGTCGTGATTGCAAAAGGATTGTTGGCTGACTTAAAAATCGTTGCCCTGGAACTCCATGGTCTCGATCGCACCCTGCCAGTCTTAGCTACAGCAGAACTGGAGAAGGTGGTTTCTGAGGAGTCCCGCCAAGAGCAGATGCGTCGGGCTCTTTCTGATCGACTTGTGGAGGTCGAATCAAAGATTGTCGAACTGGCTGACGTCGAAGAGGCTCGAGTCCGTCGTCGCACAGCCACAGAGGAGCACTGCAGAGACCTTCGGCAACAGATTCAGAAGCTGACGGATGCTCTGGTCCTTGCTGAAGATGTCCTGAAGGAATCAGATGACCAGGGAGATGTCCTTCGCCAACGCTCGGAGACTGACTCGAGAAAAGGACGTGGATATCAATACCCGTCAGGCCGAGTTGACTCTTGCGCGTCAGGCTTGGACTCTGTCGGAGATGAGACTATCAGACGCCAGAAGGCCGAAAGGAGGGCCCGAGCATCGATCGCACAGCAGAAGGCTCAACTGAGGAGCCAGCTGGAAGACCTTCAGGACCAATCTTTCCAATTTTGACTTCTTGCTTCTTCTTGTCCCTCAGTTTATGAGAGACCATATGTATTTTTTTTATAGAAAACACTGTCTTCTTTATATCTGAAGTTTTTGTTTTCCCTTCTCTGTTCTGTCTATCTTCATGGTTGTGAACCCTGTACAGAGATGAGAATTCCCTCAGAGGGGATAGATTTATTGGGGACGAGGTGTTTACTCAGAGGTTATGTGGACATGGCAAATACGGGAGTTTTTATAGAGACACTTTCCTTACTTAGAGGTAATATGAACATGGTAAGGATAGACTCTTCTAGGGTATAGAACGACTCAGAGGTAATATGGACGTGAAGGGTTCTATAGATGACGATTGTATGGAATCGTCAGGAGAAGGGTGTCACGCCCAGATTCGTAGAGTCATTTATTCACATATTTTATCTCTTGGAATCGATCGTCTTCGCTTGGGCGTGACGTCGCACAAGTCTGGTATTTCACTTGTTCAAGGCAAAGATGGTACATAAATGGGTTATCTTCAAATAGGAACACATCGCAGCGGCAGAAGCAGATAAATTGAAGTTAATAAGGACAATCTTTTTTATTGAATAGAAATACATCACTTCTTTATAGCAGCGGAGATAAAAGGATAACATGAAGCCACACAGAGATGTATAGAACTTTATTCTCTTTATCGATAATTGAAGAAGAGTACAAGACTCGTATTGAAGTACAATGCTTACAACACATCTCACTTTACATTGGAAACCAACTGAACAATGCTATAAAGCTTACATTTGATACTTTGATACATTGGATTACAACTCGATATACCGACTTGGCTTACAACTCACTGGTACAACTGATTACAATGTTCTATACATTATGCCCTTTATAAACAGAAGATATTATCTTGCACAAGGAGAGCTTCTGCATGCCCAACAAATCTTCGATGCCGCGGAACCAATCAAGCCAATCATCGTGTGCAGAACATCCCAAGCACGAGCACCTTCCCACAAAACGTGGGTCAGCACATCATCTATGTACTGGCTGATGGAACTGGGGATTCCTAGGACCCTTCCTTTGGTGTGCGTATTGATCGATAGAAAGATAAACAGATCTAATACGTGTTCTAACCCTTCATCGGCGGAAACTAGGGTTCACGAATTATACCTGCGACGGAAAGGAGACAAGTAATTCCTGGCAATCTCGAGCGGATGACCCCAAGATCTTTTGCACGTATTCCTTCCTCGAGTTGGACGTCGTGTGGGCGACGATCTTTCAACCTTTTCTTCTCCTTGGCAGCACTCTATTTCTCTCCTTACGTGAATCACGAATTTAGAGAAAATTCCAGATTTCTGATCAGTAATCTGGCGGCCAGAGAATAGAGGATATATATAGGCTACGGCAGGGACCATGAGGAGAAATTAGGGTTAGGCCTCCTAACGGATCTGGATATCCCGTGTTCAGCCCGAACACACAATCCAGGCCCATTAACAATAGCTCGGTCTACTAATGAGCTATTGTTGCACTACCTCCCTAATCCTAAATTATGTTTGTGGGCTCCTTTTATTATATGCTCGTTTGGCTCCCCATGTTATGATATCGTATGTCCGTCGATCAAATTAAGTTACTGACAACTATATTGATTCGACATCTTTTATCCTTAAGTAGTACCGCTCAACTTTATTTGTCATGTCGGATATAATCCACCTGCAGGGTTTACATGACAATCCTTATGAGCTCCTTAAGAGGATATCAAATCGGTACATGGATTCCATTTATAATCAGCAGCCCATCATACATACAATGTTATTACCCAATTCATAGAGGTTGTTGATCCATAATGAATCTCACTCTTTTATGAGTCAAAGTAATGCACACTGCATATACATGTCCATTATTATATCCGGATTAAGAGTACAAGCATCCATAATAACAGAGGTGTTTGTTCTCTTATGTAGTCAGTACAAAGAGAACAACCTCAAGTGGTCCTGTTCAATACACACAAAGTGTACTAGTGTAAACCTATAGTCAAGATAGACTAATACCAGATTACACTACAACCTTTCCAATAGATTGTCCAAGTCCATCTAGGTTGTGAACTATTTATATACTCCATAGTAAACTGATAATATGATCTTCTGTGTGACACCACACACCATATTATCTACAATATAGAATATCAGACATTTACATTAACACTTGCAACAAATACAATATGCAAACATTTGTCCATATGATTCTCATTCAAAATTTAAGGAAATAAGGTTACTACAAAAGTGATGCTTTTAGTATATAACCCTAACACTGGCGAGCAGAATCCAACCCACTCGCCTAAACCAACATTTATGTAACCATTTAAGCAACATTTATTAAGTGATCTTTCTATTTGGGACCTAGCATCAGTTTATAGTTCATGGGCAATAATCATTATGAAACATGTAAATATACTCTTAGCAATATTCATGTGGACGTATCATTAAAGTATTCTTGGTATTATCATGCAAAGACATCATTGAAGCATCGTTAACATTAACATCTTAAACATGATATGACAATTCTCACTTCAAGCATCACTTAACATGTATGTTATGTTTGAGCAGTGGTTATAGCAAGGCATCTTTCTAGCATACTGAATTTAACATGTTAAGCAGGTTCTCATATTGAAAGGCTACACACAGCACCATTTACTCGGCACGTTAAGCACGCAAGTTAAACCAACACATATATTGAGTATGTCACATTTAAGTGATTTCTTACCAACAGCCAACTCCTCGTACCTGTATCAAATACAGGTTAACTGTTACACTTACTCTGCCTGCACAAAATATTCATTAGCGTGCATCCTTACAACATGATCATTGGTGTTTGTGCACTATTTTCAGACGTTGCCATATAGGACTTCGAAAGGTAATCGGCGCACCATTCCACCAGGTTGTGAGTCCGAATGGAATGTCCCGATACTACGTACCCTTAAAGTACGTTTACACTTCCCGCATGGTCGGATCGGTCCCCTAACGTCCCGGGGTACCGTCCAAGGAAGCAGTTACCCCCTTGTATACAAGTTTTCACTGACCATGCAAATGTGTGTCCGACTAGATCGTGATCATAAAACACATGGTGAAATATTGAAATAAGTAAAGGCAACAGTGCATTATTCAACTCATCCATGTCGTTTTCAACGACTCATTATTTCTAATATTTCTGTCATTTCACTTGGTGATCTCGACGATCCCAAGCCTCATCATTTCTCATTCATTGCTACATTGCAATATTTCTCATTATGTTCCTTCTAAGGAGGAACAAACAGCATTCATTCATTTCAAAGGGACCTATAGCATTTCATTCATTTTATAGGAACAATAGCATATTCAATTCATTTCTCAAGAATCATTCATGCAGCATCTCCTTATTCAAGTAATTCATTCATTTCATCAACATTAAGAATAAGGGACTTTATCAATTCATTCTCAGGCATCAAGTTACATTAGAGTTCGAGTGTTATTTGTTCAACAGTTCAATATTCATGTCTTATTCATTTCAACGATTTCCAGCATATGCATCTATATCGATTTAGCAACTAAAGCATCGCATCACAATTATTCAACATTCAAGGTAAGAAACATTACGGACATATTTATAGTGTCACGTTATTCCATTTATTAAGCATGCAGGAGAAAGGAGGACAGTTCCACTTGCCATGCATAACGGTCTTCCTGCTCCGATCACATTTATCTTCCAATGGACATGGCTCCATCGACGAGCCACGTTCCAATATTTAATCCGTCCAGCCAGCTAAGAGAGACTGCATCAGTCTCAACTCTCTTGATCTCCAACACAAGTCACGGTCCAACATTCGGATCCTATCCAACAAGCCAACCAAATGCCTCGCCCGGAGCGGGGCATTACTGTCACGCCCCGACCCGGAATCACCCGAATGATTATCCTCGCATGGGGCGTGATGCCGCACGAGCCTGGAGTTGCGCTCGTGCAAGGCAAGATGACAAGTTCTCAAATGGTTATCTTTTAGTTGAACATTAACAATGAAAGGAAAACAGAGTATACGAAATGATTCTCATTATTGATATTCGAAATCGATATTACAAAGGCTTTCGATAGCCCAACGGAATTTGCCAGATTGGCTACAACACTCAGGTTCTCTCTTGCCCACAAAGAATTTTATCGTTCCATACATCATGCCTTTTATATCTCGGTCGCATCAATCCTGTCGCGAGTTCGAGCGTCAATGCGATCGTACGCTTCAATACGCTTCGGCATTCCAAGCCTCAATGCGTTCAAGCGAGGCTCCGCCGCGAGCAGACCAATCCCTGAACCTACTAGCAAACTAGTAGAGGATTAGTACTTTCGTCCTCGCTGTACTGATCAAAAACCCCCTTAACAAACCGACATTTAGTATTGTATTGATTCATGCAAACATACAATTTAGTTCTCTTTCTATGTTCTCCTTAGGATGAGTTCATAGCATATTCGAAGACTGTAAAGCATGGCAAGCATGTTATTCAATTCGCATAAGTAAGCAGGCAAGCAATCCCGTATTTGATTCGTGGCACAACTTAGCAATATCGATGCACTCGCCCTTGCACCGACGCAGGGTGATTACGCCTATCCGTTTTCACTTTCAAGTTATAAGTGCCCTCTATTCGGATCCATCCATGCAGGATATACGTATACCTTGCACTTCCAAACCCATCGCCCTTAACTATATAAAGGTCACTAGCTTTTCGGGCTAGAATGGACTTATATTTATCGAATCGAAACATAAGACGATGTTAACTCCGTGCGGTTGCTAACCAACATTAGGGCCATCGAAATAATCGCAGCAAGTGGCTTAACACATTCACCATAAGGTCGCTACCCGTCTAGTCGAAGTGGCGCCAACAATACCGAAAACGAATCCCTCCTAGGCCAAATGGTCCAAACGCCCTGGTGCGCCGCATTCGAGGGATTACCCATGCACGGGCTTTTATATCTTTAAGTCCATTTGACCATGCAACGAATCCTATCTTTCATACAACCTAGCAAGTTCGCTTATCTCTATTTCAATTGGCACGATGCCCAAATGTCCTCAACGAACGCCCGAAGGCCGCGAACATTTCGAATGGCACCATGCCGCATTATCATCTCGTATTTCTCCGTTAACTTTCTATGTTCTTATGTTTCATACTTCGTTTCAATGTTCAATGGCATTATACCTCAACTCAATGTTCATCAACCGAACGACCCGAAGGTCCCGAACACCTTTCGAGGCATTATGTCATATCCGACAGTTCCACCACATTCATGCCACAACTGTATTCTTTCGCAACGAAGCCATCTTTTGTGATCTCGTGCACGTAGGCACGTTTCGACCGTGTTTCCGATGTTCTATGACTTAGCATTCAATGTTCGTGGCTTGCGCGCTAGGGCGCTCCCCTATTGTCTTTCAATGTTCTAGCCGTTCTAACTCGTGCATGAAGGCACGGTATGGTTCATGCACTAAGGCACTCGCCGAGTACAGTTATCCTATGTTTTTACGGCTTGCGCACCGAGGCGCTCGCCTTTGCGATATCAAATGTTCCATAGCGACTCGTACGTCTGCCTTACGATTCATTTCAATTGTTCTATCTAGTGTTCGACACGCACTACATTTATCTCTCTATCGAGCCACGCCCGTGGCATTGATAGGTTAACTCAGCATTCATTGATATGTATTTTACTTAAGCATGACGGAGTAGAAAAGAGAGTTAATGTCCCCCCACCTTGAATCGATATGTCTTGTCGTTTCGCCGAGCCGTTACGGCTCGATTTTATAACTTCGTTGCACGGGCAACTCTCCTGACTTAGCCATTCGAACACTTCGTGCTTCATTGAATTATACGTCCGATTTGGCTTACCGTGCCCAAGTCTCAGTCTGTCGCAAGGTGACGATTTGCTTTCGCGGACCCCTTACTAAATAAGGCAAATGATCGACCTCTAACATTCCAGCGTAAACATATAGCCTGCATATGAAACCAACTAAAATCAATACTTGCATCAATTCAGACTTGCGCCTTGGTCGATTCGATTTCGTAGAATCTTCGAGCCGTCTCAACGCACTTATCCTTTGAGGCAACGCGGCGCTTCGCATCGATTCACTCGATGCATTCTTTGGGACAAGGCAACTCTTCGTATCGACTTAGTTCGATGTGTTGCTCGGGATAACTTAACATTTTGTATCGATTCGCATCGATACGTAATCGGGTCAACGCAACTCTTCGAGTCAACGACTCAGCATAATGCACCTTGCGTAGCGGGGCATTACATAATATACCACTCAAAACAAGGTTCGTCCCGAACCGAAACCAATACTAAATTTCCAAGGGTTTCATTAGATCGTTCCACGATCTCGTCTCACTATCGTTTGGATCGTACAACTTAGTTTGGAATCATACACATATTTTAGGCGTTCCACCAATATATGCATTTCAGCCAAGCTCAGTTGTAAGATATTGGTACAACGCTAACATGTAACTCTTATTCTCAATCACTTACCATCTCGTATTATCGATCGGACTTGGCTCTATTACTTGTTCCCGCAATTCTAGCACACATGCATATTGATACATACGCGATCGTCCAACATAAGTCAATGCACAAGATGCGATTCAAAAATCGCATTTTTCATTTTGAAAGTTTCATCGGGACTATTAATTTTATGCGTTGCGTCAAGCCGTCGCGCATCTAATTTATTTTCGAAGTTTCGCTATGCACTTATCTCGATACGGTTTTCTTCATTTACTTGCAAATGCATCAACGTTCAGGACTATGTCCGCTAGGTTACTTACCTAGACACCGTGCTCAAATTCTTCCGACGCAAGTTTAAATTGACATTGCACAAAGGCCACAATCTATCCGACATGAAGGTTTACATCAAGGCGACGGTTTGTTCAAGGCAACGATCGCCGTGACACGAAGTCTCTACGATACGCCTTACGTTCGATTTCCTAACGAGTAGGAATTCACTAGCCACATTTCCAACTTATCCGTCTCGTAACATCGAATGTAAGTTTCGATTCACGCAAGTTTAATTTCAAGGTGAATCTGAATCTAACGACATGACTCGTAAGTCATTCCCTTATCGTTCTCTCTCGTGCATAGCACGAATCTTGCACTCGCCTATCCGAATCACCAAGTTCGTTGGTAAATTTCAAGTTCTATCGTCGACCAACATAACCATTCGAGCATTCATCCGACGAATACTCAAAATCTAGCTACATCATTCTCAATCGAAAGTTGTTCCAACAATTCTCGATCACCTAGACTTATCGTCAACATGCACCATGTTATATTTGTTATTGGTGCAATCTCATATGCGATATCGCTTGGGTCGTCTTACGGTCTGCAGCATTCAATTCGATTTGGAGGTCAAGTCTTCTAGGGTCAGCTGCCCCGAAGCTACGCTCAATAATTGTGGATCATCACCGAAGGACAGTTTACTACGAACCATGCTATATCTTATTTCGTAGCCAAATCACGTTCCGACGATTTCTATGCGACTACCCAAATTCGTACATAGCCATTTCTATCGGCGCAACTGATATGCAACTATCCTCCGAGTAAAGTCATGTACGGCCGTCGATGATTCCGTAATTCATGAAACATCTACTCGTATCGAGTTCGAGTCTATCTTATTTCGTGGTCGACACACGAGATGCTATACGCATCGAACAATCGCCGATGACTTATAGTCTGGCCCTGATCAATCACAAAATTTACGATCAACCATGTTTGTTCAGTCTCGCATCGTTGTCTACAAAATTTGATAGCGCGAGGCACACTCTATTTTGTATTCTCACATCGTGCTTACGTTTCCTTACATATCGATCTCGATACGCCGTATCTATTTTGATAACGTAAGGGTCAACTTTGAATCCATTTCAATGTCAACTTAACTCGCATCGCATATATCCAAGTTCGCAACGAACTTTTTTATACGCCTTAACTCGTTCTCCGATTGTCGCATCCCGCTATACTTTGATCGCGTAACCGAGTTACCGATTATCCAACATCGAACGCTCAAGTTATACGATCACGCCCTCTAAGTTTCACGTGTTTAGTTCATACTCAAATGAGTTTCGTCGTAACGTAACCAACTATTTCTTAGGCTCGATTACTCACGTCAACCAACTCTTCACCGAAGTCGCACATCGTGCGATTCGATTACAATTCGCATCGTCCAACATTTCTATCAAAATCGCAAGTCGTGCGATTTGATTCGCCTCGCCCAACATTTCAATCGGGATCGCAAGTCATGCGATTCGATTATAATTTGTATCGTCCAACACTTTCATCGAGCTCGCAAGTCGTGCGGTTCGATTTCAACGTTTTGAGTTTCCTATCCCGTCGATTCGATTGTTGCCTCAAGGCAAAATCGTTTCGCTAGTTCCCGTCATTCGACCGACACATAAATTTTCAATCGACGTATCATTCAATGTTACAAGTCCCGTCTTACCATTCTAACCGATCATCGAAGAACACTTGCATCAACATGCCGTCGTACAAATTCTCAATCGAGTCTCGGAGCTATCCCGTCCATTGCGAACAAATCTTCCGTAATTCTTACAATACGTCGATGCAATTCATCGCACAAATGGTATTACATATACAACTCGGAATCGAGCCATTCATTGCATCGGTGGTATGCCATATACCACCCAGAAATCAAGTTACTTCCGTCGCAACGTACTCTTTACGAACCAACGATCTCTTCCGACTCACGATTTCTGCAGTGATCGTACTTGATCACGACCATAACTCTGATTAATCAAAATCCGACACAACTCGGCCAATGCATTCATTTGCCAACACAAGCTCGGTGCACAACCGAACCGATTTCGTTTCTCGATTTATAACTTTTGTTTTCTTCCGTTGCATCTTGTATAAAATTCATTCTCAATATCCGTTGCACTTCGTGCAGCGATTTCTTTGATATGCGTTGCACCACGTGCAATAATTTACTTTCAATATGCGTTGCACATCGTGCAATAATTTATTCTCAACATTCATTGTACTCGTGCAATGATTTATTCTCAATACGTATTGCACATCGTGCAACATTTCATTTTCGACATTCAAAGTCAATGCTCAAATCCGTTCAACACATTCGATATTGACTTATCGCTTTTCATCGCAAACGCACATTCGAATCGATATGTGAATCCGTTCGACACATTCTATATCAACTTTTATTTTCTTTTCAATGCATCATTTACAATCAATGCGTGGCAATTGCTGCAGCAACATTCCACGACTTTTATTGTATCGATGCAACCAACATTTCTCGTATCGTTTGTTGCAAACAACGAATATCTCAAATTACAATTCACGACGTGTTGCATCCGTAGCAATAAATCTTTGAATTCACATCTCGCAACTTGTTGCACTTGCAGCAACAAACCTTTCACGACTTTTCCCGCAACACCATGTAATTTCCAAACAACACGCGGCAAAATTACATGATTTGTATTAGACTTATTGTATGGAACATCCAGTGCGGCATTGTCACACCCCAGAACCAGAATACTGGAAAGCGGGGGAATGACTCAGCCAGCTACGTATTACGGGTAGATGAATACCGTATAATACGATCAATGCTGTCTAAAAGATAAGGGGGTGCATACTACATGAAAGTCTCATTATGGTCACTTCACATCTATTGTCTCAATCATTCAAACAAGAAGCAATAACAGAGAACATTTAAGATAAAGCAATAAGGCGTCCCAAACGCTTAGTCAAAATATTCTTGAGATCTGGCTTTACAAAACATAGCCAGATGATATAGCAACATATACACAATTATTATCAGTTGCAGTCTGACTTAATTACAATTATGTAAAAGTAAGTATAAGACTATCCGACTAACATGTCCGTGCCAAGCGGCAAAATGTAAAGTAATTAACAAAACGAGCGGGGAAGTAAGGAACCCACTCGAGTCCTCCTGCGATCATTCCTCTAGTATTGACCATCTTGGAGGTAGAGGTAAGCTGAGTCCTCGGGAACCGGCTCTAAATCAGGCCATGCAAAACCAGAGAGGTTAGACCTCTAATAGCAAGTACCGCAAGGAAGCACGATATGAGGCATTAAACCAGTAAATAAGAGAATATAATAATAGATCTCTGCTTGACTGGGATTCACGTAACATTACGACACTTCGAACCAACCTCCCAACCAAACAAGGACAGAAGTTGGCCCGTCATGTCCTGATGCTCTGATCATCTCAGTTAGGTAACAGAATAGGTACAGTACACAAACAAATCAACTTAAACGGCCATCCAACTCCTACGGCTTACTACTGTGAGTCCCAAGTTATCCTGGAATTACGCAATAAGGATTTTTCAGTTCTTACTATGGGCAAGCAAGGCTAGTCTATCCAATCAATCAATTGCGCCAATCATGAATTAGACGAGTCCCAGCGGGACGCCCGTCATCAATATACAATATACAATAATATAAACAGATACCGCTTCCTGCCCGTGTGGCAGATTTGCAGTATTTGTGGGAACCAGTCGGCCTGTTGGGCGCTAATAGTCCCAAAGAGGGCTGCCATGTAAGAACTCGGGAATCCATTCTCTCCATGTAATCATTATTTTATTTAACTTAGTAGCCTCTATATTAAGTGAAATCCCATGCCGTGGATCATGGTCATTTTAGAATGAGTACTTCCGTACAAGGTACGATATGCCCAACTCTACAACGATACCCGTGCGGTTAGGTTGTAGGTCATACATAGCGTAATGCAATAATTAAAACTAACCACGGAATAATCATGCCTTGACCATAAAGTACACATGCTGCTTTCGTAAAATAAATAAATAAATTGTAGCCTGCATGTATCTATATGTCAATATTCGGGATTGGTCAATCGATTGCAAATATGAACGTGTCTTATTCCATTTAATTCAATAAGATGACTAGCCAGTCTCTTAGTTCCATCTAGGAACGCATGATAAATTATTAATCTCATGATCAATTATTGAAATAAAAATCTCATGCGGTTGGGAAATAAAAATCTCTTGCGGCTGGAAAATAAATATTTCATGCGGTTGGGAAATAAAGATTTCACGTGGCTGAAAAATAAAGATTTCATGCGGCTGTGGAAAATAAAGATTTCATACAGTTGGAAAATAAAGATTTCATGCGGCTGAGAAATAAAGATTTCATGCGGCTGTGGGAAATAAAGATTTCATGCGGTTGGGAAATAAAGATTTCATGCGGCTGTGGGAAATAAAATTTCATGCAGCTGAAAAATAAAGATTTCTCATGCGGTTGGGAAATAAAGATTTCATGCGGGTGAGAAATAAAATTCCATGCGGCTGAGAAATAAAGATTTCTCATGCGGTTGGAAAATAAAGATTTTATGCGGCTGTGGGAAATAAAATTTCATGCGGCTGAGAAATAAAGATTTCTCATGCGGTTGGGAAATAAAGATTTCATACGGCTGAGAAATAAAATTCTATGCGGTTGAGAAATAAAATTCCATGTGGCTGAGAAATAAAGAATTTTCATGCGATTGGGAAATAAAATCTCATGCGGCTGAGAAATAATGATTTCTCATACGGTTGGGAAATAAAAATTTCATGCGGCTGAGAAATAAAATTCCATGCGGCTGAGAAATAAAATTCCATGTGGCTGAGAAATAAAGATTTCTCATGCGGTTGGGAAATAAAATCTCATGCGGCTGAGAAATAAAGATTTCTTATGCGGTTGGGAAATAAAGATTTCATGCGGCTGTGGGAAATAAAATTTCATGCGGCTGAGAAATAAAGATTTCTCATGCGGTTGGGAAATAAAGATTTCATGCGGCTGAGAAATAAAATTTCATACGGCTGAGAAATAAAATTCCATGTGGCTGAGAAATAATGATTTCTCATGCGGTTGGGAAATAAAATCTCATGCGGCTGAGAAATAAAGATTTCTCATGCGGTTGGAAAATGGCTGTGGGAAATAAAATTTCATGCGGCTGAGAAAGTGGGGACCCATCTTCTCAGAAAATCTGAGAAGGATGGTCATGGAACCCTTGGCTTCCAAGCTCCATAAAACTTTCACCGTAAGTCCAAATTTGGACTTCCATAGGTCAAAATAGGGTAGAACGAAATTCTCTACAACATGGAACCATCAAAACTTGGAAATAAAAATGTTAAATAGATCAAAACCCAAGAAATCCAAAAATACTATAAACTTAGATCAAGAAGAATTTAGCCATAGAAATTGAAAATGCCAAGTACTAAAGTGTCTTAGAATGTTGAGAGGAAGACAATAGAACAACAAAAATGGAGATCCATCAAGAAGCAAGTTGGCACTTGCCTATCTCTTCTAGGTTGGTGGGAGAGTTATGAGGAAGAAGAAGAGTAATGAGAAGAAGTAATGAAGAGAGAGAGAAAGGGTTTGGGCTTTAAATGAAGGGGTGGTGGTAGATGGGGGTTTGTTTCGGTTCATGATGAACCAACATAATTAAACAAATTCAAGCTGAACCCAAAACAAAGCTAAAGCAGAGTATAAAAGCAGAAAGTAAAATACAGAAATAAAATGCAGAAAATAATTAGCAGGAAATTAAAAGAATTTAAATACAAAACAATACATGATAAATATTAAATGAATACATTCCAGCAGTACATGTATTTAGAATACGTATTCTGGGAACGGGAAGTGACAGGCATCGAATAGAGTCAAGAGTTATTTCGATTTTGGAATTGTAATGAAGCAAGCATCCAGAGGAATTTAGCCTAGAGCTCTGATACCAATTTGTCACACCCCGACCCAGAATCACCCGATTCTTCGTCCTCGCATGGGGCATGATGCCGTACGAGCCTGGAGTTGCGCTCGTGCAAGGCAAGATAACAAGTTCTCAAATGGTTATCTTTTAGTTGAACATTAACAACGAAAGGAAAACAGAGTATACGAAACGATTCTATTTATTGATATTCGAAATAGATATAACAAAGGCTTTCGATAGCCCAACGGAATTTGCCAGATTGGCTACAACACTCAGGTTCTCTCTTGCCCACAAAGAATTTTACCGTTCCATATATCATGCCTTTTATATCTCGGACGCATCAATCCTGTCGCGAGTTCGAGCGTCAATTCGATCGCACACTTCAATACGCTTCGGCATTCAAAGCCTCAACGCGTTCAAGCGAGGCTCCGTCACGAGCAGACCAATCCCTGAACCTGCTAGCAAACTAGTGGGGGATTAGTACTTTCGTCCTCGCTGTACTGATCAAAAACCCACTTAACAAACCGACATTTAGTATTGTATTGATTCATGCAAACATACAATTTAGTTCTCTTTCTCTGTTCTGCTTAGGATGAGTTCATGGCATATTCGAAGACTGTAAAGCATGGCAAGCATGTTATTCAATTCGCATAAGTAAGCAGGCAAGCAATCTCGTGTTTGATTTGTGGCACAACTTAGCAATATCGACGCACTCGCCCTTGCACCGACGCAAGGTGATTACGCCTATCCATTTTCCCTGTCATGTTATAAGTGCCCTCTATTCGGATCCATCCATACAGGATATACGTATACCTTGTACTTCCAAATCCATCGCCCTTAACAATATAAAGGCCACTAGCTTTTTGGGCTAGAATGGACTTATATTTATTGAATCGAAACATAAGACGATGTTAACTCCGTGCGGATGCTAACCAACATCAGAGGCCATCGAAATAATCGCAACAAGTGGCTTAACACATTCACCATAAGGTCGCTACCCGTCTAGTCGAAGTGGCGCCAACAATACCGAAAACGAATCCCTCCTAGGCCGAACGGTCCCAGCGCTCTGGTGTGCCGCGTTCGAGGGATTACCCATGCACGGGCTTTTATATCTTTAAGTCCATTTGACCATGCAACGAATCTTATCTTTCATACAACCAAGCAAGTTCGCTTATCTCTATTTCAATTGGCACAATGCCCAAATGTTCTCAAAGAACGCCCGAAGGCCGCGAACATTTCGAAGGGCACCATGCCGCATTATCATCTCGTATTTCTCCGTTAACATTCAATGTTCTTACGTTTCATACTTCGTTTCAATGTTCAATGGCATTATACCTCAACTCAGTGTTCACATGGGAAATAAAATTTCATGCTGCTGAGAAATAATGATTTCTTATGCGGTTGGGAAATAAAGATTTCATGCGGCTGAGAAATAAAATTCCATGCGGCTGAGAAATAAAATTCCATGTGGCTGAGAAATAAAGATTTCTCATGCGGTTGGGAAATAAAATCTCATGCGGCTGAGAAATAAAGATTTCTCATGCGGTTGGAAAATAAAGATTTCATGCGGCTGTGGGAAATAAAATTTTATGGGGCTGAGAAATAAAGATTTCTCATGCGGTTGGAAAATAAAGATTTTATGCGGCTGAGAAATAAAATTCCATGCGGCTGAGAAATAAAATTCCATGTGGCTGAGAAATAAAGATTTCTCATGCGGTTGGAAAATAAAATCTCATGCGGCTGAGAAATAAAGATTTCTCATGCGGTTGGGAAATGGCTGTGGGAAATAAAATTTCATGCGGCTGAGAAAGTGGGGACCCATCTTCTCAGAAATCCTGAGAAGGATGGTCATGGAACCCTTGGCTTCCAAGCTCCATAAAACTTTCACTGTAAGTCCAAATTTGGACTTCCATAGGTCAAAATGGGGTAGATCGAAATTTTCTACAACATGGAACCATCAAAACTTGGAAATTACAATGTTAAATAGATCAAATCCCAAGAAATCCGAAAATACTATAAACTTAGATCTAGAAGAATTTAGCCATAGAAATTGAAAATGCCAAGCACTAAAGTGTCTTAGAATGTTGAGAGGAAGACAATGGACCAACAAAAATGGAGATCCATCAAGAAGCAAGTTGGCACTTGCCTATCTCTTCTAGGTTGGTGGGAGAGTTATGAGGAAGAAGAAGAGTTATGAGAAGAAGTAATGAAGAGAGAGAAAGGGTTTGGGCTTTAAATGAAGGGGTGGTGGTAGGTGGGGGTTTATTTCGGTTCATGATGAACCAACATAATTAAACCTATTCAAGCCGAACCCAAAACAAAGCTAAAGTAGAGTATAAAAGCTGAAAGTAAAATGCAGAAATAAAATGCAAAAAATAATTAGCAGGAAATTAAAGGAATTTAAATACAGAACAATACATGATAAATATTAAATAAATATATTCCAGCAGTACATGTATTTAGAATACGTATTCTGGGAACGGAAAGTGACATCTCTACCCTCCTTAGAAAAATTCTGTCCTCGGAATTTCAGATCCAAGCAGGATAGAAACGTCAAAGCTAAACTAATCTAAATACAAGTAAATTGAGTAAGCAATCATTCTACAATGATAACAGTAAGTAACATATCCATGTTGAACATTTTACGACACCAAGCAATTCTACTCATAAGGTAACAAGCATGAGGAGTTAAGACAATCAAGGTATACAGAAAAAGATATACCTTATGAGTCAAACAGGTGCGGATACCGTGATCGGATATCATCCTCACGTTCCCACGTTGACTCCCCTAAAGAGTGATGACCCCAAGCAACCCGGACAAGGCTAATTGTTCGATGCTTGAGTATCTTCTCTCTTCGGTCCAAAATAGACACAAGCTGTTCCTCGTAAGACAGGTTGGTACCAACAACCAGCTCAGAATGATCAAGGACATGGCTTGGGTCCGATACATACCTTCGCAACTGAGATACATGAAACACGTCATGCACCTCTCGTAACGAAGGTGGAAGGGATAAACGATAAGCAACATTGCCTATCCTCTCAAGGATAACAAATGGGCCTATGTATCGCGGAGTCAATTTCTCGCGAATGCCAAATCTAATGACCCCACGGATAGGTGAGATCCGCAAGAATACGTGGTCCCCAACAGATAATTCTAACGGTCTACGATGCTGGTCCGCCCAATGACGATATCGATCCTGCGCAACTCGAAGTCGCTCTCTAACTCCCTTAACCACTTCAACGGTCTGGACAATTATTTCTGGGTCTAGCATCTTCCTATCCCCGATATCATCCCATGCTAGTGGCGACCTACACTTCTTACCATATAGTGCTTAAAATGGCGCCATCTGGATACTGGCTTGATAACTGTTGTTATATGAGAACTCGACCATGTATAGGTGGCTCTCCCAAGATCCTCCAAAATCTAGGGTACAAGCTCGCAACATATCCTCTAAAGTCTGAATTATTTTTTCTGATTGTCCGTCCGTCTCACGATGGTAAGCCGTACTAAATCTTAACTTGGTACCCAAGCTATGATGTAATCTCTTCCAAAAATGTGATGTAAAATGGATATCTCTGTCTGACACAATACTGACTGGGACCCCATGCTGCCAAACTATCTGCTGCATATACAATTCTGCCAACTTCTCCGTAGATTGACCTACTCTAAAAGGAAGAAAATATGCCACCTTCGTAAGCCGATCTACGATTACCCAAATAGCATCCTTACCACTTGGTGATCTCGGTAAACCAGTCACAAAGTTCATTGTGATATGTTCCCACTTCCATTCCGGGATAGGAAGCGGTTGCAATAACCCAGCTGGCCTCTGCTGCTATGCCTTCACTTGCTGGCATACCAAGCAACGGGAAACAAATCTAGCTATCTCCCTCTTCATCCCGTTCCACCAGAAGTGCTGTTTGGTATCTTGGTACATCTTGTTCCCTCCAGGGTGTACAAAATACTGGAAACTGTGAGCTTCTGCCATAACCTCCTGTCTGATATCTCCACCAGGCACACATAGACGTGACCCAAACCTAAGGGTACCATCTTCATGAATTTTCATCTCCTTCCTGAGTCCTGACTGATATTCTGTCCTAAGCTTCTGAATCCTTGGGTCTTGTGTCTGAGCTGCCTTGATCCTGTCTACCAAGTCGGATTGAACTTGTAGACCCGCCAGAACTCCTACATCACTAGGAAGTATAACCTCAATGCCCATCTCCTGAAGGTCTTCTAAGATATGCCTCTGTGTTGTTAACATAAATGCGCTGCCTCTCCTGCTGAGAGCATCTGCTACCACATTAGCTTTGCCTGGGTGATACTGAAGCTCCACGTCGTAATCCTTTATCAACTTTAACCATCTTCTCTGCCTTATGTTCAGTTCCTTCTGAGTAAAAATGTACTTCAGACTTTTGTGGTCTGTGTACATGTTCACTCGATCACCATATAAGTAATGCCTCCATAGCTTCAAAGCAAATACTATTGCTGCCAACTCCAAGTCATGAGTCGGGTAATTCTTCTCGTGGTCTCGAAGCTGCCTAGATGCATATGCTATCACATTCCCGTGCTGCATGAGGACACATCCAAGTCCTTTACCTGACGCATCACAATAAACGGTAAAACCTTTGGGTCCAACTGGCAATGTAAGAATAGGCGCTGATATCAACTTCTGCTTCAGATTCTCAAATGATGCCTGGCATTCTGCCGACCAGACGAATGGCACATCCTTCCGTGTCAAGCGTGTCATGGGCGCTAAAAGTCTTGTAAAATCTGATACAAACCTTCTGTAATATCCTGCCAATCCTAAGAAACTCTGTGCATCAGCTACGGTCTTGGGTACTGGCCAACTCTCTATGGCTTCTACCTTCTTGGGATCCACTGCTACTCCAGCTTCTGATATGATGTGACCCAAAAATGAAATGCGATCCGACCAAAACTCACACTTGCTGATCTTGGCATACAACTGGTTCTCTCTCACAACCTGTAACACCTTCCAGAGGTGGTCTTCATGCTCCTCTTTACTAATTGAATATACAAGAATGTCGTCGAGAAATACAATGACAAATTGATCCAAGTACGGCATAAAGATGTGATTCATCAAATCCATAAAGATTGCTGGTGCATTGGTCAAACCAAACGGCATTACTAAGAATTCATAATGCCCATACTTCGACCTGAATGCTGTCTTGGGAATATCCTCCTTCCGAACCCTCACTTGATGATACCCTGAACGAAGATCTATCTCAGAGAAAAATCTAGCTCTGCTCAACTGATCAAACAAGTCGTCGATCCTGGGTAATAGGTACTTGTTTTTTACTGTTGCCGTATTAAGCTTTCTGTAATCGATGCACAATCTGGATGACCCATCCTTCTTTCCCACAAGTACCACTGGTGCTGCCCATGGTGATATACTAGCTTGGATGAACTTTTTCTTCTTCAGTTTCTCTATGTGCAGATATACCTTGGCCTGCTCGAAATCTGCCATTCTATAAACTCGATCTGATATCGGTTTAGTTCCAGGTGCCAATTCTATACTAAACTCAATATCTCTAACCGGTGGTAGACCTGGAAGTTCTTCAGGAAATACGTCTAGAAACTCTTCAACTACCTTCGGGACTTGAACTTCTTCCATTGCCTTCACTACTCCCTCCTCTGGTTGAGTTGCTACTGATCTGACTAAGGTGAACCGCTTCATGCCTGGAATATCAAAAGATAAACTCCCTCTACGACAATCTTTTGTCGCATGACTGTCTTTCATCCAGTCCATGCCTAAGATAACGTCAAAATTTCCAACAGGAAATTCTATCAACCTGGCGGGTAAGGAATGCCCGCAAACTACAATGCTACATACTAGAGTAACTCTACTAACTCCTACGAGCCCATTACTAGTGAGTATATTTAACCTCCTTGGCAATGCCTCGAATTCCATTCCTAGCCGTGTTACAAATTGTGCAGATATAAATGAGTGTGATGCTTCCGAATCAAACAATGCTACTGCGGGATATGAGGCGACGAGAATGTTACCTGTCACAACATCTTCCGATACAAATGCCTCCTCTAAGGACAGAGTGAATGCCTGCCCTCGACCTCCTTGCTGGTTCCCATGCTGCGGCCTAGCCTGGTGCTGCCGCTGGCCCCTGCCTTGGTGATGCTGGGGTGGTCTGTGCTGGTATTGCTGCATCGGCGGTCCCTGCTGCCGAAAATTTGAGCCTGTGTCATGAACGGGCGATGTGCCAACGGCCTCACTGCTACCGCTGGTCCTCGATATTGTCTTGCCCCTGGTGCTGGCAGAGCAGGAAACTGTTGTACTGGTCCTCCTGACCTCGAATTCATGGGACATATGGTAACCCGATGATCTGGATTCCCATATATGAAATACTGCCCGTTCAATGTCCGACACACATCTCTAGTGTGCCCTATCTTCCCGCAATAAGTGCAGCCCACTGGGGGTTGCTGGTTCTTCCTCTGTTGCTGTTGCTGCTGCCTGGGTGGTGCTGGCCCTCGCATTGCCACATCGTGAATGCGAATGCCAAGGGAAGGTGCTGTTGTTCGGGGTGCTGCTTCCCTCCTCCTTCAATCTGACTGTGTGATCTCTTCTGACCTCCAGTCCTTGCTGTGATCCTCTGAGTGGTGATCTCATGCCTCCGAGTGGTCATCAATATCTCATCGAAAGTCTAATAATTGTGCCCCTCTATCAACTGCAAGAGTTCAAGATGAAATCCTTGCTGAAACCTCATAGCCCTCTGGCTCTCTGTTGCTACCATCTCTGGGTCGAACCTACTCAATCTGCAGAACTCCGCTGCATAAGCATCTACCGTCTTGCCAGCTTGTCTGAGGTTGATAAACATCTGTTGTAGATCAAACTGTGCCACAACTCCATAATACTTTGTCTTGAATCTTGCAGTGAAATCGTTCCAATCAACCGGACGTCTGATGCCTACTTCCTCTGATTCCCACCAATCACGTACGAGATCCTGAAGTAACAACTTCACCTGATCCACACGTTCTTCTGCCGGCACTTTAGAGGCTGTCAGAATAGTCTCAATATCCTTAAGCCATGTATCTGCTGAGATGGCATCCTCTGTGTCCTCGAAACGGCGGGGGTTGTACTTGAAAAACCTGGCTGATGCTCCTGAATCTGTTCTTGCCCCTCTTTCCAAAGCCGTCTGCAATCCTTGGTTGAGTAATACATTCTGCTCTTGCAACTGAGCGTGCATGCGCTGCTGGGCTAACATCTGATATTGCTGAGTAGCCATCATCCCTCTTATGATCTCCAGAAGGGCTGGTGTATCCACTTCCACTGGGTAGGTGGAACTATGGGTGGTGTAGGAACCTCCGAATACTGCGGTCCAGCTGCTGGTTCCACTATCACTTCTTCTTGGATAGTCTCTTGAGGTAGTACTGGCCCTTGTTGCTGACCGACCTGGTCATGTTGCCCATGTTGCCCTTGTTGTTGTTGTCCAGTCCTGACAGGTATGGACGAGGTGCCCCTAAGAAAAAGGACAAGAGAACAATCAAACGACCGGACATAAAGGATCAATGAAGCCAAAGGATATGAGAAGGACAAGCTAGGATTGAGAACAACGAATCATGAGATCAAGGAAGAACATGTGTGATTGAGACATCCTATAAATCAAAACACCCCACAAGTCTTAAATCAGACCTGCGTTCGAATCGATGAGGTTTTGGATATACCATTTCAGTTGGTAGCAGTCGTGTGTAGCATGGTGGACGTAGCGATGGTAATGGCAGAACTTTGGGTTCTCCAGATCAGCCGGCCGAGGCTTCCGTCTTGGTGGAGGAAGCTGAATCCTATCTCCTTTATAAGCATGTCCAAGATAGGCTTGACGTGACCGTCTTCAAAGGAATAAGTGATTTGAGGCCATTGTTTGTCTACCGGCTGTGGCTCGGGCTTCTGGGCTGTATCGGTCACCATAGCCTGCTTGCCTTTGTTGTCCCGGTTGTTGGAGGGGCTACCCCCATTGTCGTTGCTGGTGTTGGGACGCTTGCTCTTGTTCTCTCCCTCCGAGATATGCAACCCCAGTTGGCGAGCCTTCTTCAATCGTTCTTCAGCACTTGTAGCACTGATGATAAAAGCCTTCCAGTCCTTGAACTGACTTTCGCCCATCCAGAGACTAATTGTTGGAAGTAGTCTCTTTTGGCAAATTTCAATCAAAGAAGAGTCCGGGTTGCCAGATGGTAACTTTATTACGGTTTGACGAAACCGCTCAATGTAATTTCTCGTCAGTTCTTTCTCTCCTTGAACGACGTCCATGAGGGTAGACATCGTTACGTCCTGCCCTACCTCATAGAACCTCTCCAAGAACAAGCGTTTGAAGCCAGCGAAGGAGTGGATGCAATTGTCTGGCAGGTTGCGGTACCAATCGAAGGCGACTCCTTCCAATGCCCCAATGAATAACCGCGTGAGGATAGCGTCATCATGGGGCAGATGGTCGGTAGTGACCTGAAAGTAAGTGATGTATCGACTTGCTGAAGTCTTGCCATCATATGGGTTGATATTGAACGGCTTATATCTTGGCGGAAAGGGAACATCCCTCCATTCAGCAGGATATGGTTGCCGTATTCTGAGGTCTTGAAAGTTTTTTCGGGCGTAGAACATTGCTCGGATCTCCTGAACCTCTCTTCTTACTTCTCGGGCCTCATCTGTCGCGGTAGGGGCCGTTATCTCGGGAGGATTATTGCTCTGGTTTGGCGCCGCTGAATTTGAATCTACGTTGATTGCGGGACCCGTGCTTGTCTGGCCAGGTGTCACTCCCTGCAGAGTAGGAAGTGCCACTTTGATCTCGTCTACAGACTTGACCAAGGCATGCAATATGGCCTCCAAAGTGTCGATGCACTGGCGATCACTGGAACCGCCTTGATTGCTGTCTGTCATGAATACCGTCTTCACATGAGGAGCGACGGAGGAAGTGGTGGAGGATGTACCCTCCGAGTCGTATCCATGCGTCGAGAAATCATCTGGATATGTGGGGCTGTTCTCTTCAGGTTCGGACTCGGAAGGGACAGTACCCCCAGCTTCGGAGCTTGCTTCATCTCGAGAATCATGGATGTCCTCGGGGACATCAGCATCTGTTGTACCCGATGGGAGGGTTGTTTCTCGGGGTTCGTCTCCTTGAAACGTTGGATTATTGTGGACGTTCGGAGGAGTACTACCCCCAGCTCCTATGACCCCCAGGGTCGGGGACGATGAGTCTCCTGTTGCAGCAGATTTTGTCTTCGAACGGGTGTGTTGGTATACTCCGGTGGAGGGCAACCGTTTAGCCGATAATTTCTTAGCTGTAGTAGCTGATATCTTTGGACTAGAGATGCTTGTCTTCTTCCCTCTCCCCTCGACCGGGACCTTCTGAGCGGAATTGCAGGAGACAACAGGAGGTGCCTCATCTTCTGAGTTCGGGTGCTGTAGTCTGTGGAAGACGGACGGACGATCTTCCGTCACTGCCGTGTTATTGCAGCAGCAGTTGACGATGATCTGGGTGCAGTGACGTCCATGTGAGGATTCTTTGCACGCCGAGGCCCCTTCTCTTTCCTTGCGTTTGTGGAGGATCGCCTCACGCAGGTCAGAGGAACCACTCTGTCCGTTTGCCGCCGGGGATTGGACTTGAGCGGTTCTATACAACTTCCCATCAGAGGCCCGTGTGATAATCAGCGGGACGTCCTGATAGTCAGAGGTTGGGGCAGCTGTCTGGGCTTGATGAGCCCGCGCTGCCCTAGACTTCTTCTTTCTAGCACTTGTGGGTGCATAATAGGAAGAGTCCAAGTTGAACATCACAGAGTCTGGCTTATCATCTAGAGAGTCATCAGGGTTCGGACCGTACGAGAGATGGTCGAAAACTGATCGAGAGGAGCATGGAGCAGATGCTATGCGGCTGGGAGCGGAAACCGTGCAGGCTGTCTGCATACGGTTGTCTCCTGTCGTCGGACGAGTTCTTATGCGGCTAGGGGTCACGACCGTGCAGGCTGGCCGCATGCGGTTGGCATCTGTGGCCGCATTGGTTTTCTGCAAACGATTGACTTTACTGGCCGTATGAGTCTCATCCATGCTGTCGGGAACTGTAGTCGCATAAGTTATGCGGCTGACAGAAGTAGTCGCATGAGTTTTCTTCATGCGGTTGGCGGATGTAGCCGCATGGGCTTTCTCCTTGCGACTAATACTCTTCTGCGGTTCGGTCCGCGTAGAGTCCCTCTTTGTTCCTGCAAGTCCAGCATCATAATGTTTTCTTCTGTCGGACTTGGCGACAGCAGAGTTGTCTACGATCTGAAGTGGGACCGCAGGAGAATCCTTCTCACCGTCTTGAGCAACAGAGGGCATCCCATCGAGAGCTTGAGGAGGAGCAAATAACTTCGGTCTCCATTCTTTCCGAGCGTTCGTGGTGCGGGTGCGCTTCTGGGCCGGGCCAGCGCTGCCTTCAGAGAGCATCTCTTCGAACGCCTGTTGGTCGAAGCGGACGACCATCTTCTTTTGTGTGGAGCCAAGTTTGGCTGCATCTGATTGCATCACCAACTCCTCAGCCGTGGAGAAGTTAGTCCCCAGCAGAGTCGCCATCGTGTTTGCCATTGATTGTAAAAGAACAGAACAATTATCGGAGGACTGAACTTAGACTCACAATACAAATTCGCTCGTACAAAGAAAGCCTAGGGACGAAAACCTAGGTACAGCAGACTAAGTACGATTATTTATTTTTGATTCTGGGGGGTGACGATAGAGGCTCGGGAAAGCGACGGCCGCTCTGCCTTACTCCTTGGACGATCAGTATGCAGCCTTGGCTCGGGGAAGATCTGCTCGACGTTGATGAAGAAATGCTCTTCTTGCTCTCCTCGGATTGCTCTCCTGGCTACTCTCTCTCTGTGATTATCAAGAAAAAAGGGAGAGCTCTCTCTGTGTAGATCACTCTCTTCTTATTTTTTTATTCTTTTGTTGCCGACCTCTCTTTTTTTTACAAGGGAATGATGCTGGCTATTTATAAGAGTGGGGGGTGATCATTAGGGTTTGCTAATGATTATCTGTTTGGAATGTCGGCGCTCCTTCATTTTATCTGAACCCTTGATCCTGATTATAGTGAATCTCGGCCATTAATGCGGATAGCATCGTATCTCATGAGCAATTAATGCTAGCTGCTTTAAATCCTCGTGATTGATTATGCCAATGTCTGATTGCTCGCCACGTGTCCCATTAGCTTGATGATAAATGATATGCCCTGATCTCAGTAATTATGACGATGATGTCAAATATATTTGTTGAGATTCGATTAAATCTCTTATTGATCCCATGCCACGTGTCTTAATTGTGAGTCCTGTCAGAGCCGCATAGGATTGACGATCCTCGAACCGCAGAGAGATACTCTTTGTAAGCCGCATAGGACGATGCTTCATCGAGCCGCATATGCGTAATCTTTGTGAGCCGCATGAGCTGGCGTTGTATTGGGCCGCAGGGAATGTGTTCCCAGGGAGCCGCATGAGCTAGCGTTGTATCGATCCGCATGGAACGGGTTCTCAGGGAGCCGCATATGACTGATTGCCACGTGGCAATCTGGGACTTCTGACGGATTTGGTCAGAGATTTTTTTCTTTTCCCAAGGAGTCAGTCATTATGGCAATGCCATTATGAAACTTTAAGTCAGGGCCGCCACAGTGAATCGTGCTGGAGCAATAAATGAGGCCACTACTCAAACGACCAGCTGTAGGGAAGGATCACACATGGCGTCCATCGAGCCGCATATGCCTTGCTGAACCGCATACGCTCCCGAGCCGCATGCGATTGAGAGTCTTCTTTGAACCGCATAGGGCCGCTCCTGTGTGAGCCGCATAAGCTTCTTACTCAGAGCCGCATGGATCATTATTCTAATATTTTTCATGCTTCTACAGGAGCCTGTAGAAGTATGAAAAATATTGCTTTTAGTCCCACATCGGAAAGGAGAAGAAGAAAGGGCTCACTCCATGCTATAAATAGAGCCCCCTTACCTCCTTTGAAAAGGGCACCAACTTCTCTTCCCTCCTTCCAAACTTGGACTCTTCCTATTACGCACCTTCGGGTGCTAAGTAGAAGAAGTCTAGGGCAGCACGGGCTCATCGGGCTCAGTCAGCTGTTCCAACCTCTGACCATCAAGAGCGTCCCGCTAAGTGGGCCTCTGATGGAAAGTTGTACAGAGCCGCTCGTGTCCAGCCCCAGGCGGCAAACGGACAGAGTGGTTCTCAAGAGTCTCCCAACAAAGATCGAGGGCAAGTGTTTCTATTAACCCCACATCAGGGAGCAAACATGATACCTACGCACTCGTGTGTCCGGGATACCCGGGCCCACAAAGCGAGTGCACGGGCTGATCGAGACATTCCTCATACGAGTCATGAGACATTCTTCATACGGCACAGAACCCAGGAAGCTTCATGCGGCTCAAAATCAGACGAGCTTCATGCGGCTCAAGAGTATCATGCGGCTCAAAAGTCACCAACATGGACATGCGGCTCAAACACATAGGCAACTCGAGTAAACTCCATGCGGCCCATAGAGAGAGGCCACGTGGCCTTCAAAGCGGTTGTGCCCAACGTCTGGACGCCTTTAATGCTCTGACGGATGACAGACCTGACAGATGACAGCCCTGACATAAAGTAATCATGATGACTGACACAAAAAACACTATCTTCCTAGGGAACTGGAGAATACCTTCGCAGACGTGGCACTATTCACCAAGTTTCGAGGCAAGTCTATGCGGCCAGACTAAACAAAGTCCATGCGGCCAGAACAGAGAGACCCACGCGGCTCGGTCATGAAGACTCTCATGCGGCTCGGCCATGAAGACCCCCATGCGGCTCGGTCATGAATATATTCATGCGGCTCGGTCATGACAACCTTCATGCGGTTCGAAGTACAGAGACTCTTTATGCGGCTCGGTCATGAACTCTTTCATGCGGCTCGGTCATGACAACCCTCCCTGCGGACCAATACAACGCCAGCTCATGCGGCTCACAAAGATTACGCATATGCGGCTCGATGAAGCATCGTCCTATGCGTATCTCTCTGCGGTTCGAAGATCGTTAATCCTAAGCGGCTCTGACAGGACTCACAATTAAGACACGTGGCATGGGATCAATAAGAGATTTAATCGAATCTCAACAAATATATTTGACATCATCGTCATAATTACTGAGATCAGGGCATATCATTTATCATCAAGCTAATGGGACACGTGGCGAGCAATCAGACATTGGCATAATCAATCACGAGGATTTAAAGCAGCTAGCATTAATTGCTCATGAGATACGATGCTATCCGCATTAATGGCCGAGATTTACTATAATCAGGATCAAGGGTTCAGATAGAATGAAGGAGCGCCGACATTCCAAACAGATAATCATTAGCAAACCCTAATGATCACCCCCCCACTCTTATAAATAGCCAGTATCATTCCCTTGTAAAAAAAAAAAAGGTCGGCAACAAAAGAATAAAAAAATAAGAAGAGAGAGATCTACACAGAGAGAGCTCCCCCTCTTTTTCTTGATAATCGCAGAGAGAGAGAAGCCAGGAAAGCAATCCGAGGAGTGCAAGAAGAGCATTTTTTCATCAACGTCGAGCAGATCTTCCCCGAGCCAAGGCTGCATACTGATCGTCCAAGGAGTAAGGCAGAGCGGCCGTCGCTTTTCCGAGCCTCTATCGTCACCCCCCAGAATCAAAAATAAACAATCGTACTTAGTCTGCTGTACCTAGGTTTTCGTCCCTAGGCTTTCTTTGTACGAGCGAATTTGTATTGTGAGTCTAAGTTCAGTCCTCCGATAATTGTTCTGTTCTTTTACAATCAATGGCAAATACGATGGCGACTCTGCTGGGGACTAACTTCTCCACGGCTGAGGAGTTGGTGATGCAATCAGATGCAGCCAAACTTGGCTCCACACAAAAGAAGATGGTCGTCCGCTTCGACCAACAAGCGTTCGAAGAGATGCTCTCTGAAGGCAGCGCTGGCCCGGCCCAGAAGCGCACCCGCACCACGAAGGCTCGCAAAGAATGGAGACCAAAGTCATTTGCTCCTCCTCAAGCCCTCGATGGGATGCCCTCTGTTGCTCAAGACGGCGAGAAGGATTCTCCTGCGGTCCCACTTCAGATCGTAGACAACTCTGCTGTCCCCAAGTCCGGCAGAAGAAAACATTATGATGCTGGACTTGCAGGGACAAAGAGGGACTCTACGCGGACCGAACCGCAGAAGAGTATTAGCCGCAAGGAGAAAGCCCATGCGGCTACATCCGCCAACCGCATGAAGAAAACTCATGCGGCTACTTCTGTCAGCCGCATAACTTATGCGACTATAGTTCCCGACAGCATGGATGAGACTCATGCGGCCAGTAAAGTCAATCGTTTGCAGAAAACCCATACGGCCACAGATGTCAACCGCATGCGGCCATCCTGCACGGTCGTGACCCCTAGCCGCATAAGAACTCATCCGACGACAGGAGACAACCGCATACAGACAGCCTGCACGGTTTCCGCTCCCAGACGCATAGCATCTGCTCCATGCTCCTCTCGATCAGTTTTCGACCGTCTCTCGTACGGTCCGAACCCTGATGACTCTCTGGATGATAAGCCAGACTCTATGATGTTCAACTTGGACTCTTCCTATTATGCACCCACAAGTGCTAAAAAGAAAAAGTCTAGGGCAGCGCGGGCTCATCAAGCCCAGACAGCTGCCCCAACCTCTGACTATCAGGACGTCCCGCTGATTATCACACGGGCCTCTGATGGGAAGTTGTACAGAACCGCTCAAGTCCAATCCCCGGCGGCGAACGGACAGAGTGGTTCCTCTGACCTGCGTGAGGCGATCCTCCACAAACGCAAGGAAAGAGAAGGGGCCTCGGCGTGCAAAGAATCCTCACATGGACGTCACTGCACCCAGATCATCGTCAACTGCTGCTCCAACAACACGGCAGTGACAGAAGATCGTCCGTCCGTCTTCCACAGACTACAGCACCCGAACTCAGAAGATGAGGCACCTCATGTTGTCTCCTGCAATTTCGCTCAGAAGGTCCCCGCCGAGGGGAGAGGGAAGAAGACAAGCATCTCCAGTCTAAAGATATCAGCCACTACAGCTAAGAAATTGTCGGCTAAACGGTTGCCCTCCACCGGAGTATACCAACACACCCGTTCGAAGACAAAATCTGCTGCAACAGGAGACTCATCGTCCCCGACCCTGGGGGTCGTAGGAGCTGGGGGTAGTACTCCTCCGAACGTCCACAATAATCCAACGTTTCAAGGAGACGAACCCTGAGAAATAACCCTCCCATCGGGTACAACAGATGCTGATGTCCCCGAGGACATCCATGATTCTCGAGATGAAGCAAGCTCCGAAGCTGGGGGTACTGTCCCTTCCGAGTCCGAACCTGAAGAGAACAGCCCCACATATCCAGATGATTTTTCGACGCATGGGTACGACTCGGAGGGTACATCCTCCACCACTCCCTCCGTCACTCCTCATGTGAAGACGGTATTCATGACAGACAACAATCAAGGCGGTTCCAGCGATCGCCAGCGCATCGACACTTTGGAGGCCATATTGCATGCCTTGGTCAAGTCTGTAGACGAGATCAAAGCGGCACTTCCTACTCTGCAGGGAGTGACACCTGGCCAGACAAGCACGGGTCCCGCAATCAACGTAGATTCAAATTCAGCGGTGCCAAACCAGGGCAATAATCCTCCCGAGATAACGGCCCCTACCGCGACAGATGAGGCCCGAGAAGTAAGGTTCAGGAGCTCCGAGCAATGTTCCACGCCCGAGAAAACTCTCAAGACCTCAGAATACGGCAACCATATCCTGCTGAATGGAGGGATGTTCCCTTTCCGCCAAGATATAAGCCGTTCAATATCAACCCATATGATGGCAAGACTTCAGCAAGTCGATACATCACTTACTTTGAGGTCACTACCGACCATCTGCCCCATGATGACGCTATCCTCACGCGGTTATTCATTGGGGCATTGGAAGGAGTCGCCTTCGATTGGTACCGCAACCTGCCAGACAACTGCATCCACTCCTTCGCTGGCTTCAAACGCTTGTTCTTGGAGAGGTTCTATGAGGTAGGGCAGGACGTTACGATGTCTACCCTCATGGACGTCGTTCAAGGAGAGAAAGAACTGACGAGAAATTACATTGAGCGGTTTCGTCAAACCGCAATGAAGTTACCATCTGGCAACCCGGACTCTTCTTTGATTGAAATTTGCCAAAAGAGACTACTTCCAACAATTAGTCTCTGGATGGGCAAAATTCAGTTCAAGGACTGGAAGGCTTTTATCATCAGTGCTACAAGTGCTGAAGAACGATTGAAGAAGGCTCGCCAACTGGGGTTGCATATCTCGGAGGAAGAGAACAAGAGCAAGCGTCCCAACACCAGCAACGACAATGGGAGTAGCCCCTCCAACAACCGGGACAACAAAGGCAAGCAGGCTATGGTGACCGATACAGCCCAGAAGCCCGAGCCACAGCCGGCAGACAAACAATGGCCTCAAATCACTTATTCCTTTGAAGACGGTCACGTCAAGCCTATCTTGGACATGCTTATACAAGGAGATAGGATTCAGCTTCCTCCACCAAGACGGGAGCCTCGACCGGCTGATCTGGAGAACCCAAAGTTCTGCCATTACCATCGCTATGTCCACCATGCTACACACGACTGCTACCAACTGAAACGGTATATCCAAAACCTCATCGATTCGAACGCCCTGGCCATCGATTTCGAAGAGGTAACCGTGGCAGCCAACATGGTGTCCGTACAATTCGGCAGCTTCCCTCCAACAGAGACTCGGGACGGGGTTATACCCATCCCTCTGGCGACAATGGAGATTGCTAATCTGCCGCCTGCTCGCGATCAAGCCGCTGGTCTAGTACCCCTCACCACATCACGAGGGGAAATCATGTGGGTCCATCCGGACCTAGTCCACGAGGTAACTCAGCCCTCTCCACCTTCTAAAAGGAAAAGTGAAAAAGTCAGATCCTGCGCACTGCCTCGGCGGAAGAAGAGGAAGTCTCGGCCGTCACTACTCGATCTGGAACACAAGCCCAACCGGTGACCGAAAACGCGACTGATAATCATCCGCCCACTACCAATGATGCTCCGGGACCGGCTCAGCCTTCGACGACCGACAAGCCTAGGCCGAAGGAGACTCGCTTCGACAAGTCCCTCCGGAAGGAGACACCTCAGGGGCTGGAGAGGCCCTACAACTTCGACATCTTAGCGCAATTAGCTAATACCCCGGCCAAATTGTCTTTATATGAACTCCTCAGGCTCTCAAAGGATGTCCGCACGGCTTTAACTGAGGCGCTCCAAAATGCCGACGCATACTTGGCTCAGGTCAACCTCACGGGAGATAACCAACCTGCAGAGCTCCAAGATAGTACGTGTACGGGAGCAATGCCCAATATCGTCTTCTCTTCGCAAGATATGCTCATCAAAACTAACCTGCATGATCGCCCGCTATACTACACTGGATACATCGGCGACGTAAAGGTGGACCGAATGTACATTGATCCTGGGTCCTCTATAAGCATCATTCCGAAGGGTCTGCTACAACATCTTCGCATTCCGATGCATCGCCTGACACCTACAAGCACCGCCATTAGCGGTTTCAATTCGGGCAGGAGCTACCCAATAGGAAAGATCCGTTTGAAGTGTCAGATCGGCGATCTCCAATCAGAAGTCACCTGTTATGTCATAGATGCCGACACTTCTTACAATATCCTTCTGGGGCGGCCTTGGTTACACGATTACATGATCGTGCCTTCCACGCTACACCAGTGCTTCAAATATGTCGATAAGCACGGCTTCGTAAGGACAGAGTTTGCCGATATCGATCCCTTCAAGGGGGTCGAATCTTATTACTCAGACTCCTGTCTGTACGAAAAATCAAAGAAGCATCTGGTCGAAGAATATGTGCAAGCTCACAACAAGACGGCTACAGGATCAGAAGAACCTCTAACGATCCACCTTCAGGCTCGCAAACCGGGCAATTTCGCACCCCTTACGGCCACTCTGCGTAAGGACGCAATCAGTCTCTCCGCACAAGAAGAACAGATGAGAATCCGGCTGCCAAGGTCCGGCCAAGCGCCGAGACCCATAACAGGGCCACTTACCATCAGACTACCAAGAGTCGGTCAGCTCCAAACGGAGAAGCCCAATCCCTCCGACAGACTACTCACAATACGCCTTCCCAAGAAGGTTCTTCACCCCGATGCGAGGTCTGACACTTCTAGCGAACCAGCCACCCCTCGCCTCACATCAAGTACCAAACTGGGGGTTGCTAGTTTACCAATAACTCCACGATCTGCTCCGCCAGTTGAGCCTCTGAAGATCAAGCTGACTAGGTCGTCCTCTCAGTCTTCATTTATACAGGGGGTGGCCGAAGAAGAACCAGAATTGGCCAAGTATGTAGCTGCCCACTCCGATACCCCTTCCGCAGATGATGTAATCCCTCTAGAAAAGATACCTTACTTCATCAATAAAGGGTTATCTTTGAACTACACCGAGTATGCTATGGAACACGGTATAGGCACTCACCTACATACACAGGTGACAAACGTGTACACCGCCATCCGACTTACTCCAGTAGAAGACACTTACCGAATAGTCGAGGGAGGGGACCACCCGATCATCTTCGGCCGGACGAACAACCCACATCCCCTCGCTATGGAAGAAGTCGACTTCGGGTCAGATGCTGTAAGACTGCCTCTATATCTCTATAGCCCTCAATCCAAATATCTCATACAGAAACAGGGGTATGATCTAGAGACAACACCAGGACTGAACTACGAAACTGGACGACGATTACCTTTGAAGTTGCCAGCCCCGGCAGGCAAACCACGAAACTACTATAACAAAACCCGATGCGATTTAGGGTATGTAACGCCTACTACGACCCCTGAAAGCTCAGATGAAGAATGCGACTGGCAGTCACATTCAACCGGATCACCGACTTCCGACTCAGATACCAGCATCGGAGATGTGTTCAGACAAGTCATGTCAGTCAACATGGCGTTCGCTGATGCTTACAAGGAAGACGAAGACATCCCCGAAATCCTTGAGCTAGAGCCGTGGGCCCAGCAATTAGACGCGCAATGGGAAAAGCGGTTCGAACTGAGAGAACCTCCTACTGAAGATGAGGTCATACAAGTGGATCTCGGCAGCGAATCTTCTCCAAAACCGATCTTTATCAGTAAAAGCCTGACAAACGAAGAACAAGAATCGCTGCTGAAACTTGTCAGAGAATATATCGACGTATTCGCGTGGAGTTACGAGGACATGCCGGGGCTAGACCCCGATATCGCTCTTCACAAACTCAACATACGACCAGATGCAAAGCCAGTCAAGCAGCAACAACGACGCTTCCGCCCAGGTGTCATGGACGCAATTGAAGCCGAAGTCAATAAGCTAATAGCCAGCGACTTCATTCGTGAAGAGCAACATCCTGACTGGGTCGCCAACATAGTGCCGGTCCTTAAGAAAAATGGGAAGATCCGAATTTGCATCGACTTCCGTAATCTGAATGAGGCATGTCCGAAGGACGAGTTTCCCCTCCCCATCACAGACATCATGATCGACAACACATGCGGCTTTGAACGTATGTCATTCATGGATGGATTCTCGAGGTACAATCAAATCAAGATGTCTCCCGACGACGAAAAGCACACATCATTCCGAACGCCGATTGGTACATACTGCTACACAGTCATGCCATTCGGTCTAAAGAATGCTGGCGCTACATATCAGTGGGCCATGAGTATCATTTTCTGAGAACATTTACGCAAAATAGTAGAATGCTATGTCGACGACATCGCTGTCAAGAGTCGCCATAAGGAAGATCATCTGCAAGACCTGAGAACGGTATTCGACCTGACGCGAGCCCACAACCTGAAGATGAACCCTACGAAATCATTCTTGGGCGTATCCAGCGGGAAATTCTTAGGCTTCATCATCACGGCACGGGGCATCCATGTAGACCCTGAGAAGACGAAGGCAATCATGGAGATGGGTCCCCCAAAAAATCTCCGCGAACTCAGAGGCCTCCAAGGGAGGCTAGCTTACATCAGGAGGTTCATTTCCAACCTCTCCGGGCTATGCCGACCGTTCACACACCTCATGAAGAAGGGAGTCTCATTCGTATGGGACGAGGAATGCCAGCGTGCTTTCGACGACATCAAAGAATATTTGTCGAATCCTCCAGTCCTGGTGGCCCCTGTCCCCGGAAAACCATTTCTGCTCTACGTACGAGCAATGGAACACTCCCTTGGTGCCCTGCTAGCACAAAATAACGATGCAGGCCACAAGCAGGCCATATATTATCTCAGCCGAATGATGATTGGGCCAGAACATCGATACACCGTCGTAGAGAAGGATTGTCTCGCCCTGGTATTCGCTATTCAAAAGACGCGGCACTATGTCACAGGACAAACCATACATGTGATCTCGCGAGTCAACCCCCTCAGAGTCCTCATGACTAAACCAGAGGCCCTCAGCTCTCGCCTCGCCACATGGGCAATATTGCTGTCCCCCTATCATATGATCTTCGTCCCGCAAAAGGCTGTTAAGGGTCAAGCCCTAGCAGACTTTTTGGCTGCCCACCCAGGATCGGAGTCATCCAGAATCTATGAAGAGATCCCAGACGAGGTCGTCGATTCGAATACAGCCACCCACGATAACATATGGCAAATGTTCTTCGATGGCGCCTCAAGAACCGGACCCAAGGGAAACATCGTCGTCGGGGTCGGAGTGGTATTAATTTCTCCTACTGGGCTGGTGATCAATAGCGCCTACTTCCTCACGGAACCCTGCTCCAACAATGTGGCCGAATATAACTCTCTGGTCATTGGCCTCCAACTTGTAAAAGAGATGGGGGTAGAATACCTTGAAGCATACGGCGACTCCCAACTAATCGTCAATCAGATCAGGGGCTCATACGAGGTTCGCCATGAAGACATAATCCCCTACCATCAAATTGCGATCAACATTATCTCATCATTCGAGGGATTCTTCATCGAGCACGTCCCCAGACTCCAAAATATCGAAACCGATGCCCTAGCAGGCCTTGCCGCTTCCTTAGCAGTGCCAAACCAAGCTCATCATTCGGTTGACGTAATAGGCTACGAACTGGTCTGTCCCAAGAACAACGTTCAAGCCATGGCAAGTTATTCCGCCCAGACGGTCGACGACACATCGGACTGGAGACAGCCGTTCATCGACTTCGTCGTATATGACATCCTTCCAGAGAATCCAAAGGAAGCTACCTCTATCAGACGGCGTTCTCTCAGATTCTTCTACGATACAGAGACGAAAATGTTGTATCGCCGCTCCTACGACGGATTATTGCTCCGGTGCTTGTCGAACGCGGAAGCTACAGAAGCTGTATGAGAAGCTCACGACGGTGTCTGTGGGGCCCATCAACCCGGCCCTAAGCTACAGGACCGCCTTCGCCGGATGGGCTACTACTGGAAATGCAAGGCCTGCCAAGTCCACGCAGACTTCATTCACCGACCATCCGAATTTCTACATCCGACAGTAGCATCCTGGCCATTCGAAGCATGGGGAATGGATATCATTGCTCCAATCACCCCACCTTCCTCCCGAGGACATCGCTTCATACTTGCGATCACTGATTATTTCTCCAAATGGGCGGAAGCTGTCCCACTCGCAGAAGTTAAAACTTCAAACGTGATCAGGTTCCTTAAGCATCATGTTATCTACCGCTTCGGACTACCACGAAGAATCATCCATGATAATGGTCCACAGTTTATAAGCCATGCATTCTACCGATTCTGCGATAAGCACCGCATTCAGAATGTCGCTTCGACACTATACAACCCGACAGCAAACGGGTTGGCAGAGGCATTCAACAAAACAATCATCAAGCTCCTCAAGAAGTTCGTCTCCTCCAACAAATGCGACTGGAACGAGAAGCTCGGCGAGTGCTTATGGGCTTATCGCACCACGGTTCGAACAGCCACCGGGAATACACCATTCTCTCTGGTGTACGGGAGCGAGGCAGTCCTTCCTTTGGAGACTCAGATCCTCTCACTCCGCGTCGCCCTCACTTATCAGTTGACGACGGATGATAACTATCGACGACGACTACAAGAGTTGGAGGCTTTAGATGAAAAGCGCCTCCTAGCTCAGCAAAGGATCGAGCTATACCAAGCACGCATCTCAGGAGCCTTCAACAAGAAAGTTAAAATCAGAACATTCCAAGTGGGCGATCTTGTTCTGGCAGTCCGGAGGCGATGGTCATGACTCACAAGACCACCGGTAAGTTCCAGCCAAAATGGGAAGGTCCATTTGTCATCGAGACCGTGTTCTCCAACGGCGCCTACTGCCTCGCTAAGCAGAACGGAGATTTGCTCATGTTGCCCGTCAACGGCAAGTTCCTGAAGAAATACTATGTTTAAACATCATTCTCCAGATTATCGAGTCATGTACTCCTTTAGTACCACTGAACTCTCATCCATCATTCTCCAGATTATCGAGTCATGTACCCCTTTAGTACCACTGAACTCTCATCCACCCTATTTCAGATTATCGAGCCATGCACCCGCTGGTGCCGCTGAACTCTCACTCCCTCAATAGTCCAAATTACCAAGTTATGTACCAGCTGGTGCCTCTGAACTTACATTCCGGTCACACTTTCAGATAGTAAGTCAAGTATGATTATACCTCTGAACTTTCTTCCTGGCAGAGATCCTCCCTCAGGATTCACTACCCGCACTCCCAGTGCACAAAAAGGGTAGTCGATCCACCAATTTCCGAAACGACCATGTCCTCATTACCTCTGAGTCGTCTTCACTTCCACCAAAAACAAACCGCCCCCTCGCATAGAACTTCCACGTTCTCCTACCTCTGAGTCGTTCTATGTACCCAATCTTCATTGAGCCCACTCCTGCCATGTCCTTATTACCTCTGAGTGGGAAGGCTCCGTCGAAGAAATCGTCATATTTTCCATGTCCACATTACCTCTGAGCAAGTATGTCGGTCCTCTTTTAACCTATTATCTGTACCCACAACCGGAGTACGACAAGGATAATAGGTCCACAAATGTCCCTTGTTGACCACAAATGTCCTCTGTTGACCACAAATGTCCTCTGTTGACCACAAATGTCCTCTGTTGACCACAAATAGCTTCCGTAAAGTCTCTCCTGCCATGTTCTCATTACCGCTGAGCAGGAAGATTTCACGATAAAACCTTCATGTTTGCCATGTCATCATAACCTCTGAGGAAATGTGATCGGTTCCCTTTCACCCCATTATCCGCATCCTGAACTAGGGTACGCCAAGGGTAATAGGTCCACAAATATTCATTCGCTAAGCTTCTTAGCATAAATCCACCATCTTACCATGCCCCGGGAGCCCAGCTGCTCTACGGCATTCCTTCCCCCAATACCGAGAACATCCATGACCACTTTGCCGTGGCTGTCCCAGATATCCTATCTAAACTGTTATCCGTACCTAAAACCAAGATACGCCTAGGATAACAGGTCCACAAATAAATCCCCCAGCAAGTCCAAATTCCACAAATACCACAAGTACAAGAAGAGAAAATGAGTTGAAACATGCCCATTTATTCAAAATTCAAAGTACTACATCATCTAGGATCACACCCCTTGACAAAAAGAAAAGAAAAACAGTGAAAGAAAACAGAAAACTGATCACTGCTCTATGGCATTCTTTTGCCCGATACCAAGAACCTCCATATCCGCCTTACCGCGGAGTTGTTCTAGGTATCCCTATCAAACTTATTATCCGTACCAAAAACCAAGGTATGCCAAGGATAATAGGCCCACCAATGTCCTCTGCCGACCACAAATTCCGTACTAGGTCCCTTAGTACATCCACATCTTTCTTCATCATCACATGCTTTCGGAGCCCAGCTATTCCATAGCATTCTTTCACCCAATGCATAGAACTTCCACGTTGATAGCACCTCTGAGTTGTTCTATGTATCCTCATTCGAGTTCACTCCTACCATGTCCATGTCACCTCTGAGTAGGAAAGCTCTACCATCAACCTTATATTTACCACGTCCGTACCACCTCTGAGTAAATATGATGGTTCCCTCTCTCAACTTATTATCCGTACCTAAAACCAAGGTACGCCAAGGATGATAAGTCCACATAAAATTCCCAGCGGAAGTGCCCAAACCTATCACGTCCATGTTACCTCTGATTGGATTGCCACACCTAAACAAATCTACTTTCCATGCTTCTTATTCAAAGTGTTCCAAATTTGCAATTTGGAAACTTTGAAGGGGGTCCTGTAGAAGCATGGAAAATATTGCTTTTAGTCCCACATCGGAAAGGAGAAGAAGAAAGGGCTCACTCCATGCTATAAATAGAGCCCCCTTACCTCCTTTGAAAAGGGCACCAACTTCTCTTCCCTCCTTCCAAACTTGGACTCTTTCTATTACGCACCTTGGGGTGCTAAGTAGAAGAAGTCTAGGGCAGCACGGGCTCATCGGGCTCAGTCAGCTGTTCCAACCTCTGACCATCAAGAGCGTCCCGCTAAGTGGGCCTCTGATGGAAAGTTGTACAGAGCCGCTCGTGTCCAGCCCCAGGCGGCAAACGGACAGAGTGGTTCTCAAGAGTCTCCCAACAAAGATCGAGGGCAAGTGTTTCTATTAACCCCACATCAGGGAGCAAACATGATACCTACGCACTCGTGTGTCCGGGATACCCGGGCCTATAAAGCGAGTGCACGGGCTGATCGAGACATTCCTCATACGAGTCATGAGACATTCTTCATACGGCACAGAACCCAGGAAGCTTCATGCGGCTCAAAATCAGACGAGCTTCATGCGGCTCAAGAGTATCATGTAGCTCAAAAGTCACCAACATGGACATACGGCTCAAACACATAGGCAACTCGAGTAAACTCCATACGGCCCACAGAGAGAGGCCACGTGGCCTTCAAAGCAGCTGTGCCCAACGTCTGGACGCCTTTAATGCTCTGACGGATGACAGACCTGACAGATGACAGCCCTGACATAAAGTAATCATGATGACTGACACAAAAAACACTATCTTCCTAGGGAACTTGAGAATACCTTCGCAGACATGGCACTATTCACTAAGTTTTGAGGCAAGTCTATGCGGCCAGACTAAACAAAGTCCATGCGGCCAGAACAGAGAGACCCATGCGGCTCGGTCATGAAGACTCTCATGCGGCTCGGCCATGAAGACCCCCATGCGGCTCGGTCATGAATATATTCATGCGGCTCGGTCATGACAACCTTCATGCGGTTCGAAGTACAGAGACTCTTCATGCGGCTCGGTCATGAACTCTTTCATGCGGCTCGGTCATGACAACCCTCCCTGCTGCCCAATACAATGCCAGCTCATGCGGCTCACATAGATTATGCATATGCGGCTCGATGAAGCATCGTCCTATGCGTATCTCTCTGCGGTTCGAAGATCGTCAATCCTAAGCGGCTCTGACAGGACTCACAATTAAGACACGTGGCATGGGATCAATAAGAGATTTAACCGAATCTCAACAAATATATTTGACATTATCGTCATAATTACTGAGATCAGGGCATATCATTTATCATCAAGCTAATGGGACACGTGGCGAGCAATCAGACATTGGCATAATCAATCACGAGGATTTAAAGCAGCTAGCATTAATTGCTCATGAGATACGATGCTATCCGCATTATTGGCCGAGATTCACTATAATCAGGATCAAGGGTTCAGATAGAATGAAGGAGCGCCGACATTCCAAATAGATAATCATTAGCAAACCCTAATGATCACCCCCCACTCTTATAAATAGCCAGTATCATTCCCTTGTAAAAAAAAAGGTCGGCAACAAAAGAATAAAAAAATAAGAAGAGAGAGCTCCCCCTCTTTTTCTTGATAATCGCAGAGAGAGAGAAGCCAGGAGAGCAAGAAGAGCATTTCTTCATCAACGTCGAGCAGATCTTCCCCGAGCCAAGGCTGCATACTGATCGTCCAAGGAGTAAGGCAGAGCGGCCGTCGCTTTCCCGAGCCTCTATCGTCACCCCCCCAGAATCAAAAATAAACAATCGTACTTAGTCTGCTGTACCTAGGTTTTCGTCCCTAGGCTTTCTTTGTACGAGCGAGTTTGTATTGTGAGTCTAAGTTTAGTCCTCCGATAATTGTTCTGTTCTTTTACAATCAATGGCAAACACATGGGCCACCACTAAAACCTCGTCACGCCCCAGAACCAGAATACTGGTGAGCGGGGGAATGACTCAGCCAGCTACGTATTACGGGTAGATGAATACCGTATAATACGATCAATGCTGTCTAAAAGAAAAGGGGTGCATACTACATGAAAGTCTCGCTATGGTCACTTCACATCTATTGTCTCAATCATTCAAACAAGAAGCAATAACAGAGAACATTTAAGATAAAGCAATAAGGCGTCCCAAACGCTTAGTCAAAATGTTCTTGAGATCTGGCTTTACAAAACATAGCCAGATGATATAGCAATATATACACAATTGTTATCAGCTGCAGTCTGACTTAATTACAATTATGTAAAAGTAAGTGCAAGACTATCCGACTAACATGTCGGTGCCAAGCGGCAAAATATAAAGTAATTAACAAAACGAGCGGGAAAGTAAGGAACCCACTCGAGTCCTCCTGCGATCATTCCTCTAGTATTGACCATCTTGGAGGTAGAGGTAAGCTGAGTCCTCGGGAACCGGCTCTAAATCTGGCCATGCAAAACCAGAGAGGTTAGACCTCTAATAGCAAGTACCGCATGGAAGCACGATATGAGGCATTAAACCAGTAAATAAGAGAATATAATAATAGATCTCTGCTTGCTACTGGGATTCACGTAACATCACGACACTTCGATCCAACCTCCCAACCAAACAAGGACAGAAGTTGGCCTGTCATGTCCTGATGCTCTGATCATCTCAGTTAGGTAACAGAATAGGTACAGTACACAAACAAATCAACTTAAACGGCTATCCAACTCCTACGGCTTACTACTGTGAGTCCCAAGTTATCTTGGAATTATGCAATAAGGATTTCTCAGTTCTTACTATGGACAAACAAGGCTAGTCTATCCAATCAATCAATTACGCCAATCATGAATTAGACGAGTCCCAGCGGGACGCCCGTCATCAATATACAATATACAATAATATAAGCAGATACCGCTCCCTGCCCTGTGTGGCAGATTTGCAGTATCTGTGGGAACCAGCCGGCCTGTTGGGCGCTAATAGTCCCAAAGAGGGCTGCCATGTAAGAACTCAGGAATCCATTCTCTCCATGCAATCATTATTTTATTTAACTTAGTAGCCTCTATGTTATGTGAAATCCCATGCCGTGGATCATGGTCATTTCAGAATGAGTACTTCTGTACAAGGTACGATATGCCCAACTCTATAGCGATACCCGTGCGGCTAGGTTGTAAGTCTTATATAGCGTAATGTAACAATTAAAACTAACCACGAAATAATCATGCCTTGACCATAAAGTACACATGCTGCTTTTGTAAAATAAATAAATAAATTGTAGCCTGCATGTATCTATATGTCAATATTCGGGATTGGTCAATCGATTGCAAATATGAACGTGTCTTATTCTATTTAATTCAATAAGACGACTAGCCAGTCTCTTAGTTCCATCTAGGAACGCATGATAAATTATTAATCTCATGATCAATTATTGAAATAAAAATCTCATGCGGTTGGGAAATAAAAATCTCATGCGGCTGGAAAATAAATATTTCATGCGGTTGGGAAATAAAGATTTCACGTGGCTGAGAAATAAAGATTTCATGCGGCTGTGGAAAATAAAGATTTCATGCAGTTGGAAAATAAAGATTTCATGCGGCTGAGAAATAAAGATTTCATGCGGCTGTGGGAAATAATGATTTCATGCGGTTGGGAAATAAAGATTTCATGCGGCTGTGGGAAATAAAATTTCATGCGGCTGAGAAATAAAGATTTCTCATACGGTTGGGAAATAAAGATTTCATGCGGCTGAGAAATAAAATTCCATGCGGCTGAGAAATAAAGATTTCTCATGCGGTTGGAAAATAAAGATTTCATGCGGCTGTGGGAAATAAAATTTCATGCGGCTGAGAAATAAAGATTTTTCATGCGGTTGGGAAATAAAGATTTCATGCGGCTGAGAAATAAAATTTCATGCGGCTGAGAAATAAAATTCTATGTGGCTGAGAAATAAAGATTTCTCATGCGGTTGGAAAATAAAATCTCATGCGGCTGAGAAATAAAGATTTCTCATGCGGTTGGGAAATAAAGATTTTATGCGGCTGAGAAATAAAATTCCATGCGGCTGAGAAATAAAATTCCATGTGGCTGAGAAATAAAGATTTCTCATGCGGTTGGGAAATAAAATCTCATGCGGCTGAGAAATAAAGATTTCTCAAGCGGTTGGGAAATAAAGATTTCATGCGACTGTGGGAAATAAAATTTCATGCGGCTGAGAAATAAAGATTTCTCATGCGGTTGGGAAATAAAGATTTCATGCGGCTGAGAAATAAAATTCCATGCGGCTGAGAAATAAAATTCCATGTGGCTGAGAAATAAAGATTTCTCCTGCGGTTGGGAAATAAAATCTCATGCGGCTGAGAAATAAAGATTTCTCATGCGGTTGGAAAATGGCTGTGGGAAATAAAATTTCATGCGGCTGAGAAAGTGGGGACCCATCTTCTCAGAAAACCTGAGAAGGATGGTCATGGAACCATTGGCTTCCAAGCTCCATAAAACTTTCACCGTAAGTCCAAATTTGGACTTCCATAGGTCAAAATACGGTAGAACGAAATTCCCTACAACATGGAACCATCAAAACTTGGAAATAATAATGTCCAATAGATCAAAACCCAAAAATTTTGAAAATACTATAAACTTAGATCTAGAAGAATTTAGCCATAGAAATTGAAAATGCCAAGTACTAAAGTGTCTTAGAATGTTGAGAGGAAGACAATGGAACAACAAAAATAGAGATCCATCAAGAAGAAAGTTGGCACTTGCCTATCTCTTCTAGGTTGGTGGAAGAGTTATGAGGAAGAAGAAGAGTAATGAGAAGAAGTAATGAAGAGAGAGAGAAAGGGTTTGGGCTTTAAATGAAGGGGTGGTGGTAGGTGGGGGTTTGTTTCTGTTCATGATGAACCAACATAATTAAACCAATTCAAGCCGAACCCAAAACAAAGCTAAAGCAGAGTATAAAAGCAGAAAGTAAAATACAGAAAATAATTAGCAAAAAATTAAAAAAATTTATATACAGAATAATACATGATAAATATTAAATGAAAACATTCTAGCAGTACATGTATTTAGAATACGTATTCTGGGAACGGGAAGTGACAGGCATCGAGTAGAGTCAAGAGTTATTTTGATTGGTGGTGGGCAACGTTTTGGAATTGTAATGAAGCAAGCGTCCAGAGGAATTTAGCCTAGATCTCTGATACCAATTTGTCACGCCCCGACCCGGAATCACCCGAATCTTCGTCCTGGCATGGGGCGTGATGCCGTACGAGCCTGGAGTTGCGCTCGTGCAAGGCAAGATGACAAGTTCTCAAATGGTTATCTTTTATTTGAACATTAACAACGAAAGGAAAACAGAGTATACGAAACGATTCTCTTTATTGATATTCGAAATCGATATTACAAAGGCTTTCGATAGCCCAACGAAATTTGCCAGATTGGCTATAACACTCAGGTTCTCTCTTGCCCACAAAGAATTTCACCGTTCCATACATCATGTCTTTTATATCTCGGCCGCATCGATCCTGTCCCGAGTCCGAGCGTCAATGCGATCGCACACTTCAATACGCTTCGGCATTCCAAGCCTCAACGCGTTCAAGCGAGGCTCCGCCACGAGCAGACCAATCCCTGAACTGCTAGCAAACTAGTAGGGGATTAGTACTTTCGTCCTCGCTGTACTGATCAAAAACCCACTTAACAAACCGATATTTTGTATTGTATTGATTCATGCAAACATACAATTTAGTTCTCTTTCTATGTTCTGCTTAGGATGAGTTCATGGTATATTCGAAGACTGTAAAGCATGGCAAGCATGTTATTCAATTCGTATAAGTAAGCAGGCAAGCAATCTCGTGTTTGATTCGTGGCACAACTTAGCAATATCGACGCACTCGTCCTTGCACCGACGCAAGGTGATTATGCCTATCCATTTTCCCTGTCATGTTATAAGTGCCCTCTATTCGGATCTATCCATACAGGATATACGTATACCTTGCAATTCCAAACCCATCGCCCTTAACTATATGAAGGCCACTAGCTTTTTGGGCTAGAATGGACTTATATTTATCGAATCGAAACATAAGACGATGTTAACTCCGTGCGGTTGCTAACCAACATCAGAGGCCATCGAAATAATCATAACAAGTGGCTTAACACATTCACCATAAGGTTGCTACCCGTCTTGTCGAAGTGGCGCCAACAATACCGAAAACGAATCCCTCCTAGGCCGAACGGTCCCAGCGCCCTGGTGCACCGCGTTCGAGGGATTACACATGCACGGGCTTTTATATCTTTAAATCCATTTGACCAAGCAACGAATCTTATCTTTTATACAACCAAGCAAGTTGGCTTTTCTCTATTTTAATTGGTACAACGCCCAAATGTCCTCAAAGAACGCCCGAAGGCCGCGAACATTTCGAAGGGCACCATGTCACATTATCATCTCGTATTTCTCCGTTAACTTTCAATGTTCTTACGTTTCATACTTCGTTTCAATGTTCAATGGCTTTATACCTCAACTCAGTGTTCATCAACCGAACGACCCGAAGGTCCCGAACACCTTTCAAGGCATTATGTCATATCCGATAGTTCCGCCACATTTATGCCACAACTGTATTCTTTTGCAACGAAGCCATCTTTTGTGATCTCGTGCACGTAGGCACGTTTCGACCGTGTTTTTGATGTT
Source organism: Iris pallida (assembly GCA_029216955.1). Taxonomy (NCBI): domain Eukaryota; kingdom Viridiplantae; phylum Streptophyta; class Magnoliopsida; order Asparagales; family Iridaceae; genus Iris; species Iris pallida. Next base: position 4,798,503 of record JANAVB010021996.1, read on the forward strand.
CTATGACTTAGCATTTAATATCTGTGGCTTGCACGCTAGGGCACTCGCCTATTGTCTTTTAATGTTCTAACAGTTCTAACTCGTACACGAAGGCACGGTATGGTTCGTGCACTAAGGCACTCGACGAGTACAGTTATCCCATGTTCTTGCGGCTTGCGCACCGAGGGGCTCGCCTTTGTGATATCAAATGTTCCATAGCGACTCGTACGTCTGTTGTACGATTCATTTCAATTGTTCTATCTAGTATTCGATATGCACTACATTTATCTCTCTATTGAGCTACGCCCATGGCGTTGATAGGTTAACTCAGCATTCATTGATATGTATTTTACTTAAACATGACGGAGTAGGAAAGAGAGTTAATGTCCCCCCACCTTGAATTGATATGTCTTGTCATTTTGCTGATCCGTAGTGGCTCGATTTCATAACTTCATTGCACGGGTAACTCTCCTGACTTAGCCATTCGAGCACTTCGTGCTTCATTGAATTATACGTCCGATTTGGCTTACCGTGCCCAAGTCTCAGTCCATCGCAAAGCGACGATTTGCTTTCGCGGACCCCTTACTGAATAAGGCAAAAGATCGACCTCTAACATTTCAGCGTAAATGTATAGCCTGCACATGAAACCAACTAAAATCAATACTTGCATCGATTCAGACTTGCACCTTGGTCGATTCGATTTCTTAGAATCTTTGAGCCGTCTCAACGTACTTATCCTTCGAGGCAACGCGGCGCTTTGCATCGATTCACTCGATACATTTTTTGGGACAAGGCAACTCTTCGCATCGACTTAGTTCGATGCGTTGCTCGGGACAACTTAACATTTTATATCGATTTGCATCGATACTTAATCGGGTCAAAGCAACTCTTCGAGTCAACGACTCAGCATAATGCACCGTACAGAGCGGGGAATTACAATTACAAAGGGGGCGTTGTCCAGAGGTTATATGGACATGGCAAGCATCCTTCTTCCTAGAATATATCACGCCCCGATTCGGAGAATCGTTTACCTCTGCTTCGATTCACGCCGAATCGTTTGTCCTCGCTAAGGTGTGATGTCGTACAAGTCTGGAATTGTACTTGTACAAGGTGTAATGCCCCGTTCCGTACGGTACATTATGATGAGTCGTTGACTCGAAGAGTTACGCTGACCGGATGAGGTATCGATGCGAATCGATGTAAGTGTTACGTTGGCCAAAGGTAAGCTTTGAGTCGGTTGGGATCTATTAATCGAATCGATGCAAGGGATAAGTCCCGTTGAGCAAGTGCTAATGTTAGTTGATCTGGTGTGCAGGCTATGCCTTTATGCTGGATTATGGATTGTGGCATGGGCACGATAGGCCAAATCAACCGAGTAGTTCAAAGGAATGGCTAAGTCTGGGAGTTAGCTATGCGATCGAGTTATGGAAGCGAGATGCTTCAATCGGCGAAACGACAAGGCATATCGGCTTAAGGTGGGTGGGTCCTTGACTCTCTCTTCCTATTCCTTCACGTCTAATAAGAATATATGTCATCGTATGCATAAAGTTGCTATGGAGTAGCGAGCGTGGCTCGGCGAGTAAGTATCTAAATATGTGTTGAACACTAAGATAGAACATTGAATAATCGAACAATTGAAGCGACGTGCATCAAGTGTAAGAGTCGCGGTAGGGCGATGATGGTAGAACATTGAAAGACAATAACGAGATGTGCACCACGTACACGCCTCCGAGAACATTGAACACTAGGCGTAGAACATTGATTATGGTGCCGAGCGTGCCCTCGTGCACTTATGTTACGAAAAGACTAAGTAAATACGGAAGTAGGCTATGCGAATAACATTATGAACGGGACGCGTGAATATGGGTACGAGACGACTAAGCCGTTGGGCATCGTGCATCAATATGGATGTGTTGGGGCATAACGCCGACGGAGCTCCCCACATAAATGGTGGATTATGTTTATGAGACGCGAATATGTTTATGGTGCGAGACTATGTTTATGGAACACGAGATGGATTGGAATGTATAGCTTGTATGCTATGGCGAGTATTGCATGGTCAATGGACTCGGATGGCCCATGCACGGGTGCGGCTTCCCTCGAACGGTTACGCCGGGGCGCAGTGACCGTTCGGACTAGGAGGGAATTATGTGTGGTATTTATGGTACATATCATTCGTACGGATTGCGACCGTCTAGTGCTGTGATAAGCTATAATATTCGTAAGTTTGGGATCCTTCGGATACTGGGCTAGCAACCCGTATCGAAGTGATTGTAGGCTTACACATAAGAGATGCCAAGTCCATTACGGTGCGAAATACCGTGACCTTCATATAGATAGGGTCGGTGGGCTGAGATGAGAGTTGGGTGCAGGCGCAGGGCCTGCGACCCTTATGCATATGTTTAAGTTTATGATCGGTTGGTTGCGTGGATCGTATGTTTGCTTATGGAATGTTCTAACCAGTACAGGCTAGGCGAAACGGGACGGAGATGTGCACGAACACTATATTTACGTTCATGTTATGGCTAATTGTATCTGCTGCAGGAACACGGTATGGGACACATTTATGATAATGTGCTATGTTTAAGTATTGCTATGAAACCGATCCTAAGGCTAAATAGAAAGATCACAAATTAATATGCATGTTCACTAAATGTATTTAGTGTTTGGTTTGGGTGCGAGCGGGTCTTGATCAGTACGAAGCGAGGACGAAAGCACTAATCCTCCACTAGTTTATGTGCAGGCTCAGGTTATGATCGGCTCGGGGCGGAGCTTGGCTTGGACGTGCCGAGGCATGGAGTCCTTGGCGTTCAAGAGGAGCTATCGCATATGCGTTCGAACTTGCAACATGGAGATGTTCGGCCGAAGACTACTTGGTGGCTATAAAGAGGCATAATGTATGGAATAATGAAATCCTTTGTGAGCTAGAAAGATCATGAGCGTTGTAGCCAATTGTCATTTATGTTGGGCTATTCAGAGCCTTTGTAACCTTCAGTTCATAATCAATAAAAGAGATTCTTATGTTTTACTTTGTTTTCTTCCGCTGCTTATGTTATCGATTTGAGATAGTTCTATGTGAACCTGTTATCTTGCCTTGCACGAGCGTAACTCTAGGCTCGTGCGGCATCACGCCCCAACGAGGACGATGATTCGGGTGAAATCTAGCGAGGACGAGCGATTTCCCGGATCGGGGTGTGACATGTTGGTATCAGAGCGGTTCCATCCTTTGGACCGTGCATGAATCTCTTTGACCCTCAGTTGCTTCGCTATCGAATTCAGTTGACTCTAAGTTGTTTTCGCAACCGCATGGCTCATGGATCTGCTCGACGCTACAATGGATGTTCCATACAATAATTCTATATTAAGTGCGTACGTCTGCCACAAGTATGTCGTGACTATCATGCTATCTCCGGGTGCCATCGGAGAGTATTGGTTGCATGAAGTGCAACGGGTTATGAGATTATGGTTTCCCGAAGTGCAACGAGTTATGGAATGCTGGTCGCACGAAGTACAACGAATATGGTGATGTTGGTTGTATGAAGTGCAATGATATATGTGTTGTCGGTCGCACGAAGTGCGATGAGTTATGTGTTATCGGTCGCATGGGGTGCGAGAAGATATGTGTTTTCGGTCGCACGAGGTGCGAGGAGTTATGTGTTGTTGGTCGCACGAAGTGCGAGAAGATATGTGTTGTTGGTTGCACAAAGTACAACGGGTCGATATGTGAGACGATGTATGTTATGTGGCTATGAGAATGGTTATGTGTCGTTGGTTGCACGGAGTGCAGCAAGTCGTGAATCGTTCGTTGCATTAGTGCAACGAGTCGATATGGAATGATACGTATTGTATGGCTATGCGGATGGGTAGCGATATGTTAAGCGAGATTGAGTAATGACCTTAAGTATCGAGGATGAGTTGTTGCACGAGTTGCAACGAGCGGGATTCGAAAATTGCGGATGCGGTAGTAACGAGTCGATTTGGTCGCTAAGTTGAGTAAGGCGAACGTTTATGTTGGCCGTATGTCGCGTTGAGCTTTGAATAAGCGAATGTTACGGGTGTGATCGATATGATCGCCAGGGTACGGTTAGATAGAATGTGTGTCAAACTTAAGCGAACGCTAGAGCTGGGATCGGAAGGATCGCCATACGGGATAGTTGATTGAGAAAGAGATGTCGGACTTATGCGAAATGCGATGTCGAGTAATGACTCGATTTCGAGTGGTATATGCAATATCGCTTGTGCGAGCAAGTGTAGCGGAGTATTGTATCGATAACGATAGCCTCGATCCTGAGTGGTATATGGAATACCACTTAGCGATAGCTATGTTAAGCGGTTTGGTGACTTGCGATAGATTTCGTCGAGACGATTATGTTGTTATGATATGTTGTCCTCAACGGACGAAGTAGTACCGAGACTCGATTGAGAATGACTTGAGAGAAGTCGATGTGAGTATGCGTTGATGAATTGAGTTGAACGATTATATACGAAGTCATATCCACGGAGGATACGTCGGACGAGGATTTGTTAAGAATAAGCCGAACGATAGGCTGAGCATAGCGAAGAAACGATACGTTGAGGAAATGGTCGAACCGGTCGAGTTTATGTTGAGTTAGTACGGAAGCTTGTTCGGAACGTGTCGAGTAAGTATGAAGGAATCGTTCGAACAAATTTGAGTTAATGCGATGAGTCGGTAGCACGATTAGAAGTGCGAGTTAGGGATGTGAGAACGGATATGTGAATTGGAAATTGTGTTGCGATTTTGGTAGTGAATTATAACGGAATAAATCTTGATTAGTGTGAGACTTGATTCATATTCGAGTTCGGATAATGGCAATGATTGCAACGGGTTTGAGCTTATGAGAAAGGAAGATGTTCAAGTTATGCATATCGACGATGGTATTGAGGCGTATCAAAGACGATATGCAATAACTCGTGGATACTCTGATCAAATGAATGAAAATTATGTTGAGCATTGTTGTTGGATGAATAAGATGCAAGTTAAGTTGATGGCAGTTTGATGATAACAGTAGGAATGCTTCGAGAAATTGAGAGTGGATGGATATTGCCTGGATGAAAACGAAAGCGTCTGGATTGCTTCGCGGATCACCACTATGTTGACATTCTTGTCTTGAGCGAGCGCAACACCAGCCTCGCACATGCGTCACGTCAAATTAGAACGATCATTCCGCGTGAGCGCTGGTATGGTGATTCATCCAGCGGGGATGATCGAACTTGCGAGGCGTGGCAAATTTGATATGGACTTGTGGTTTGATGCGAAGGCGAAATTGAGGATTGTGTGATATTGTCAACGGTAGTGCATAAGTGATCGAATAGTAACGTCGGGAATTGATTTGGCTCCGCGATAGGATATAGCATGGTTCGTTGTAACTGTCCCTCGTTGATGATCTTCAATTATCGAGCGTAGTTTCGGGGCAGATGACCCTAGAAGACTTGACCGCCAAATCAAGTGAATGTGGGAAACCATAGGATGACCCTAAAGAAGTCGCATGAGAAATTTTGTCGAAGATGAGGAATAATGTAGTGCATGTTGAGGATAAGTCTAAGCGAACGAGTATCATGTTTCGAAAGTTAGAAAGTAGCCTTCGACTAGATCGAGACGAATAGAAAAGTTATGATCGATCGAATGAGTGCGTAAGTAGACTTGGTCGGTCGATGATCGAATAGATGTTGAGGAACGTGCTTAGCGTAGTGACGCGGTAAGGCAATTGCAAGAATTATGCAATGCGCGAGAGCGACGGATAGTAGAACGACCTTAAGAGTTGTGTCGTAGATCGGTTTGAGTAACGGTTAGGCTATATGTGTTGAGAGCGCCATCTATGTTACGAAACGAACTAGTCGGGATTGAATCGAAGTTTGAGTAAAGGATTCGTACTTGGTCGAGAATCGGAGATGGGCGTATCGTAAGAGGCCTTGGGTCGGAAAGTTTGTTGCCTTTGAGCATCGTAGACTCAAGTTGACCTCTTGTGTCGGGAGAGATTAAGCATGATGTCTGGATAAGTTACCTAGCGGGAGTAGCCCCAGACGTAATGTATGGATAGAGCGAGAGAATGTGGATCACGTATGGATAGTTGTGTGCGAGACTTAGTACGGATTGTAGACAAAGAAATTTATGACATGTTGACATAGTCCATGTTGTTAAGGCCAAACGTTATGAATGATTGGATGAAAGACTTGGGTTATGCGAGAGATAGGAAACGGTTGGGCGAGTAGGCATTACGGAGAATTATTGCGATCGGATGCGCAACGGCTTGCTGCAATGCATGCGTTAGATGGCCGTCGAGAAACTTATGAGATCGAAGTTACGGGTTTGAATCAAGTTATGTGTAGAGATGTATGGAAGAGGATCGCATGTTATGGGATGATGCATACAAAAATTATTTGAAAATAGGCTCTAAGATATGACTAAGTCGAATACGGAATGATTGGTGCTTGAGGATTTAAGTCGAGCCTGTTATGTTTGTCCCGATATCCTATAACTGAGCTTGGCTGAAATGCATATATTGGTGGGACGCCTAAAATATGTGTCTGATCCAAACTAGGTTGTATGATTCCAACGAGAGTAGCACGAGATCGTGAAACGATCTAGCGAGGCACTTGGATTAAGTGTTGGTTTCGGTTCGAGGATGAACCTGATTTTGAATGGTATATTATGTAATGCCCCGCTCCGCACGGTGCATTATGATGAGTCGTTGACTCGAAGAGTTACGCTGACCCGATGAGGTATCGATGTGAATCGATGCAAGTGTTACGTTGGCCAAAGGTAAGCTTTGAGTAGGTTGGGATCTATGAATCGAATCGATGCAAAGGATAAGTCCCGTTGAGCAAGTGCTAATGTTAGTTGATCTGGTGTACAGGCTATGCCTTTATGCCGGATTACGGATTGTGGCATGGGCGCGATAGGCCAAATCAACCGAGTAGTTCAAAGAAATGGCTAAGTCCTGGAGTTAGCTATGCGATCGAGTTATGGAAGCGAGATGCTTCAATCGGCAAAACGACAAGGCGTATCTGCTTAAGGTGGGCGGGTTCTTGACTCTCTCTCCCTATTCCTTCACGTCTAATAAGAATATATGTCATCGTATGCATAAAGTCGCTATGGAGTAGCGAGCGTGGCTCGGCGAGTAAGTGTCTAAATATGTGTTGAACACTAAGATAGAACATTGAACAATCGAACAATTGAAGCGACGTGCATCAAGTGTACGAGTCGCGGTAGGGCGGTGATGGTAGAACATTGAAAGACAATAACGAGATGTGCACCACGTGCACGCCTCCGAGAACATTGAACACTAGGCGTAGAATATTGATTATGGTGCCGAGCGTGCCCTCGTGCACTTATGTTACGAAAAGACTAAGTAAATACGGAAGTAGGCTATGCGAATAACATTATGAACGGGACGCGTGAATATGAGTACGAGACGACTAAGCCGTTGGGCGTCGTGCATCAATATGGATGTGTTGGGACATAACGCTGATGGAGCTCCCCATATGAATGGTGGATTATGTTTATGAGACGCGAATATGTTTATGGTGTGAGACTATGTTTATGGAACACGAGATGGATTGGAATGTATGGCTTGTATGCTATGGCGAGTATTGCATGGTCAATGGACTCGGATGGCTCGTGCACGGGTGCGGCTTCCCTCGAACGGTTACGCCGGGGCGCCGGGACTGTTCGGCCTAGGAGGGAATTATGTGTGGTATTTATAGTGCACATCATTCGGACGGATTACGACCGTCCAGTGCTGTGATAAGCTATGATATCTGTAAGTTTGGGATCCTTCGGATACTTGGCTAGCAACCCGTATCGAAGTGATTGTAGGCTTACACATAAGAGATGCCAAGTCCATTACGGTGCGAAACACCGTGACCTTCATAAAGATAGGGCCGATGGACTGAGATGAGAGTTGGGTGCAGGCGCAGGGCCTGCGACCCTTATGCATATGTCTAAGTTTATGATCGGTTGGTTGCGTGGATCGTATGTTTACTTATGGAAAGTTCTAACCAGTACAGGCTAGGCGAAACGGGATGGAGATGTGCACGAACACTATGTTTACGTTCATGTTATGGCTAATTGTATCTGCTGCAGGAACACGGTTTGGGACACATTTATGATAATGTGCTATGTTTAAGTATTGCTATGAAACTGATCCTAAGGCTAAATAGAAATATTACAAATTAAGATGCATGTTCACTAAATGTATTTAGTTTTTGGTTTGGGTGCGAGCGGGTCTTGATCAGTGCGAAGCGAGGACGAAAGCACTAATCCCCCACTAGTTTATATGCAGGCTCAGGTTATGATCGGCTCGGGGCAGAGCTTGGCTTGGACGTGCCGAGGTATGGAGTCCTTGGCGTTCAAGAGGAGCTACCGCATATGCGTTCGGACTTGCGACATGGAGATGTTCGGCCGAAGACTACTTGGTGGCTATAAAGAGGCATAATGTATGGAATAATGAAATCCTCTGTGAACTAGAGAGATCATGAGCGTTGTAGCCAATTGGCATTTATGTTAGGCTATTCAGAGCCTTTGTAACCTTCAGTTCATAATCAATAAAAGAGATTCTTATATTTTACTTTGTTTCCTTCTGCTGCTTATGTTATCGATTTTAGATAGTTCTATGTGAACCTGTTATCTTGTCTTGCACGAGCGCAACTCCAGGCTCGTGCGGCATCACGCCCCAGCGAGGACGATGATTCGGGTGAAATCTAGCGAGGACGAGCGATTTCCCGGATCGGGACGTGACACAAGGTGTGCTCGTTTTCCTTTTATAAAAGAGACATTTTGAATAGAGATTCGCAGCGGTTGATAAAGAAGTTTGGGCAACACAGATATGATCTGAAATAAGTTCTTTATTGATATCTTTGAAGTTACATTGCATAAAACATAAGGCTCTCAAACAGCCGAAATGAAATGCCAAACTTGGCTACAACTTGCAGAAATATTGAAATTAGATATAACTTGTTCCATAGATCATATCCCTTTATTAATAATGTGGCAATAACCACCTTCAGCAAAATGCCTTCTTCTTCAAGTGGAAACTTCAAGATATACGAAGCTTCTAAAGAGTCGGACAGCAAGCCTTCAGCGTCTATGATTATCCATAGGTTCCCGGCACCTGTGGAGACGAGGGTCAGTATATTGCCACATATGCACAGGTGAGCGGCCGTAACCAATCTCACCATAAATCAACAGTAGTAAAATTACATGAATGTTCACTATTGATTTGTATTCTTTCTATCTTGCCTTAGGGTCCATTAACAATTCATATATTTGATGAAAAATATAAGAAGCATACAGTGATGTTAGAAACATAAGAAATTCACGTTGTTCTAACATAAGCAATTCATATTGATCACCAATTTAGTGAAATCTTATCCACGGTCGATAGCCATCCCTGTAAATATTTATGAATACTACTTACTCTGCCTGCATAAGACATTGTTAGCTATGCCACCTGACTATATGAAGGTCACTGGCGACACGCCATCCTGGACCGTCTTATTTGGTACAACGGCGCCCTTGCAGTGCTGGTAGCTAGCCCCACTGCAAGTCCCGTTTACCGATGCCAGTACGTCCGCATAATTCCTTGTTTCCCCTAGGACGAACCGGGTCCGTGGTCGCGGATTACCATTCTGGGAACTACCTTGTATACAAGTTGTCCATGACCATGCATGCAATACAAGTTAACTAATAAGAGACATGACATGCATGCTAATAGCATCTTCCACACATATTCGTAGTTCTTATTTCATCTTGCCATTTTCCCATCTTTCCATCTTGCCATCTTACCAGCTTGCCTTGAGCCATAGGCTCGCATATTCGTTCATCCAACCAAGGGACTATTCATTTGTAACCCATTCTTTCGAACCGAAGTCCGATATACTTACCGCCCAATACTTGGGTCTTTGCATCACCTGTTAAACAATTTATATAGCATACGAGCATCATTCGATTTGCAACATAAGCCTAGCCATGTGATAATTTATCTTTCATTATCTTTCCCGTATTATTACTAGGCATCTTTTATTAAGCACCGAACGCAATAACAAGTCTACCATTGTTATGTGCGAAGATCAAGGATCGTCGAAGGATCAAAGCCACTCACTTGTTAGTGAATTGCTGAGAGAAAGAGGTCTTCCACGGAACGCCAAGCTCGGTCTACTGCGTTAGCACCTGCATTGGCACCAACGTCTGGTCAGCATACTTCTTCTCTTTCTCTCAGTGATTCGATATGAAATGCGTAGACAGTGAAAGTAAATCCATGAAAGCATTCATCGAAAATAATCACAAAAACGCACACAAAAGCCAACAGCAAAAGCGACATCGAAAACCAGCAGGGCAACGGTCTCGGGGCAAGCGACTCTTATATAGAACTCTTCCCCCAAGATGCGCGCCACTGCATCTTGGGCATCATTTCAAAAGAGTCCAATCCATAACGAGGAAAGGATCTTAATTCATTATCCCGCGATCCTGGTAAAGTTTCCCCAAGTAAGTTTCCCCAATTCTCATCCGACTCAGCCATTCGGCCGCTAGCCCGCACCGTGCTCTACAACGGATTCAGGGCATTACAGAATAATAGTTCAGAGATAATATGGACGTGACTATTTTTTCTTAGGGAGTTATGCCAACTTTGGGGATATCATAACGGGGTGACTACTCAGAGGTAATATGGACATGGTAGACACGATGTGTCACGACCGGCTCCCAAATAATCGGACACGAGTCGGACACGTCCAGCCTATGTTGGAAGACTCAACATAGTAAGCTGTAAACATCTAACAAAAACTCCAAGTATAAACATGAAAGTAAACATCACAGCATCTAACCGTCCTAGAATGATCACCATAATCCACAAGTCATAATATAATTATATATAAAAGTACCAAAGACAAATCCGGTGACAAGAATGAAATACAACTATGAACTCTCAATATACAACATCTCGAAGTAATGCTAAACGAATCTAAACCTGTAACCTCTAGCTAAGTCATGCCTCCATCATGCTCAGCTAAGATCCCGGGCTCTGGCCCATAAGGTGGAACGATATCCTCAAGTACACCTGCAACATATCCAGTCAGGAGCGGAGCAAAGTACAATTCTAGGTAATGAACAAAAACATCATGATATGAAAAGTACAAGAGAACATGTAAAGCACAGGAAAGTACATGAATGTAAAGTACATGAAATAAAATACAAGAATGTATACCATGAACCTGAAGTACAAGACATGACATGTGCACAATATTTAAAATACAACTAGCATATGTGACCGGCTGGGGTAAGCACAGGACGCACATGAAATGGGTACGGCTTAGGGCCCGCGTGCACGGTGCGAGGCCTAAGATATTCACATAAATTTCTGATCTCTGGGTTTGGTCACATAGCTAGTGTATTTCCCTCCCCGACCACAAGTAGGTACAAGATATGAAAGTACAAGAGAACATGATATCGTATTATGACGTGTCACAAGAAAAGTATAGGAATAATGTAAATGAACATGAACCATAGAATGTACTTGCCTTGCTCAGGATGATTGGGAAATGGAAGTACATCTGTAAGTCCACCTGAATATGGGTACAATTTGGGTCAAGGTTATGCATAAAGGTATAGCTATCTTATTAATTCTAAATAGTTTGGCTAATATGAATTAATACAAGAAGTTCACTAATCTACATTAACCATATATCTATTTATCTATTTTAGGAATTTAGCTAATAAGTAAGAGCTTAGCAACCACTTATAACTATAACATTCTATGACATCCCTGAAAACAACCCATCTTCCCCAAGCACACTGAAACAAACTAGAACACACTAACTCCTTGTAATAAACATATATTAAGCAACTAAAAGTGCTAGCTCCTTCTATTCGACCCATCAGAATATCTTTAGCAGCAAAATAATATCACCATAGTTATTCAAGCTAGAGAACATTCCAATTACTACTAATGCACATTCAGAAATTTGAAGCTTGGTCAACCTCAACTGAATTTGAGTCTTGCACAATACTACATAGCCCATTCGTTGTTCCATCACATTTTTTTAACCCATCATGTGTACCTGTGAAGCTACTGCTACTACAACTCCAGATCTTGGAAACATAGGCAGGCCAAACGTCCCAACAGTTAACAACAAAAGTGTTTATACAGAAATTTGTATACAATTATCAAATATACAGTCAAGCTACTGATTCTCTAAAGCCCAAATCAAACCCCCAACCTACAGACTGCTACTCCTGCCCAGTCGAATCTGATACCTGTATAGACCAACCGGACATGATCCCATATTTGTGTACGAGCTTAATGCTGGACATGACCCACAAAATCCATAAGCAACTATACACAACCAGCCTTCCCAAAACATATAACTATTCAACCTGACAATGAATACAGTCTTGTATTGTACCAGTTTAATCATAACTCGACTAACCCAGTGTTCCAAAATAAAATATACAAAGCTTATCAAAGTATTATCTACAACAATATACAACTCTATTGCATCAGTAGAACTCAGCTATTAGATGGAGCCTAAAGGACTACACAACTTTATTGTAAGACCGTAGCCAAGTTAACCAAGACATTACTACTGCACTGGCCCTTCCAGTCTTTTCTATGCCATATCCTGGATACGCACACACACGGATACGAACAGCACTTGGTCAAAAATTAAGGACACGCACATAAAACACGAACAGAACCGGACACAAGCTATCAAACTCCATGTATCCTGACCCCCATCTGGCCAACACTTTCATCAATTCAAAATTCATAAATAGCAGTTCTACAACATCGAGAGGGCAGAATGTTACCTGGGAAAGAAGAAGCCAAGAAGGACTTAGCCCCAAGAGATCGGACACGGACTCCTCACGTCCAAATACAATGCAAAATCCAAATGAAGCATTGCGTCGAGCAGGTTCCACACATCAAGAGAAAACACAGGATGACAGCAAAAATGAAGTATCTTCCTTAAGAAATTTTAAGAATTCAAAACACCAAAGCAAACACTCACCATTGGCCACAATCTCAAATTCCTTGCCTCCTTCAAATTCTGAATTCAAAGTTGGAATTGGAACTCACCAGTTCCTTCGTCTTTCGACAGAATCAAGAAGTTGGGGCCGACCAGAGAATGACATAATTCGATCGAAAGCCAAAAGTGGAAGCCGACTGAGCAAAAGAGGACGACGAACTCGCCCGGGAGTGTCGTCGGAAGGAGGAATCACCGGAGGAAACCGCCTCGTCAAGAACGGCCGGTCGGAGAAGCTCGCTGACGGGAAGGTAGTCTGCCTGCAGAGTTTGCAGGCCAGATCTGCTCGTCGTCGCTCCTGGAGAAGACGAACCGCACGTCGCTCACCAGAACTATCGCCTAGTCGCTGGCGTAAGATGAGGCAGCGGTCACGACCGGCTCAGTCACCGTCGTAGAAGTCAGTCGCCAAAAAACCGAACCCCGCTGGCAGAGGAATCGTTCAGCCGTCGCCGGAGAGGAAGAGCGCCATGGCTGATCGAAGAAATTAGGGTTAGGATTTTGTAGCTGAATTGGGGAAGAAGAGTGGAGAGAGGCTCGGCTCTCCGCAGAAAATGAGAGTGAATAGGAAAATTTTGATGAAGAGGAAATAAGTTCTGAACTCTCCACTCTCTCCCTCTGCAATATATAGAAAATAGGGAAAAGGGAAATTTGCAAGGTCCACTAAGACAATTGATTAATTACACATTATCCCCAAAAGTTGTTAGAAGGGTAGTTAGAGTTTGTTAGGATTCTTGGGGACCACTACTAGTTAGTTAGTAACCAACTAGCTAGTTAACAATCCATCAAAAATAATTAACAACCCTTCCCCAGAATAAATACTATGAAATATAAGTAGGGAAAACAACTAAATATATTAAGAATATTCAAAAATCCGTAAACTTGAGAAGGTGGGGTTACAAATCTTTCCCCTTAGAAAATTTTGTCCTCGAAATTTCAAAGAGTACGGTACGATACAAAAAAATGACGTAAAGTTTAAAATTGATTAGGCATGAAGGTGAATACGCTCAATGACTAGGTACGAAAATCATAACAATTTGAAATGATTTGGCATGACAAAATAAATAAATAAAATGACACGATTGAAAATGATCACAAATTTGTCAGGCATGAAGTGAAACAAAGTTTAATTAAGACCATGTACGATAATTTCATACAGGAAGTTAAAATAACACGATCTAACAATGATCAAGGATCAGACAGGCACGAGGTGGGATGAATTTTTAATTACAACTTTGAAGAGTAATATCATGAAGGCACGATCTTCTTAGCACGATCAAAATCAAAATTTTAACACAATTAGACTATAACAAAATAAGAAAGTCACGGTTAGATAGGCCTGATTAAGATCGAAGTTTAGACAAAACACGATTAAAATATAATACAATTTAAAAATCTAATAAAACAGAATCAAAATCTAGCAATGTATATTTATTGAAAAAATTAAATGGTCCAACGATAAAATGCAAGAAGAAAAATTGCAAGGGTTGATTGAGAAAATGTATGGAAACTACCCAGGAGGTATTAGTATCAAATCAAGGTAAACGTGTAAGGATTTGTGATTTTCGAAAAATCAATAATCATATGAAAAGGGGATATAGCCTCTATGGTATCCGAGAACATGTAGATATTTGAAGTCACTTTACTTAGAATCCCTGCCCTGCCAGTGTATATATGGCTGCAGTGAACTTTCGGCTCCGTGACTCAAATAACGATATGTTACCGAATATTCTATCAACTTTATCCATTTTTCAACAATTATCAAGGAAGCAACCCAAGATATCAAAATATGAAGAATTTAGGATAAAGTCTCAATAATACCCGAAAACCTATGGATGTCTGAAATTACTTCAACTTATAGTTCATGCCTCGCCAGTGCGCTGCTGGCTACAGTGAATCCTCAGTCTCCATAATCCAGATAACAGCTGTAGCGCGCAACTGTCACGCCCTAGTAGGTAGTCGAATATTCTCTCAACTTTATCCATAGAAATTTTTAAGGGTTTATGATAATTCAAAATGAGTTCTAAATCATGATTGAAATGATGTTATCGGCCTTTAGAAAACAACAAATTTCATTAGATATGAATCAAGCAAGGGTTTATTATCAATTAAGAACAACAACAAAAAAAAAATCCAATAATGAGTTATCAGGTATAAAAAGGATCAACTAGATTTTATTTTGTACTAGAAGCAACAAAGATTAAGAAAAGATGGGACAAGCAGTTATTGGTGCTACGAAACAACCAGTAAGGTATGGAGATTTTAGAAACAAATCTCGAAAACAAAATCTTGATTAGGAAACAACAATTCGATTATATAAAACAAGGTTTCAAATAGGGTTTTAAAATAGAAACCAAGGCTAGAATAAAATCAACTTCGAATAACACAACCTCGAAAAGGAACAAAAATCACGAATAGAAATCAAAGTATTGAATAATGAAAAAGAAAACAAGGTTTCAAATGAAAAGCAAAATCTCATATAGAGAACGAGTCAAAATAGAAACAGAATCTCGAGTAGGGGACGAAATCTCGAATAGAAGACGAGTCTCAAATAGAAACAATCTCAAACAAGATCGTGGATAGGAGACAAAATTTTCAAGCAAGTCTCGAATAGGAAACAAGGTATAGAATAGGAAACAAGTCTTAGAATAGAAAGCAAAGTCTCGTATAGGAAAAAGAATCTTGAGTAGAAAACAAAATCATGAATGGGGAAACAAAGACTCAAGATAGGAACAAGGTCACAAGTAGAAAATAGGAAACATAGTATCAAATAGTAAGATAGTCTCGGATAGAAAGCAAAATCTCAAATAGCAATTGAAGTCTCGAACAATATCCCGAATGGAAACAAAGTTTCAATAGGAAACAAAATCTCAAATAGAAAATCAAATATCAACAAAGTCGCGAATATGAACAAAATCTCAAATAGAAAATATCGAATAGGAAGCAAGATCACGAATAAAAGCGAAAGCTCAAACAAGGTTTTGAATGGTAACCAGTTTTGAAATAAAATCTTGAGTAGGAAATAAAATCTTAAATAGTACAAAGTTTGATCTGTGAACAAAATTTTGAATTGAAGCCAAAAATAGGAGACAAAGTTATGCATAGTGAATATAAAAACAGGGTATCTAATAGTGAACATGAAGCAAGTCTCGAACGGAAAGCAAAATCTTGAATTAAAATTGGAGTTTTAAATAGGAAACAAGATCTCAGGATAGGAAACAATATCTCGAATAGGATCCAGAGTTTAGAATAGAAAACAAAGTCTAACAAATTCTCAAATAGGTAACAAAGAAGTTTTAGGAAAATCTAGGTGCTAATAAAAAATCTAAGGGAATTGGAATACAAATCATGATCCATGGTCTCCTCCAACCATGCAAGAAAAGGCCTTCGGTCTCCAGTCTGACTTCAGTATTCTTCCGGAACTGGAATCACTTCTATTTTTTCAGCTGTCCTAACATAGACAGGTCCCTGCGACAGTACTTCATATGGCAGCGGAGTCTGGAGAGGTGGGTCCATCTGCTGCAGTCCTGGTGCTCCTCGTGCTCGTCCTTGGACAGTACGATCAGCGGCCTCCGGCAATCCTTGATCTGGTGTGCAGGCAATCTACAGAACAAGCATAGCTTCAGTCTCTCACGGCACTCGTTGTAGTGGTGTCTCAGGCGGCGGCAGAAATTGTAAGTTATCGTCGTCTGGATCTGAGTCTGAATCTTTTGCTATGGATGAAGTGCAGGAGCTCTGGCAAAAATATGGTTGTCGAGATCCTAGTGCTCCTCGGCTATTGCGATCAACAACCTACTGACAATCCTTCATTCGGTGGGCAAAAGATCCGTAGAACAGGCAGAGTCCGAGCTTCTTACGACACTTGTCAATATGATGTCCCGTCTTCTTGCCAAATACATAAAAAAATGGGTCTGAATCGGTTTCTAATGATGCGACTGGTGATGCGACCGAAGAAGCATTGTCTGAGTGTTACGATGCTTTGCGGGTCCAGAGTAGTTGCTACCTCCGTTATAAGTCTTTATGTCTCTCTTAGCCTTCAATTTTCTGTCTTGTTCTATTGTCCGTGCTACATTCTGGATCTCCGGGTTGGTGCCTTCAATGAGAGGGGTCGGACCCTCAAAGACTTGGGTGATCTTTAGAAGTAGCGGCACCAAGTTCTCGATCTGCTCCTCAGTGTAATAAATGCACTGGGTGTCGAAAAAGTCCAAAGACCTGAGAGTCTGGAAGTTAGAAGTCCTTTCTGGCTTGGAAAGCACATCTTCAAGTCTGGCTCAAAAAATGGACGGCCTGCTCCCTCTTATCATCAGGGAATTCATGGAACATCTTCATCGACTGTATACTACCAAGGGTGATAGTAGGGCGACAGGAGGTGGTGAAAGCTCGGAAGCGTCAAGTGCAGGTGAATCGATAGTTCCTATGTTGCGTGTCTGATCCATCTAAAAAATTGTTAAAATGGCCTAACTATAGATAATAAGTAAACCTAGTAAATATAAGTATAACCAGACTTAGTAAAATATACCCATAACTATTTTTCTGCAATCCTATGCTGTGATGAGTTTTTCTTAGTCTAACAGGTTCTCCAATAGTACTCTATAGCCTAAGTGCCATTAGGATGACCTGCATGGGCCACCACTAAAAATATGTCACGACCCGCTTTCGAATAATCGGACACGAGTCGGACACGTCCAGCCTACGTTGGAAGACTCAACGTAGTAAGCTATAAATATCTAAGGAAAACTCCAAGTATAAACATGAAAGTAAACATCACAGCATCTAACCGTCCCAGAATTATTACCATAATCCACAAGTCATAATACAATTTATATATAAAAGTACCGAAGACAAATCCGGAGACAGGAATAAAATACAACAACGAACTCTCAATATACAACATCTCGAAGTAAAGCTAAACGAACCTAAACATGTAACCTCTATCTAAGTCATGCCTCCATCCTGCTCAGCTAAGATCCCGGGCTCTGGCCCATAAGGTGGAACGATATCCTCAAGTACACCTACAACATATCCAGTCAAAAGTGGAGTAAAGTACAATTCTAGGTAATGAACAAGAACATCATGATATGAAAAGTACAAGATAACATGTAAAGCATAAAAAAGAATAGAAAAGTACATGAATATAAAGTATAGAAAATAAAGTACGAGAATGTAAACCATGAACCTGAAGTACAAGACATGACATGTGTACAATATTTGAAATACAACTAGCATATGTGACCGGCTGGAGTAAGCACAGAAAGCACATACAGTGGGTACGACTTAGGGCCCACGTGCACGGTACGAGACTAAGCTATTCACTTGAATTTCTGATCTCTGGGTTTGGTCACATAGCTAGTCTATTTCCCCTCCCCGACCACAAATAGGTACAAAACATGAAAGTACAAGAGAACATGATATCGTGTAATGACGTGTAACACGAAAAGTATAGGAATAATGTAAATGAACATGAACCATAGAATATACTTGTCTTGCTCAGGGTGATTGGGAAAAGGAAGTACATCTGTAAATCCACCTGAATATGGGTACAATTTGGGTTAAGGTTATGCATAAAGGTATAGCTATCTTATTATTTTTAAATAGTTTGGCTAATATAAATTAATACAAGAAGTTCACTAATCTACATTAACCATATATCTATTTATCTATTTTAGGAATTTAGCTAATAAGTAAGAGCTTAGCAACCACTTATAACTATAACATTCTATGACATCCCTAAAAATAACCCATCTTTACCAAGCACACTTAAACAAACTAGAACACACTAACTCCTTGCAATAAACATATATTAAGCAACTGAAAATGCTAGCTCCTTCAATTCGACCCATCAGAATATCCTTAGCAGCAAAATAATATCACATTGGTTATTCAAGCTAGAAAACATTCCAGTTACTACTAAAGCACATTCAAAAATTTAAAACTTGGTCAACCTCAACTGAATTTGAGTCTTGCACAGTACTACATATCCCAACCATTGTTCTATCATATTTCTCAACCCATCATGTGTACCTGTAAAGCTACTGCTACTACAACTCCAGATCTTGGAAACATAGGCAGGCCAAACTTTCCAACAGTTAACAACAAAAGGGTTTATACAGAAATTTGTATACAATTATCAAATATACAGTCAAGCTACTGATTCTCTAAATCCCAAATCAAACCCCCAACCTGTCGACTGCTACTCCCACCCCGTCGAATTCGATACCAGTATAGGCTAGCCGTACATGATCCCAAACTTGGATACGAGCTTAATGCTGGACACGACCCATAAAATCCACAAGCAGCTATACACAACCAGCCTTCCCAAAACATACACCTATTCAACCTGACAACGAACACAGTCTTGTACTAGTTTAATCATAACTCGACCAACCTAGGGTCCCAAAATAAAATATACATAGCTTATCAAAGTATTAGCTACAACAATATACAACTCTATTGCATCAGTAGAACTCAGCTATTAGATGGAACCTAAAGGACTACACAACTCCATTGCAAGAACGTAGCCAAGTTCAACAAGACATTACCACTGTACTGGCCCTTCCAGTCTCTTCTATGCCATATCCTGGATACGCACACACATAGACACGTACAGCACTTGGTCGAATACTAAGCACACGCACACAAAACACGAACAGAACCAGACACAAGCTATCAAACTCCCTGTATCCTGACCCCCATCTGGCCAACACTTTCATCTATTTAAAATTCATAAATAGTAGTTCTACAACATCGAGAGGGCAGAATGTTACCTGTGAAAGAAGAATCCAAGGAGGAGTCAGCCCCAAGAGATCGGACATGGACTCTTCACGTCCAAATGCAATGCAAAATCCAAATGAAGCATTTCGACAAGAAGGTTCCATACATCAAGAGAAAACACAAGATGAAAAATGAAGTATCTCCCTTAAAAAATTTCAAGAATTCAAAACACCAAAGCAAATACTCACCATTGGCCATAATCTCAAATTCTTTGCCTCCTTCTAATTCTGAATTCAAAGTTGGAATTGGAACTCACCAGTTCCTTCGTCTCTCGACAGAATCAACAAGTTGGGGCCGACCACATAATAACGTAATCCGGTCGAGAGCCAAAAGTAGAAGCCAACTGAGCAAGGAAGGACGACGAACTCGTATGGGAGTGTCGTTGGAAGGAGGAATCACCGAAGCAAACTGCTGCTCTTCGTCAAGAACGTCCAGTCGAAGAAGCTCGCTGACGGGAAGTGGTGCGCCTGCAGAGTTTGGAGGCCAGATTTGCTCGTCGTTGCTCCTAGAGAAGACGAACCACACGTCGCTCGCCAGAGCCATCGCCTAGTCGCTGGCGTGAGATGAGGCGGCGGTCAAGGCTGGCTCAGTCGTCGTCGTGGAAGTCGGTCGCCGAGAAACCGAACCTCGCTGGCATAGGATTCGTCCAGACGTTGTCGGAGAGGAAGAGCACCATGGTTGATCGAAGAAATTAGGGTTAGGATTTCATAGCAGAATTGGGGAAGAAGAGTGGAGAGAGAGGCTCGGCTCTCCACAAAAAATGAGAGTGAATGGGAAAATTTTGATGAAGAGGAAATGAGTTCGCAAGTGTATATATTCAGTTAGCTAATCAATGTCTTGTAATCAGTTGTAAACTCTGTATTCCTCTGCAAGTCTCGTAATCAATTGCAATTATCAATAAAGTGATATATTTCTTTAATATATTGTGTGACTTTAATTTATCTGCTTGGTTTTGCTGTGCTGTCGTTGTTTTCTAAGAAATACTAGGAACTGTAATGGTTTTGCATTATACAAGTACAATCTAGACTTGTACGGCATCACGTCTAGTGGCTAGATTTTGATCATCCGGGATCGGTGCATGACAGAATGTATGGAACATTGTAATCAGTTGTACCAGTGAGTTGTAAGCCAAGTCGGTATATCGAATTGTATTCCAATGTATAAAAGTATCAAATGTAAGCTTTATGGCTCTTGTTCAGTTGGTTGTCCATGTAAAGTGAGATGTGTTGTAAGCATTATATTTTAATACCTGTGTTGTACTCTACTTCAATTATCAATAAAGAGAATACATTTTATATATCTCTGTACGACTCAAGTTATCTGCTTATCTCTACTGCTATAAATTACTGATTTATTTCTTTTCGATAAGAAAGAATGTCCTCATTAACTTCAATTTGTCTGTCTCTGCTGCTGTGATGTGTTCTTATTTGAAGATTATCAATTGTGTACCATCTTTGCCTTGTACAAGTGCAATACCAGACTTGTACGGCATCACGCCCCAGCGAAGACGATCGATTCCAGGAGATAAAATAAATCTACGAAAATAGAGGCATGACAAATTGGTATCAGAGCACGGCTTTACGTCCTTGGTTGTAGTGCCCCATCCTGCTCAGTCAATCGGAGGAATCAGAACGTCGACGACGTTCGAACTTATCCTTACAACGGCTGCTCGAAGACTTCGCTCGGTCGAGGCGACTCCTCGCTCAGGTGGGATAGTTTCGGTAAACTCGTCTCATCTTAGCCTTCACTTAGTAAATTACATATTTTCAACTTGCACAAGTAGGCATGCTAATAAAATAGACGAATCCACATAGCTAAAGAAAGTAATCCCGAAGGGTCGAATTGAGTTAGAATATGTAAAGGTCCAACGGTTGGCTTAGAGCGTGCTTTAAAAATGACACTCGATCCTTCGTCCCGTGGCTTGGGAGAAGGAAAGTTGGTATTCGCTGCAAAGCTAAGAGTTAGCCAAATTCATTGGCGTCACCCGCACAACTGCTTTATAAAGCATGCACGATCTCATCGCCCAAGGCGTGGCATAGCCTCTGCTCGCCCGACAGGTTAAGTTATATTGCACGGCTTGTGGCATAAGTCTAGACACCCAAAATAACTTGGTTGTTCAAAGTCGAACGCGTGTACAGCACCTTCCCACGATGCAAGGCTTGACGCAGCCTTTGCTCGTCAAGTTGTTATAAAGTAAGTTAGGCAAGTTATATTAAGCTATCAGGAGTAGTGGCAAGCATGGTCCTATGAGTTCAACGGCTGGGTATAACCACATAGTCTCACGATCGTAAGGCCCGTCATATAGAGTATGACTTGGGCGGTGGTGTCACATAGAGTTTCAAGTTAGTTTAAGACACGATGTCACAGACTTAATATTTTAAGGCACGAGCCACGGTTGATTCATTGAGTTTGGAAAGTGTTTCAAAGAGTTGTTCTTGAGTTGAGTGAAATGATAGGGCAAGAAAGAAGAATGCTCGTGACTGTGTCATCGAGGCAAGGTCTCAGATGTGAGAAGTATTGAACTTGGCCATGAAAGAGATGGTAACACTAGAAATAGATTGACTGTGTGAGACATCAGTTCGAGTCGAGTCTTGTATGGTCATTGGACAACTTGTACAAGATAAAATAAACTTTTTCTCGAACGGCGACCCAGGCGGCCCATAGGAACCGTATCGATGGTAGACATTCGTATCTGTGCTGGATGACCGCACGGGTTAGCGGAGACTTACAGCGGAGCTCACTACTCACGCTGGCAAGGGGCGTCCGTCTAATCAAAAGCTACAAAGGGAGTCTATTATAGTGCTGGGCGCTAGTGACTAGTTCATATAGATGAGTCGGCATGGGCGGCGATCCGCGTGTATGCCTTTGGATTGAGTCGAGTATTGAGTTCACTTTACCAATGAGTCGAGTCGAATGCATGAACAATCAGAAGACAATGTTTGGGCCTAAGATTTGGCTGTAACGAAGACACCGTGCTTCTGCAAGAGATGTGACATCGAGTCTTGAGTTGTCAGCATATAAGTTGCATAAGTTGGTTTGAGTTGTCTTAAGTTTAAGTTAGGAAATGCCGTAAGGCAAAGTCGATCGAGTGACACGTAACCCACAAGTCTTGATTGGGTCAGTTGGGGATCAAAGTAGCAAAGGGTGCGAGGCGACGATATGGTTAAGTTACACTGAGTTGCGAGGCACGGCACGATGGATTCCTAGCACGGTCACATGGAAATGGAGTTTTATCGAGTAGTTGCGTCGTTAATTTTGGGCCGTAAGGTAAGCATGACTTGATAGGTTAACGTTGTTGTTGTAAGCACAGGATGGTCTAGAGACACAAAATAGGCCAAGACGTTTGTCCTAAAACTGATCCTAAGGCAAGAGTAGAAAGACAATACAAAAGGGACTAAGTTGCGTAAAGTAAAATCAAACATGTTGGTTTTGTATGGGTGGCCGAGGAGCTCATTCCACCAGTACAGTTGAGTACTCACACCCACATAGTTTTCATGTACAGGCGCAGGTAGAAGCTCGTGGCACAGAGCTTGCTTGGATGCGTCGAGGCACGGAGTTTCTTGGCGATTCGAAGCGTGCGGCCGCATGGAGTCAAGACTTATATGGGACATAATGTATGGGCATAGCCTTCTGAAGCATCCGCTGGTTCAAGGCATGTATTGAGAGATGAGAAAGAGCTGAGTGACTTATAAATGTGAGATGACTGAGCTTGAGTGATTATAATCTTGGCCTGGCGCCCCATTGTAACATTTGTTTTAATATCAATAAAGATCATCTTTTGAGTAACTTGTGTTTTGTTCTAAATTTTTGCTGTTATTATTCAATATCTCTGCTCGGGACTTCTGTGCGACGACCCCGTCGCAGTCGCTGAAATCGGCCGTTATGGAGACCGCCTTGCACGAGCGCAATCTAGGCTCGTGCGGCATCACGCCTTAGCGAGGACGATCGCTCCTACGAGAGTGGGGCGAGACATTGGTCTCTTATTTGATTCATTTCAAATCAAAGTTGTATCGACGATTAACCAAAGTTGCTTCCGCGATCACTCAACGTTGCTTCCGTAATTAAATCAAAGATTGCGTCCGCGATTATGCTGTTGTTGTTCCTGTAATCCTTCAAGTTGTTCTTGCCTGATAGTTGTTGACCCTCTTGGCTACTCACTGGATGTTCCATATAATAAGTCTAAATACGTTGTGATGTCCCTGAATGTTTGATTGTTGTTAGTTTGGACACTAATAACCCAACATTGACTCGATGCCATAGTATACTATGATGCAAATGATGTTCGAAATATGGGAATAGAGAAAGTTGCTATTTGTGTTATTAGAACATGCTGGAGAATTGCGTGTTATATTAGAAAAGAATTGTGAATGGGGTAATTGATGGATGAGTTCAACAGAACTGATGAGTTGACTCATGTGTATTGGCTAGTGCTTTTGAGACCCTAAGAATATTGGTTTGTGATATTGAGACCCCAAGATATTGGCTAAGTATTATGATCATTATAGATCACGAATGTCCGAAATAGATTTGAGTTAGTATTATTTAGGAATGGCTTCATCTCTGAGTGGTATATTGCCTCTACCACTTCAGAATGAGATGTATCGTGACCCTTTCCATCGGATAGTAATGAGTCTATCTGTGAGCCTTGGGTAGTGCCAAGACTTAGCTGGGAGTCATGCCATATTACTAGATGACTTGAGTGGCCCTTGACGGTGATGTTATGCTGGATAGCGAGATTGTCGAAATTATAGCGAGTGCCTTAGTTGAGAATTATTCAGTCTTGTGATGGCTCAGACTAGCAGGATGATAGTTACACGGTTGGTAAGAAATTTGGCTAGAGAATTTGTGGTTTAGAACATTGAATGATAGTTGCGACTAGTTGGATAGGAATCATGTGTGGCTATTACAAGTTGGATGCTAAATTAAAAGTTTTAGAAATATTATCGGTGACTCGAATGAGTATTGGAAATATGTGCTCTGACCCTAAGGTGCGATAGATCCTAATCCATCTTGACCCCCAAAGAATAGAACCAAAAGTACGAGATCATGCTTGGCAAAATAGATAGTCATTGCATATGTACATGTATGCTGAGGGATTGAATGGTATCACAAAGGTAACAAGTAGTAACCCTGAATATTTGTGTTGCATAAAAGAATGGTTAATTGATGCATGAATCATTGGATGATTCGAATGGATTACTCGACCCTCGCGATATGAGAAATTATAAATGTCTGTACGAGATTTTGATGGCTGGAAAACGAACGAGATTAAGAACCATGAAATGTGTTGGATAGTGTCGGTAGATGCTGTGACGGTATAGACGGTTGTCAGTTGGGATATAGATTTCTAGCTTATGACTTAGTGGTATGACTTCGTCATACAGACCGAATTGTATGATTCTATAAGTTCTGTTGAAACTATCGGAATTGATGACCCTTGAATAGTTAGCCTCGGTATATAGATCCGTGTTGGTACGAAGGAATTAGAATAGAAATTGAATCGCTGGGAATTTACTTGATCAATCACTAGATTGTTGGGAATTATATGTCGAGTCGGGATTTGAACATAATATTGCTAGATCGATCTTAGTTGATCGTTGGGGTAAGTCTAGAATGAGCCTCTATGGGAATTAGTTCCTTGAGGATGACCATAGATAGACTGGCCCTAAACACCGTGGGCTGCTTAACCAATTGTCGACATAGTCGACAATGATAATTAGTTGTTTAAACTAAGTGGATACCCATAGGTTTGGGTAGAGTTGCTGGAAACTGTCGGTTGCATGTTGGCCCTAAGAATAAGATATTAGTATGGTCACTAGTAGATGTCCACACTAGGGAGTCACCTAAATGATGAGGTTTAGCTGTCGGTATAGCTAGCCTTAGAGACTTGACCAAATAATAGGGTGACCGTTAGCGACCCGTAGGATAACCTTGTGGTATTGAACGAGAGATGGTGATGAGTATGACCTAAGAAAGTATATATTATAAGTATATGCTTCAACATGAACCTTAGATATGTTTGACCCTTGTGAAGTGATGTATCGGCCTTAAGTCGGAACTATAATCATGGAGTTAGATTTGAGTTATATGTATTGAGAAGTCAACTATTCCATGGAATGGAATTGACTACGCATGACGGGAAACTTGGATAGGTATCCAAAGTCGGGTAGCTGGATTAAGATGGAACATTGCATAGAACTGTACCATTGGCTTGATAATCGATAGTGGGTAACCTCGAATTAGAGCTTTTAGAAAAGATAAATTGCCTCGGTGAGAATTATCATTGGATTCAGAAAGGAATAGGATTGCATGTTGTGAACTCTTAGTATTGTTGGCTCTAAGTTAGACCCTTGGCTCGAATATGAGAATATGGTGCTTGGATAAGGATCTTATTCGAGTTTTCCCTAAAGGTAAGTGTTGTGGCTTAAAAGATAGCGATTGTGGGAAGTAACAAGTCAATTGAAAGGATGCTAAGTCAGATTTGGGGAAAAGAGTTACAATCGTGGCTTATTGAATCATACTAACAGAGAAGTTAGCTGAAGTACATATATTTTGGGGACGCCTAAAATATGTGTATGGATCCAACCAAAGTGATAGCTCCGACAGAGATAACACTATAAAGGGAGCTTATTGAATGGCACTAGCACAAACTTTGGTTAAAATGCAAATATTTTGGGGATGTCTAAGATATATGTATGAATCCAAACAAAGTGGTAGGCTACGACGAAGATAGAGCTGTATGGAAGAATGTTGGTGAATCAATAAGAAGTATAAATACTTTGGAAAAGAGAACGACGGATTGAATCATTAATGAGTTAAGTGGCACAGTTAGATAACAACCTCAAGATTTTTTAGAGTGCCGAATTAGAATATTGAATAGAAGCTGAATGATCAATTTGTTGTGACTAGTGAGTTAGTAGCATGAGTTGTTCCCTTAAGTTTTGAGGACGAAACTTTTTTTGAGTGGTATATTATGTAATGCCCCACTCCGCACGATACATTTGGTTGGCTTATTAGATGTGATCAGAATGTTGAACAGTGACTTGGGTTGGAAGTCAGAAGAATTGAGACTTATACAGTCTCTCTTAGCTGGCTAGACGGAATGAGTATTGGAACGTGGCTCGCTGGTAGAGCCACGCTTAGTGGAAATGTGTGCGATCGAAACAAGAAGACCTTTATACAAGTGAGTAGAACTGTCCTTCCTCTTCTTACTCCTTCATGCCTAATAAATCGGAGTAGAATTGTCCCTAATGTCCTATGTTTTAGTTGTTGAATAATAGAGATACTTATGTTGTCTAGTATTAAAATGAACAACACATGAACATTGAACTGCTGAATGAATCACACTTAAATCATGTATACTTTGTGTAACTGTTGCCAAGATATAAAATGTTATCGGTTTTCTTATGAGCGATGAAATGATAATATTGTCCCTATGAAATGAATAAGATGTTATATTGTCCCTTGAGAACTGAATGATATGATAATGCTTCAATGTATTTAAGATACAATACGAAAGGAAGGAATTGATGAAATGAGAAATAATGAGGCTTGGGATCGTTGAGATCATCAAGTGAAATGATGGTAATATTGAGAATGAATAAGTCATTGAACATGACTTGAATGAGAGGAACGATGATGCACTGTTGTCTTTACTTCTTTTAATATTTTATCATGTGATTTTGTGTACGATCGAGTCGAACACGCATTCGTATGGTCATAGAACAACTTGTGTACAAGGGATGGGGATATGTTTTCTCGGACGGTACCCCGGGACGTTAGGGCAACCGATCCGACCTGGGAGGAAACATTGGCGTGCCAGTAGGGGCACGGGTCTTACGAGGCATCCTTAAAGGCTAGCTACCTACTTTGGAGCCATCGCATTACCAATGAAGTCCTATATGGCAATATCCGTATGGTTTAACACCATTGTCCATATAGTCAGGATACACGCTAATGAATATTTTGTGCAGGCAGAGTAAGTATATCTGCTAACATGTATTTGATGCAGGGACGAGGAGTCGACTATCGGTAAGAAATCACTTAAATGTGATGTAATCAATATATATTGGTTCAACCTGTCTGCTTAACATGCTAATCAAAATGATGTTGTAATGTTGTCTTTCAAATGAGAACCTTCTTAACATGTTACATTCAGTATGCCAATATGTTGCCTTGCTAATAACTGCTTAAACAAAACTTACAAGCTAAGTGATGCTTTCTATGAGAATTATCGCAACATGTTCAAGATGTTAGTATTAACGATGCATCAATGATGCCTTTTCATGATAACCCCAAGTATGCTATAATGATGCCTTCACATGAATGCTGATAAGAATATGTTTACATATTTCACTATGAATATTTCCCATGAATAGTAAACTGGTGCTAGGCCCCAACTAGAAAGATCATTCTAATAAATGCTTGCTAAAATTGACCGCTTAGTGTCAGTTTAGGCGAGTAGGTTGGATTCTGCTCGCCAGTACATAGATGATAAACTGACCCATGTTGTAGGCAGGTGCTTGTGCTTGGGACGTTCTGTACATGAAGATTGGCTTGATCGGTCCCGCGGCATCGAAGATTCGTTGGGCATGCAGAAGCTCTCCTTGTACAAGATGATGTCTTCTCTTTATAAAGGACATAATGTATGGAACATTGTAATCAGTTGTACCAGTGAGTTGTAAGCCAAGTCAGTATATCGAGTTGTATTCCAATGTATGAGAGTATCAAACATAAGCTTTATGTCTCTTGTTCAGTTGGTTGTCCATGTAAAGTGAGATGTGTTGTAAGCATTATATTTCAATACCAATATTGTACTCTACTTCAATTATCAATAAAGAGAATACATTTTACATATCTTTGTGCGACTCAAGTTATCTGCTTATCTCTGATGCTATAAATCTGTGATGTGTTTCTTTTGGATAAGAAAGAATGTCCTTATTAACTTTAATTTGTCTTCCTCTGCCGCTGCGATGTGTTCCTATTTGAAAATTATCAATTATGTACCATCTTTGCCGTGCACAAGTACAATACCAGACTTGTACGGCATCACGCCCAAGTGAGGATGATCGATTCCAAGAGATAAAATGACTCTACAGAAATTGGGACATGACATAAGTTGAGGCAAGTTCACCGAAGCCACCCACCTGAGCAAGAAGTTGCCTCGACCAAACAGAACTTCGAGCAGGCCATCGCATGGCTATGTCCGAACATCGTTGGCATTTTGTTTCCTCTGATTGAGCTAAGCGGGATGGGGCATTACAATTGGAACTGCTCAGCCTAGGGGGGATTAGAGTAACCCCTGAGGTAAAAAGGCCACACGATCAGGAGGGTGTATAGAGTGTCTAATAGCGATGAGCTGAACCAAAGATTCACAGCGGTTAATCATGAGGAATAACCTATAGACCATCATGTAGATAGGATGGTGGTTAGTGAAGAACTAAACCATGAGCCACTGTAGTACCCCGTCCCGCTCAGTCAATCGGAGTAAGCAAAACGCCGACGTCGTTAGGACTTAGCCTCGCAACGGCTTGCTCGACTCCTCGCTCAGTGGGGTAGTTTCGATGAACTTGCCTTATCTTAGCCTTTATATAATAACTTGCACATTTTCAACTAGCACAAGTTAGGCTTGATAATAAAAGAGACGCATCCACATAGCTAAGGGAATAATCCCGACGGGTCGGAATGTGCTAGAACATAAAAAATGGTCCCACGGTCTGCTTAGAAGTTTGTTCAGCGTGCTTTTAAAATGACATTCGATCCTTTGTCCCGTGGCTTGGGAGAAGGAAGTTGGCCTAAGTTGCTAAGTGGCCACAATGTTCGAATTAGCCTAAGTCATAGGCGTCGCCCGCGTGAATGCTTGATAATGCATGTACGGTCCCGTCGTCCAAGGCTTGGCATGGCCTTCGTATATCCCGTGGTTTAAGTCGTGTTGCACGGATTGTGGCTTGAGTCTAGGCACCCGAGAACTTGGTTGTTCAGTTGAACGTGTGCACGGCACGTTCCCTCGATGCGAAGCTTGGCGTAGCCTTTGCTCATCAAGTCGTTGCCCGAATAAGTTAGGCGAGAGTTGTGTCACGCCCCAATTCCGTAGAATCGATAGTCGTCCCCCGGGCGTGATGCCGTGCGAACCTAAGTTGCGATTGCACAAGGCATAGTCATAAGGTTATCCGAAACACAACATCAAGTTAGAGTACGCAGAGAAATTGAATGACACATTTGAAATAGAAATAGAGTTTTTTATTGATGATAATAGAACTTTACATAGACTTCTTTACAATCATTGCCCCACGGGCTACAACATGACTCGACTTACAAAATAAACGCCGATGAGATAGTCGTTCCATACATTATATCCCTTTTTACAAGCAAAAACTATTACATATTTCCACCTGCTATCGTGGGAAGTCGAGTCGCCATCTTTTCCTTTGGACTGAGTGTACGTCTTCTTCAAAAGGAATCTAGAAACACAAGCCTTCACACGCAGACGAGGCTTCAAAGGGTTCACTTCGCCTTGAGCTTTTAGGTGGCACGCCTTTCGTGGTTCGGGGTGCCTGCATGGAGAGCAAGGATCAGTATATTACACTTTGTACTGGTGCATGGCAAGTTAAGTTCCAAGCTCTCATTTGGTTGATGAGTTTATATTGACATAGTTCATGAATGTTTCTAACCATCCTAATGAATTTCAAGCGAGAAATGACAAGCATAATGTAATTCACGTTGGAACTTACCCATGGCGGACTGCGCCATGCCTCATGAGACTTACCATGTTCTTCCCTGTCAATTGTTATCATTTTTTATACCAAGTGCAATATTACGTGTGATTGGTCACTTGACACCACAAGCATCCTGGACTTATAGCTTTGTTAGTCGGGGCCCTTTCAACGCAAGTAGCGAGCCCCGCTGAAAGTCCCCGCCTAACCCGTGCTATCATCCAGCACAGCTATACCGTGTTTTCTCCTAGGCCGAGTCGGTCCCGTGGCCCCGGGTTGTCGCTCGAGGAAACTTTCTCCTTGTCGACAAGTTGTCCAATGGCCGAGTTAAGACATTATTCAGTTATTAAGGTATAGCCTTTGTTCTCTTTGAAACTTAATCATTTTTATCGTGCTCGTGCCCTTGCATTCATTCTTTCTTCCACAACAACACTATCGATTTACTTAAGAAGGGGTCGAGAAGAGAAGGGTCAGCCACTCACCTTGAGTTTACTTCGACGAGAGAACTTGTTGGTCGCGCTAGACGTCGCCTACGCGATTACCTGAAATCGTACAAGCAACCGATTAGAACACTATATTATTCAAGGAGTTCGATAGGAAATGTGAGTTCGAAATGCAAGCCATGAAAACCATCGAAAACATTCACGAAAACGCATTCAGAAAACAAAGCCAAAACCAACGCAAACGGCGTGAAAAGCAGAGCAACGGGAGGTCTCTCCCGACTCAGCCGCAGAGTAAATCCTTGAGGTGTAACCCACAGAATATGGGACTTGGTTCCGAAGAAGACATTCCATAACGAGGAATGGATCTTAATTCAACCGTTCCCGTTCAATCGACTCGGTCGATCCCGACCTATCGGTCCCGACCGAATCGATAGCGACAGTGTTCCTTTCTCGCGCACCCCGTGGACAGAGTACGGGGCACGATGTAGGGACGGGGCACTACACCATAACCAACTAAGAAAAAGTTTTATCCTCGAAACTTAAAATAGAACCTACCTCTACGAGAACAATGAAGGGAACTTTTCCTTTATTTCTGACTCAAGCTCCTACGTCGACTCTTCGACCGAATGGTTTCTCCAGAGGACACGGACTAGAGGAATAGCACGGTTGTGGAGAAGTTTATCCTTGCGTTCCAAGATTTGTATCGGCTCTTCGACATATGACAAGTCCGCCTTCAGGTCCAGCTTACCCAAATCTACCACATGCCCCGGATCGTACACGTATTTCCGCAATTGTGAGACGTGGAAGACGTCATGTACCTCTGATAATGCAGGCGACAAGACGAGTTGGTAAGCCACCAGGGCAACTTGCTTCAATATTTTGAACGGGCCAACAAATCTTGGGCTCAACTTTCTTTTCGCACCGAACCGGGAAACTCCACGCATAGGCATCACCTTCAGGAATACATGGTCGCCTTCCGAGAACTCGAGGGGGCGTCAGTGCGTGTCGGCATAGCTTTTTGCCGGCTTTGTGCTATCTTCAATCTCTCTTGTATCAACTTGACCTTCTGCACAGTCTGCTCCACCAGCCCCGGACCAAGTATCTGTCGTTCCCCGACTTCATCCCAGCAAATGGGTGATCTGCACATCCGACCGAACAAAGCTTCATACGGCGCCATTTGGATGCTGGACTGATAGTTGTTATTGTATGCAAACTCGGCCAGCGGTAGATGGACATCCCAACTTGACTTCAAGTCGATCGCACAGAGTCGTAACATGTCTTCGAGAATTTGGTTCACCCGCTCTGTTTGGCCGTCAGTCTGAGGATGATAAGCTAAGCTGAACTTCAACTTGGTCCCCAGTGCGGAATGTAGACTACTCCAGAAGCATGCTACGAACCGTCCATCCCGATCGGAGACGATAGAAACTGGGACCCCGTGCAGCCGAGCTATTTCATTATGGTATATCTGAGCAAGGCGGTCGACGCTCCAAGTAACTTTGATGGCGATAAAGTGTGCTGACTTGGTTAGTCGATCGACGATGACCCAGACGACGTCGTTTCCCCATGACGTCCTCGGCAAGCCAACAACGAAGTCCATAGTGATGTGATCCCATTTCCACTCTGGAATGGCAAGATTCTGTATCTCCCCGCCCGGTCGCTGGTGCTCGGCTTTGACTTGCTGACAGGCCACACATTTTGACACAAAGAGCGCTACGTCCCTCTTCATGCCGTGCCACCAAAAGACAACGCGGAGGTCCTTATACATCTTGGTGCTGCCAGGATGCAAGGAATATTTGGCATAGTGCGCCTTCGTCATTATCTCCTTTCTAAGTTCTGCGTCGTCCGATACGCATAGCCGTCCCTTTACGCGCAACACTTCCGACTCGTCCTCTGCAAAGTCGGACGCTTTCCCTACCGATATCAGCTTCCGCATCTTCTCCAAATATGGGTCGTCTTTCTGTGCAGACTTGATCCTCTCCAGTAGGCTTGGTTCCACCCGCAGTTGTGCCAGTTTCACGTCTCTGAAACGAACTCGGAGCTCGATGCCCATTCCTTCCAAGTCACGCAGCAGTCGATCGTTGATGCATAACGAAGCTAAGTACTTTCGGCTCAGCGCATCCGCTACCACATTTCCCTTGCCCGGCGTGTAGTCGATCGATAAGTCATAGTCTTTGATTAGTTCGAGCCATCGCCTCTGCCGTAAATTCAGTTCTTTCTGGGTAAAGAGATACTTGAGGCTTTTGTGGTCCGTATAAATCCTACACGCCACGCCATAGAGATAGTGACGCCACAGATTCAACGCGAACACAATTGCCGCTAGTTCTAGGTCGTGCGTGGGGTAGTTCTTCTCGTACGGCTTCAACTGTCGGGAAGCAAAAGATGTCACCTTATCCCGCTACATGAGCACACACCCCAAGCCCTGGCCAGAAGCATCGCTGAAGATTTGAAATCCCTCCGTCCCTTCAGGAAGAGCAAGTATCGGGGCCGAAACGAGCTATTGTTTGAGCTCCTGGAAGGAAGCTTCACAGTCGTCTGACCACTTGAATGCGACTCCTTTTTGGGTGAGGCGAGTCAACGGCGATGCGATCTTCGCAAAGTCCTTTATGAAGCGTCAGTAGCATCCCGCCAAGCCTAGGAAGCTTCGAATTTTGCTAACTGATGCGGACCGTTTCCAATCAGCAACTGCCTCGACTTTCTTCGGATCGACTGCGATGCCCGCGGGGGAGATGATGTGCCCAAGGAATGAGACGCTGTTCAGCCAGAACTCGCCCTTGCTCATCTTCGCGTACAACTGATTCTGTCGAAGGGTTTGGAGTACCGTCCGCAGATGCTCTGCATGTTGCACTCGATCCTTTGAGTAGACGAGGATGTTGTCGATGAAGACTACTACAAATTTGTCAACGAACAGACGGAACACCCGATTCATTAGATCCATGAAAACAGCAGGGGCGTTTGTCAGACCGAACGGCATTACCAAGAACTCGTAGTGGCCATAACGAGTACGGAAGGCAGACTTCAGCACGTCATTTGGCATGACTTTGAGTTGGTGGTAACCCGATCGTAGATCAATCTTCGAAAACACCGTTGCACCTTGGAGCAGGTCGAACAAGTCGTCGATACGGGACAAAGGGTATTTATTCCGGACGGTAGCTTTATTCAGTTCCCGATAGTCGATACAGAGTCGCATCGATCCATCCTTCTTCTTCACGAATAGCACGGGCGTACCCCACGGTGAGTCACTCGGACGGATAAACCCTCTGTCGAATAATTCCTGAAGTTGTGCCTTCAATTACTTCAATTCTGCAGGGGCCACTCTGTACGGAGCCTTCGAGATCGGCCGGGTGTCGGGGAATGTGTCGATGGTGAACTCCATTTCTCGATCAGGCGGCATGCCGGGTAGCTCGTCCTGGAACACGTCTGGGAATTCTGTCACAATGTCGGTCTGACCCGCGTTTGCACCATCCTGTCGCATGTCTCGAACGGAAGCTAGATAGCCTTCACACTCGGAATGCAGCATCCGTCGAGCAGATATTGCGAAGATCACCATGCAGGTCGGCGACGCCTCACCACACGAGTAGCAGAATTCAGGCACTCCAGGTATGCGGAATGTGACCTTCTTTTCAGCGCAGTCTATGGTTGCGTTGCACGGCCCGAGCCAATCCATTCCCAGAATGACATCAAAGTCCTTCATGTCTAGAACTATCACATCCAGACCGATCTTTTGATCGCCGATACAGATAATCCCGCCGGCGCAGGCTAAGTTTGTGAGAATTGGTGTGCCCGAAGGTGTGCTTACGCTAAGGTCGAGATCTAATGATATTACATGAAATTTGTGCTCGACGGCAAAGTCTGCCGATATAAAACTATGCGAAGCGCCTCAATCAAATAACACACGAGCAGGCACATTATTAAATTTTAGTATACTGATACTACTGTATCTGATGCCAGCGCTTTGTCTCGAGTCATGGCGTAGACGCGGCCCTGAGTGTTGGGGCGACGGTCTCGGCCATTTTGTGGTACGGGTTGAGTGGGCGGAGGAGGTCGAGGCACCTGTCCTCGATTCTCTTGACGGTGTTGTTGTGGTGGTGCGTTGTAATTTTGTCTCCGAGCCCAGCAATCCGCCATTTGGTGCCCCCTTTTTCCGTAAAAGAAATATCCCCCATCTAAGACAGCACAGTCCCTTTCAGTGTGCCTATGGCGGTTGTACTTGGCGCAGGGAGGAGATGGGTTCTGTCCTTTATAGCCGCCGTTGTTTGGACGCTTTGACGCGTAATTGTTGCCTTCCGTATAGCTAGGAAGTTTGTGATTGGAGTGACGCACAACGTCGGCAGCACCGGAAGGATGCAGGCTCTCAAGACGGAAGCGTGATTCAGAGCCTTGCCCACGGTCTTGTACTCCGGGACCCCGACATGCGCACCGATAGAGTGTCGTAGACCCACTTCGAACCGTCGCATACGGCACTCTTCAGTAGGTAGAAACTGACCAGCAAACTTAGACAACTTGTTGAATTCTGCGGCATACTGTTCCACTGTCTGGCTCCCTTGCTTCAACTGCATGAATTCATTTTCCTTCGCTTGAAGAACGGCTGACGGAAGGTACTGGACTTCGAAAGCTTTGCGGAATGTGGCCCATAGATCGGAGCGGTGGTGTTGTCTGGTCGGATCGCTCGCTTGCACACGGCCCACCAGTCATGCGCGTTCAACCGTAGTTGAAGTTGTACGCAGGCGACTTGCTTTAATTCTTCAATGCCAAGAAGCTCAAAGTGATCTTCCAGCTCTTCCAACCAGTCGATCGCCATGGAAGGGCCTTCGGTACCGCTGAAGGAAGTACGACACGCCTTCTTGAATT
Organism: Iris pallida; assembly: GCA_029216955.1. Lineage (NCBI taxonomy): Eukaryota > Viridiplantae > Streptophyta > Magnoliopsida > Asparagales > Iridaceae > Iris > Iris pallida. Next base: position 4,834,291 of record JANAVB010021996.1, read on the forward strand.
CTGACACTTCAAAGTTGTACTTTTTCGGTGCCGCTGGTTGACGCTCGGGCTCCTCCGTATCGACTTCAATGGGGTTGGATCGTCGGCACGGTGGCAACAGGTACGATGACGGTAGGCGCAGTCGCAGAATTTCCGTTGGCCGCTATTGTCTGGACGATCTGCTGCAGGGTATCTAACTGCTTTTGTTGAAGTTTGGCATGTACGTCAAAGCGAACTTCGAACTGGGCCTGTCGTTCCTCTACCTGTTGATGCCGGTTCTCGGACTGGTTTCGCTGCGCCTCCATCATGCGCAGCATCCTTTCGATGGTATCGTTAGAAGGTCCGGCCCGCGAACGATACGAACTACTAGAGCCGCTAGAAGCGCTCTGTTCTTGCTCGGCCGTGGGTTCCGTCACTTCTGCGATTCGAAGGCAAACGCATTAGTCACAAATTGTTATGGACTCATTGTATGGAACAACTTATCTCATCGATGCGAGGTCAAAGGTTTGGAACTCTAGACGCGAGGCCAAAGGATGTAAAGCCGTGCTCTGATACCATTATGTCATGCCCCGATTCCGTAGAATCGATAGTCGTCCCCCGGGCGTGATGCCGTGCGAACCTAAGTTGCGATCGCACAAGGCAAAGTCATAAGGTTATCCGAAACACAACATCAAGTTAGAGTATGCAGAGAAATTGAATGGCACATTTGAAATAGAAATAGAGTTTTTTATTGATGATAATAAAACTTTACATAGACTTCTTTACAATTATTGCCGCGCGGGCTACAACATGACTCGACTTACAAAATAAACGCCGATGAGATAGTCGTTCTATACATTACATCCCTTTTTACAAGCAAAAACATTACACATTTCCACCTGCTATCGTGGGAAGTCGAGTCGCCATCTTTTCCTTTGGACTGAGTGCGGGTCTTCTTCAACAGGAATATAGAAACACAAGCCTTCACACGCGGACAGGGCTTCAAAGGGTTCACTTCGCCTTGAGCTTTTAGGTGGCACGCCCTTCGTGGTTCGGGGTACCTGCGTGGAGAACGAGGATCAGTACATTACACTTTGTACTGGTGCGTGGCAAGTTAAGTTCCAAGCTCTCATTTGGTTGATGAGTTTATATTGACTTAGTTCATGAATGTTTCTAACCATCCTAATGAATTTCAAGCGAGCAATGACAAGCATAATGTAATTCACGTTAGAACTTACCCACAGCGGGCCGTGCCGTGCCTCATGAGACTTACCATGTTTTTCCCTGTCAATTGTTATCATTTTTCATACCAAGTGCAATATTACGTGTGATTGGTCACTGACACCACAAGCCATCCTGGACTTATAGCTTTGTTAGTCGGGGCCCTTTCAACGCAAGTAGCGAGCCCCGCTGAAAGTCCCCGCCTAACCCGTGCTATCATCCAGCACAGCTATACCGTGTTTCCTCCTAGGCCGAATCGGTCCTGTGGCCCCGGGTTGTCGCTCGAGGAAACTTTCTCCTTGTCGACAAGTTATCTAATGACCGAGTTAAGACATTATTCAGTTATTAAGGTATAGCCTTCGTTCTCTTTGAAACTTAATCATTTTTACCGTGCTCGTGCCCTTGCATTCATTCTTTCTTCCACAACAACACTATCGATTTACTTAAGAAGGGGCCGAGAAGAGAAGGGTCAGCCACTCACCTTGAGTTTACTTCGGCGAGAGAACTTGTTGGTCACGCTAGACGTCGCCTACATGATTACCTGAAATCGCACAAGCAATCGATTAGAACACTGCATTATTCAAGGAGTTCGATAGGAAATGCGAGTTCGAAATGCAAGCCATAAAAACCATCGAAAACATTCACGAAAATGCATTCAGAAAGCAAAGCCAAAACCAACGCAAGCGGCGTGAAAAGCAGAGCAACGGGAGGTCTCTCCCGACTCAGCCACACAGTCAATCCTCGAGGCGCAACACGCTGAATATGGGACTTGGTTTCGAAGAAGACATTCCATAACGAGGAATGGATCTTAATTCAACCGTTCCCGTTCGATCGACTCGGTCGATCCCGACCTATCGGTCCCGATCGAATCGGTAGCGACAGTGTTGCTTTCTCGTGCACCCCATGGACAGAGTACGGGGCACGATGTAGGGACGGGGCACTACAAGTTGTGCTGGGCTATCGAAATCATAGAAAGCATTATCCCTTGTTTCCTGCGGTTGCCAAGTCACATAGTCCCATGAGAATAAGGCTCGTCATATAAGTATGTGACTGGAGCGATAGCGTTGCCTAGAGAATAAGGTCTGTCTAAGGCACGAGCTACGGTGGGTTAGTAAAAAGCATGCCACGAACAAAAAAGTCCATGCGACTAGTTATCGCCGAGATCGATCTTGCTACTTGGGAGTCTCGATAAGCCTCGTTTACGAGATTAGTCCCGCTACTTAGGAGTCTCGCTAAGTTTCGATAAAGAAGCACACGAGATCGATCCCGCTACTTGGGAGTCTCGATAAGTCTCATTTACGAGATCGGTCCTGCTACTTGGGAGTCTCGCTAAGTCTCGATAAGGAAGCACACGAGATCGGTCCCGCTACTTGGGAGTCTCGCTAAGTCTCGATAAGGAAGTATGCGAGATCGGTCCCGCTACTTGGGAGTCTCGATAGAAAGGTAGAAAGCATGGTCATGGTTAAGGAAGGACTGGATGGATCGAGTTGAGTCTTACATGGTCATTGGACAACTTACGCACAAGGGCAAAATTCCTCGAGCGATCCTGGGGCGCCGGGTTCGTGTCGGCCTAGGAGGAATTGCAGATATTGTACGGCCTTCATCGATGGTACGACTCGTTGATGTGAACCATTACAATATAGGCTGTGGGTCATTCGGTGGGAGCTCGTACCTCGCCACGCGAATGGTCACCGTATGCAAAAGATTCAGGATAGCTTGACATTGCTAGTGACCGCTCATATAGATGTGTCGGCAAGAGCGGCTATCTGCGTGTATGGCTTTGGATTATGTCGAGTACTAGCAGGTTACGAGTTGGGTTAACAAGTTACGTTTATAGCAAGCGCTAATCTTGAATCGACACGGGTTAGGGTTTGTACGGTTACATCACCAATCTAGAGCCTAAGAGATGGTTATAGCAAGGATACGTGCTTCGGCATGAATGTGGTCTCGTCTCGGGTTAAGTCAGGAAGGGTCGTAAGCAAGTTGGTTAAGTCAGGTTGGCACGGTCTCGATCTTAAGGCACGAACATGTGTATTGGCAAGACCAGTACGAGTCGTTCCCCTTGACGTCGTTGGCACGAGAATGGTCTAGAGGCACATGAAATAAATAAAAGTCTTGGCACGGCCAAGTTATATAAGTTCTGTTCGGCAAAGCACTACCTCGAATATGTATTGAAATCACGAATAGTGTATGGCACGATCTTGTCATTTCGTCACCAAGTATAGGCCAAGACATCCGTCCTAAAATTGATTCTAAGGCAAGACTAGAAATACAATCGAAAGGAATTTAGGCTGCATAAATTAAATGAACGTGTCGGTTTTTTATGGGTGGGCGAGGAGCTCACTCCACCAGTACAGTTAAGTACTGACACCCACACAGTTTTCATGTGCAAGCACAGGTCGAAGCTCGTGGCGTGGAGCTCGCCTGGATGCGTCAAGGCACGGAGTTCCTTGGCGATTCGAAGCGTGTGGCCACGTAAAGTCAAGACTTATACGAGACATAATATATAGACATTGCCTTTCGAAGCTTCCGCTGGCTCAAGCATTGTATCGAGAGATGAGAGAGAGCAGAGTGTCTTGTAAAATGAGAGAAAAGTGAGCTTAAGAGACTTATAATCATGGCCTTGAGCCCCATTGTATTCTCATTGTTCAATATCAATAGAACTTTTGAATAACTTGTGTGTTGCTTCTAAATTTCTGTTGCATGTTTCAATATTTCTGCTTGGGACTTCTATGCGACGACCCCGTCGTAGCAGCTGTAATCGGTCGTTATGAAACTGCCTTACACGAGCGCAATCTAGGCTCGTGCGGTATCACGCCTTAGCGAGGACGATCGCTCCTACGGGAGCGGGGAGTGACATAAGCTCTCTATTCTCTCTGATACAATGTTTAATTATATTCTCTCAGAAATATTACCGATTACAATGATCCCGTTTTCATACATTACATCCCTTTATATACAAAACCAACTCTTGCAATAGATGTACATCTCTTGGCATCTCTTCTAATTTCTAGCTCCCGAGGATGAGGCTCGGGCTATCGCTTTGGACTATCCTTCTCGATACGTCTTGCACCTGTATGCAGACTGATGATGGATCAGTATATCAGCATACTGGCAATTATGAACAAAGGGCTACATTTATTTGAAACGATCACTGTTCATTTAGTGAGAAAATATTTCTTGTGATTTGATCTTGCTACTTTTACCTATGTTCATTTTATATAGTACAGAGTCAGTTTACATCTCTTTTGAAACATCTATAAAAAGCCATAGTTTATTTCATTTCATTTCAAGCATACAAGGGACTATTCATTTCAAGCATGATGACTATTTATTTCATGTACAGTGCACAATGTGTTTAATGAATCATAATTATTTCTCTTATCTAAGTAACTCTTAGGAACATTAGTAGTATTCCAGGCATGAAAACATCTTTAGCAACTCTTAGAATAATAACATTTCTCTGCATTAGATTATTCATAAAAGCATTTTATTATGGAAACATAAGCATTAGCGGACATTACTTATTCAGTGATTCTTACCCATAGCCGACGGTCCATCCCTGCACAAGACAAGGATTAGCATAAACATAACATAACCAACATTCTTATTTCTTGTTCGTCTCTGCATCGTTAGCTCTTAGCAAATGTTCTTGACACATGCAGACTCGGTTGGCAGCTATGACTCTCCGGTTTAGCTCTGCACTAATCAACACTTATCTATATGATGATCCATGAGAATTCCCATGATTAACCGCTGTGACTCTTTGGTTCAGTTCGTCGCTAAGGACTCAGATATCGGCTACCCTTTTAACATGAGGTCTCTTTTACCGCAGGGTGCTCTTAATCTCTCCTAGACCGAGTGGTTCTAGGCGCCCTCAGATACCACCCGAGAGACAAATTTTACTTGTGCACAAGTTGTCCGAGACCAATGCATATGCTCTAGCATTTCTATCAGATGAAACAAATTTTGATCAGATCTTTCAGATATATGACACGTTCATTTTTGTGCCTTAGCAGATATACGACACATTCATTTTATGCCTTAGCAGATGTACGACACATTCATTTCGTGTCTTTCTTCTTTTCGGATTACATAGCCAACAGCTTCTCTCTTTTCTTATCAAGCATGACAATGAGTCATATTAAGAACAAATATATATATTAGCATGGCATTATCTCATTTGATTTAACATAACAAAAGTTCACTTCTTTTTATCAGGCAACAATCTTTCTTGTAGCATACAGGCATCATATCATTTCTTATTAGCAGGCAACAATTCTTTTTAGCATGCAGATTATTCCTTTTCTTGTTCTTAGTATAGCAACATGTGATACAAGCATACTGATTTGAACTAGCATTCTCAATGGTATACCATCTTGTTATTAGCAATAACATTCATTCAAAAACTTATATTCTTATTAGGCGTAAGCGAATCATAAAACGAGTCTTTGTCCACTCACCCAGATCAATCATCTTCTGTTGTAGAGCCAGTAATCTGATTTCTCTGTTTATCTAGTGCCTTCGCGGATCGGGGCACTACATTTGTAACTGATTCAAGAATATTATAAAGAGATTAATTTTTGTATCATTATATTCATTTTAATTTTTTGCTATATTGTCCCGTTCTATTTTAATTTATGTATTTATGTTATGCTGCGTTATTGTCTATCTTATCTTTTTTTTTGTTATTATACATGTCTTGGCCTTGTGCAAGCACAACTTAAGCTTGTACGGCATCATGTCCAAGCGAGGACGAACGATCCTACAGGATCAGGGCATGACATTTTGAACTGATTACAATACGGAGTCCCCTGGTGTCTCGTCCAGATTCGTAGAGTCATTTATTCACATATTTTATCTCTTGGAATCGATCGTTCTCGCTTGGGCGTGATGCCGTACAAGTCTGGTATTGCACTTGTACAAGGCAAAGACGGAACATAATTTTATTATCTTCAAATAGGAACACATCGCAGCGGAAGAAGCAGACAAATTAAAGTTAATAAGGACAATCTCTCTCATTGAATAGAAATACATCACTTCTTTATAGCAGCGGAGATAAAAGAATAACATAAAGTCACACAGAGATATATAGAACTATATTCTCTTTATTGATAATTGAAGAAGAGTACAAGACTTGTATTAAAGTACAATGCTTACAGCACATCTCACTTTACATTGAAAGCCAACTAAACAATATTATACAGCTTACATTTGATATTTGGATACATTGGATTACAACTCGATATACCGACTTGGCTTACAACTCACTGGTATTACTGATTACAATGTTCCATACATTATGCCATTTATAAACCGAAGACATCATCTTGTATAAGGAGAACTTCTGTATGACCAACAAATCTTCGATGCCGCGGGACCAATCAAGCCAATCTTCGTCTGTAGAACATTCCAAGTACGAGCACCTACCCACAAAACATGGGTCAGCACATCATCTATGCACTGGCGAGCAGAATCCAACCCACTCCTTAAACCAACACTAGCTGGTCAATTTTAGCAAGCATTTAATAGAATGATCATTCTACTTGGGGCCTAGCATCAGTTTATAGTTCTTGAGCATAAACATTGAAGTAAGTAAACATGTCTTAGCATGGTATAGCATTTCTTTGTGTAAGACATCATCTAAGCAACATTGAGTTAACACGTTGAACATATTATGGAAATACTTTCTGAAGGCATCGTTTAGCATACTTGGTGTTATCATTCAACAGGTTATAGCAATAATCTAAAAGGCAATGCATCAGCAAATTCGTATTTAACATGTTGAGCGTGTTATAGAGTTTCTCATTTTTAAAGGCAACAACAGAGCATCATTTCATTTAGCATGTTAAGCAGGCAAGTTGAACTAATATATACAATATCACAATTATGTGATTTCTTACCGATAGCCGACTTCGCATACCTGCATCAAATATAGGTTATCAAATATACTTACGATGCATGCACAAAATATTCATTAGCATGCACCCTGACTACATGGTCACTGGTGTTGTTAAACCATATGGACTCTTTTCATTTCATTTCAAGATAATGCGGTCAGCATAGTAGGTGGCGAGCCTCTATGCCACCCCGCCTTATCCGTGCTCCCATAGCACTCATCATTATTTCCTCCTAGGCCGAATCGGTCTCCAGGGCCCTAGGAACCGTTCGAGGAAATTAACACTCAAACCTTATATACAAGTTGTCCATGACCATGCGAATGCGTGTCCGACTCGATTGTGAACATAATCGTATGGTAAAATATATTAAAGAAGTAAAGGCAACAGTGCATTATTAGTCATATTTAATGACTTATTCATTTCATCATTTCTATTATTTTATTTGGTAATCTCAACGATCCCAGCTTTATCATTTCTCATTCATTGTTTCATTACAACGTATCTCATATCATTCCTTTCTTAAGAGGAACGTAACATTCATTATAGGGACATTTATTCAATCATTCATTTCTTATAAGGGACAGGCATCATTTCATATTCTTGCAACAGATATACAGAGAGTACATGATTCTAGTGTTTCATTCAGTTCATTGGGTCGATAGCACAGCTAGTTCATTTCTTATTCTATCATTCACAAGGCATCTCATTATTCAAGTGTTTTGTCGTTTCAGCAGCATTAAACATAAGGAACAATGTTATCAATTCATTCTCAGGCAGCGAATCATATTAGCAGTTCAATGTGTTGTATATTTCAATAATTCTCAGCATAAGCATCTCTATTATTCAGCAACTAACATATGGGATATTTAGGGACTGTTCATAGCGTTTCAATACTTCATTTATTAAACATGAAGGAGTAAGGAGGAGGAATGACAGTTCCACTCACTTGCATAAAAGGGTCTTCTTGTTCCGATCACACATAATTCTACTATACGTAGCTCTACTAGCGAGCGACGTTCCAATACCCATTCCGTCTAGCCAGCTAAGTAAGACTGCATCAGTCTCAATTCTCCTGATTTCTAACTTAAGTCACGGTCCAACATCCTGAAAGCAAACAAACAAGCCAACCAAATGCCTCGTACGGAACGCGGCATTACATAATATACCACTCAGAAAAAGTTTCTTCCTCGAAACTTAATAGAACAACTCATCTTACTAATTCACTTAGAAACAACAAGTTATTCATTCAGCTTCAATTCAATATTCATTTCAGCACACTTGGTCATCTCAAAATAGCTATCCAACTGTACCATTTAATCCATCAACGATTCGATTTGTCTTTCTTTTTTTAATTACTTGTAACTTCTCATTGATTCACCAACATTCTTCTTGCATTTCTATCTTGGTCGCAACATATCACTTCATTTGGATCCATACAAATATTTTAAGCGTCCCCAAAACATATGTATTTCAGCCAAAGTCCGTGCTAGTGCGATAAATTCTTCGCATAATATTATCTCAGTCGCAACCTATCACTTCGGTTGGATCCATACACATATTTTAGGCATCCCCAAAACATATATACTTCAGCCAACTTCCATGTTAGTACGATTCGATCAGCCACGATATAACTCTCTTTTCTAAATCCGACTTAGCATCCTTTCAATTGACTTATTATTTTATTCACTTCGCCACAATCACTATCTTCCAGGCCACAATACTTAATATCAGGGACAACTTGGTTAAGCTCTATACCCAAGCATAACATTTCTAACATTCGATCAAAGGTGTCACGCCCCGACCCGGAATCACCCGAATCATCGTCCTCGCATGGGGCGTGATACCGCACGAGCCTGGAGTTGCGCTCGTGTAAGGCAAGATGACAAGTTCTCAAATCGTTATCTTTGAGTTGAACATTTACAACGAAAGGAAAATAGGGTATACGAAACGATTCTCTTTATTGATATTCGAAATCAGATTACAAAGGCTTTCGATAGCCCAACGAATTTTGCCAGATTGGCTACAACACTCAAGTTCTTTATTGCCCACAAAGGATTTTACCATTCCCTACATCATGCCTTCTATATCTCGGCCGCATCAATCTTGTCGCGAGTCCGAGCGTCAATGCGATCGCACGCTTCAATACGCTTCGGCATTCCAAGCCTCAACGCGTTCAAGCAACGCTTCACCGCGAGCCATCCATTCCCTGTACCCTGCATGAAGCTGGTGGAGGATCAGTATGTTCGTCCTCGCATGTACTGAAGCAAAGATCTTCTTTCCAAACTGACATTTTAATATTTATTTTGAATCATGCAACTTAGCTTATGATCTTGCTATGTTCTCCTTAGGGTCAATTTCATGGCATATTTGAAAGCGTAAAGCATGTTATCATAGCAAGCATGTTATCGAATTGAATAGGGAAGCAAGCATTCTCGTGTTTGATTCGTGGCGCAACTTAGCAATATCGATGCACCCGCCCTTGCAACCGACGCAAGGTGAATACGCCTATCCGTCTTCCCTGTCATGTTATAAGTGCTCGCTATTCAGATCCATCCATGCAAGATATACGTAATACCTTGTACTTCCAAACCCGTCGCCCTTAACTATATGAAGGTCACTAGCTTTCCGGGCTAGAATGGACTTATATTATCGAATCGAAACATAAGACGATGTTAACTCTGTGCGGTTGCTAACCAACATCAGAGGCCACCGAAATAATCGCAGCAAGTGGCTTATCACATTCACCAGACGGTCGCTACCTATCTAAATGAAGTGCACCAACAATATCGTAAACGAATCCCTCCTAGGCCGAACGATCCCAGCGCCCTGGTACGTCGCGTTCGAGGGAATACCCATGCATGGGCTTTTATATCTTTAAGTCCATTTGACCATGCAATAAATCATATCTTTCATTCAACCAAGCAAGTTCGCTTATCTCTATTTCAATTGGCACAACGCCCGAATGTTCTCAACGAACGCCCGAATGTCGTGAACATTTCGAAGGGCACCATGCCGCATTATCATCTCGCATTTCTTCCGTTAACTTTCTATTGTTCTTACGTTTCATACTTCGTTTCAATGTTCAATGGCATTATGCCTCAACTCAATATTCATCAACCGAACGACCCGAAGGTCCCGAACACCTGTCGAGGCATTATGTCATATCCGACAGTTCTGCCACATTCATGCCACAACTGCATTCTCTCGCAAAGAAGCCATCTTTTATTATCCCGTGCACGTAGGCACGTTTTGACCGTATTCCGATGTTCTATGACTTAGCATTCAATGTCCGTGGCTTGCGCGCTAGGGCGCTCGCCTATTATCTTTTAATGTTCTAGCCGTTCTAACTCGTGCGCGAAGGCACGGTATGGTTTGTGCACTAAGGCACTCGCCGAGTACAGTTATCCCATGTTCTTGCGGCTTACGCACCGAGGCGCTCGCCTTTGCGATATCCAATGTTCCATAGCGACTCGTACATTTGTCGTACGATTTATTTCAATTGTTCTATCCAGTGTTCGACACGCACTACGTTTATCTCTCTATCGAGCCACGCCCGTGGCGTTGATAGGTTAACTCAGCATACAATGATACCTTTGACTTATCGAATGAAGGAGTAAAAAGAAGTCAATCCTTCCACCTTGAGTCGATACGCCTTTGTCGTTTCGCCGAGCCGATGCGGCTCGATTTTATAACTTTGTTGCACGGCCACTTTCCTGACTTTGCTATTCGAGCATTTCGTGCTTATTGAATTATACGTCCGATTTGGGCTTACCGTGCCAACGCCTCAGTCCGTCGCAAGACGACGATTTGCTTTCGCGGACCCCTTACTGAATAAGGCAAAAGATCGACCTCTAACATTTCAGCGTAAACGTATAGCTTGCACTTGAAACCAACTAAAATCAATACTTGCATCGATTCGGACTTGCGCCTTGGTCGATTCGATTTCTTAGAATCTTCGAGCCGTCTCAACGCACTTATCCTTCGAGGCAACGCGACGCTTCGCATCGATTCACTCGATGCATTCTTTGGGACAAGGTAACTCTTCGCATCGACTTAGTTCGATGCATTGCTCGGGACAACTTAACGCTTTGTATCGATTCGCATCGATACGTAATCGGGTCAACGCAACTCTTCGAGTCAACGACTCAGCATAATGCACCATGCGGAGCGGGGCATTACATAATATACCACTCAAAACAAGGTTCGTCCCGAACCGAAACTAATACTAAATTTCTAAGGGTTTTATTAAATCGTTCCACGATCTCGTCTCACTATCGTTTGGATCGTACCATTTAGTTTGGAATCATACACATATTTTAGGCGTCCAACCAATATATGCATTTCAACCAAGCTCAGTTGTAAGATATCGGAACAACGCAAACACGTAACTTCTTATTCTCAATAACTTACCATCTCGTACTCTCGATCGGACTTGGGCTCTAGCATGAGTTCTCGTAATTCTATTTCATATGCATATTGATACATACGCGATCCGCCAACAACAGTCAAGGCACACGATGCGATTCAAAAATCGCATTTCTCACTTTGTATGTTTTATCGGGACTATCAATTCTACGCGTCGCGTCAAGCCGTCGCGCATCCGATCACAACGAGTCTCCGCAACGCCTTGCGTTCGGCGTCGCTATCCAACGATTCCTAATGTTTCACTCCGTATCTTATCTCGACATGATTCTCTTTTGTTGACTTGCAAAAGCATCAACATTGAGGACTACGTCCGCTAGGTTATTACCTAGACACCTTGCTCAAATTCTCCCAACGCAAGTTTAAATTTACATTGCACAAAGGCCACAATCTATCCGACTCAAAAGTTTACCTCAAGGCGACGGTGCTCAAGACAACGATTGCCTTGACATGAAGGTCTTTACGATGCGTCACGCCTTACGTTCGATTCCTAACGAGTAGGAATTTACTAGCCAAATTCCTAAATTATCCGTCTCGCAACACCGAACATAATTTCGATTCACGCAAGCTCAATTGCAAGGTGAATCAAATCTAACGACATAACTCGCAAGTCATTCCCTTATCGTTCTCTCTCGTGCATAGCACGACTCTCACAATCGCCTATCCGAATCACCAAGTTCGTTGGTGAATTTCAAGTTCGATCATCGATCAACATAACCATTCAAATATTCATCCGACGAATACTCAAATCTACTATATCAGTCTCAATCGAAAGTTGTTCCAACAATTCTCGATTGCCTAGACTTATCGTTAACATGCACCGTATTATATTTGTTATCGGTGCAATCTCATATGTGATATCGTATGGGTCATCTTACGGTCTGCAGCATTCAATTTGATTTGGCGGTCAATTCTTCTAGGGTCAGCTGTTCCGAAGCTACGCTCGATAATTGTGGATCATCACCAAAGGACAGTTTACTACGAACCATGCTATATCTTATTTCGAAGCCAAATCACGTTCCAATGATTTCTATACGACTACCCAAATCCGTAGATAACCATTTCTATCGGTGCAACTGATGCGCAACTATCCTCCGAGTAAATTCATGTACTGCCGTTGATGATTTTACAATTTACGAAACATCTACTCGTATCGAGTTCGAGTCTATCTTATTCCGCAGGTCGACACACGAGATGCTATACGCATCGAGCAATCGCCGATGACTTATAGTCTCGCCCTGATCAATCACAAAATTTACGATCAACCAAGTTCGTTCATTCTCGCATCGTTATCTACAAAATTTGATAGCGCAAGGCACACTCTATTTTGTATTCTCATATCGTGCTTACGTTTCCTTACGTATCGATCTTGATACGCCGTATCCGTTTCGATAACGTAAGAGTTAACTTTGAATCCGGCTCAACGTCAACTTAACTCGCATCGCATACATCCAAGTTCGTAATGAACTTTTCCATCCGCATCGATTCGTTCTCCGATTTGCCGCATACCGCTATACTTCGATCGCGTAACTGAGTTATCGATTATCCAATATCGAATCCTCAAGTCATACGATCTCGCCCTCTAAGTTTCGTATGTTTTCAGTCGTACTCAAATGAGTTTCGCCGTAACGTAACCAACTATTTCTTAGGCACTATAACTCGCGTCAACCAACTTTCTTACTGAAATTGCACATCGTGCGATTCGATTACAATTCGCATCGTCCAACATTTCTATCGAAATCGCAAGTCATGCGATTCGATTTTACTTCGCATCGGCTAACGTTTCTATCGAAATCGCAAGTCGTACGATTCGATTATAATTTGTATCGCCCAACCATTTCATCGAGCTCGCAAGTCGTGCGGTTCGATTTCAACGTTTCGAGTTTCCTATCCCGTCGATCCGATTATTGCATCAAGGCATAATCGTTTCGCTAGTTCCCATCATTTGATCGACACATAAATTTTCAATCGACGCATTATTCAATGTTACAAGTCCCGCCTTACCGTTCTAATCGATCTTCGAAGAACACTTGAATCAACATGCCGTCGTACAAATTCTCATTCGAAACTTGGTGCTATCCCGTCCGTTGCGGACAAACCTTCCGCAATTCTCACAATACGTCGATGCAATTCATCGCACAAATGGTATTACATATACCACTCAGAATTGAGCCATTCATTGCATCAGTGGTATGCCATATACCACCCAGAAATCAAGTTACTTCCGTCGCAACGTACTCTTTACGAACCAACGATCTCTTCCGACTCACGATTTTTGCAGTGATCGTGCTTGATCACAACCGTAACTCTGATTAATCAAAATCCGACGCAACTCGGCCAATGCATTCATTTGCCAACACAAGCTCGGTGCACAACCGAACCGATTTCGTTTCTCAATTTATAACTTTTGTTTTTTTCGTTGCATCTTGTGCAAAATTCATTCTCGATATCCGTTGTACTTCGTGCAGCGATTACTTTGATACGCGTTGCACCACGTGTAATATTTTACTTTCAATACGTATTGTATATCGTGCAACGATTTATTTCTGATATTTACCGTACCTCGTGCAACGATTTCCTTTCAATACGCATTACACATCGTGCAATGATTTTATTTCCGACATTCAAAGTCAATGCTCAAATCCGTTCAACACATTCGATATTGACTTATCGCTTTTCATCGCAACGTACATTCGAAATCGATATGTGAATCTGTTCGACACATTCCATATCAACTTTCATTTTCTTTTCAACGTATCATTTACAATCAACGCGTGGCAATTGCTGCAGCAACATTCCACGACTATCATTGTATCGATGCAACCAACATTTCTCATATCGATCGTTGTAACCAACGAATATCTCAAATTTCAATTCATGATGTGTTGCATCCGCAGCAACATATCCTTGAATTCATATCTCGCAACTTGTTGCACTTGCAGCAACAAACCTTTTCCGACTTTTCTCGTAAACATCATATAATTTCCAAAACAACACGCGACAAAATTACAAGATTTGTATTAGACTTATTGTATGGAATATCCAGTGCGACATCGAGTAGAGTCAAGAGTGATTTTGATTGGTGGTGGGCAACGTTTTGGAATTTGAAATGAAGCAAGCGTCCAGAGGAAATTGAGCCTAGAGCTCTGATACCAATTTGTCACGCCCCGACCCGGAATCACCCGAATCATCGTCCTCGCATGGGGCGTGATGCCGCACGAGCCTGGAGTTGCGCTCGTGCAAGGCAAGATGACAAGTTCTCAAATGGTTATCTTTGAGTTGAACATTTACAACGAAAGGAAAACAGAGTATACGAAACGATTCTCTTTATTGATATCCGAAATCAGATTACAAAGGCTTTCGATAGCCCAACGAATTTTGCCAGATTGGCTACAACACTAAAGTTCTCTCTTGCCCACAAAGGATTTCACCATTCCATACATCATGCCTTCTATATCTCGGCCGCATCAATCATGTCGCGAGTCCGAGCGTCAATGCGATTGCACGCTTCAATACGCTTCGGTATTCCAAGCCTCAATGCGTTCAAGCAACACTTCACCGCGAGCCATCCATTCCCTGCACCCTGTATGAAGCGGGTGGGGGATCAGTACGTTCGTCCTCGCATGTACTGAAGCAAAGATCTTCTTTCCAAACCGACATTTTAATATTTATGTTGAATCATGCAACTTAGCTTATAATCTTGCTATGTTCTCCTTAGGGTCAATTTCATGGCATATTTGAAAGCATAAAGCATGTTATCATAGCAAGCATGTTATCGAATTGAATAGGCAAGCAAGCATTCTCGTGTTTGATTCGTGGCACAACTTAGCAATATCGACGCATCCGCCCTTGCAACCGACGCAAGGTGAATACGCCTATCCGTTTTCCCTGTCATGTTATAAGTGCTCGCTATTCAGATCCATCCATACAAGATATACGTAATACCTTGCACTTCCAAACCCGTCGTCCTTAACTATATGAAGGTCACTAGCTTTCCGGGCTAGAATGGACTTATATTATCGAATCGAAACATAAGACGATGTTAATTCTGTGCGGTTGCTAACCAACATCAGAGGCCACCGAAATAATCGCAGCAAGTGGCTTATCACATTCACCAGATGGTTGCTACCCATCTAAATGAAGTGCACCAACAATACCGTAAACGAATCCCTTCTAGGCCGAACGGTCCCAGCGCCCTGGCGCGCCGCGTTCGAGGGAATACCCATGCACGGGCTTTTATATCTTTAAGTCCATTTAACCATGCAATGAATCTTATCTTTCATACAACCAAGCAAGTTCGCTTATCTCTATTTCAATTGGCACAACGCCCGAATGTTCTCAACGAACGCCCGAATGTCGCAAACATTTCGAAGGGCACCATGCCGCATTATCATCTCGTATTTCTTCCGTTAACTTTCAATTGTTCTTACGTTTCATACTTCGTTTCAATGTTCAATGGCATTATGCCTCAACTCAATGTTCATCAACCGAACGACCCGAAGGTCCCGAACACCTGTCGAGGCATTATGTCATATCCGACAGTTCCGCCACATTCATGCTACAACTGCATTCTCCCGTAACGAAGCCATCTTTTATTATCCCGTGCACGTAGGCACGTTTCGACCGTATTCCGATGTTCTATGACTTAGCATTCAATGTCCGTGGCTTGCGCGCTAGGGCGCTCGCCTATTGTCTTTCAATGTTCAAGCCGTTCTAACTCGTGCACGAAGGCACGTTATGGTTCGTACACTAAGGCACTCGCCGAGTACAGTTATTCCATGTTCTTGCAGCTTGCGCACCGAGGCGCTCGCCTTTGCGATATCCAATGTTCCATAGCGACTCGTACGTTTGCCGTACGATTTATTTCAATTGTTCTATCTAGTGTTCGACACGTACTACGTTTATCTCTCTATCGAGCCACGCCCGTGGCGTTGATAGGTTAACTCAGCATACAATGATACCTTTGACTTATCGAATGAAGGAGTAAAAAGAAGTCAATCCTCCCACCTTGAGTCGATATGCCTTTGTCGTTTCACCGAGCCGATGCGGCTCAATTTCATAACTTTGTTGTACGGCCACTTTCCTGACTTAGCCATTCGAGCACTTCATGCTTATTGAATTATACGTCCGATTTGGGCTTACCGTGCCAACGCCTCAGTCCGTCGCAAGGCGACGATTTGCTTTCGCGGACCCCTTACTGAATAAGGCAAAAGATCGACCTCTAACATTTCAGCGTAAACGTATAGCCTGCACATGAAACCAACTAAAATCAATACTTGCATCGATTCGGACTTGCGCCTTGGTCGATTCGATTTCTTAGAATCTTCGAGCCATCTCAACGCACTTATCCTTCGAGGCAACGCGACGCTTCGCATCGATTCACTTGATGCATTCTTTGGGACAAGGCAACTCTTCGTATCGACTTAGTTCGATGCATTGCTCGGGACAACTTAACGCTTTGTATCGATTCGCATCGATACGTAATCGGGTCAACGCAACTCTTCGAGTCAACGACTCAGCATAATGCACCGTACGGAGTGGGGCATTACAAAAGGTCTAACTTAGAGCCAATCATATCAAGAGTTCACAACATGCAATCATATTCCTTCCCAAATCCAATAATATTTCTCATCGAGGCAATTCATCTTTTCAAGAAGATACGATCCGACGTCACCCACTATCGATTACCCGAGTCAGGGTATAATTCTATGCAATAGTCAAGTTTACTTAGCTACCCGACTATAGGTACACACAAGTCTTACCTTACGATTGCAATTCCCACTTATGGCCGACATATGTAATGCCCTGCTCCGTACGAGGCATTTGGTTGGCTTGTTGGATGCTATCAAGATATTTGACCGTGACTTATGTTGGAAATCGGGAGAATTGAGACTGATGCAGTCTCTCTTAGCTGGCTAGACGGAATGGATATTGGAACGTGGCTCACTGGTGGAGCTACGCTTAGTAGAATTATGTGTGATCGGATCAGGAGGACCCTTTATTGCAAGTGAGTGGAACTGTCCTTCCTCCTCCTTACTCCTTCAAGCTTAATAAAATGAAGTATCGAAATGCTATAAACTGTCCCTAAATGTCCCATATGTTAGTTGCTGAATAATAGAGATGCTTATGCTGAGAATTATTAAAATGTATAACACATTGAACTGCTAATGTGATTCGATGCCTGAGAATGAATTGATAACATTGTTCCTTATGTTTAATGCTGCTGAAACGACAAAACACTTGAATAATAAGATGCCTTATGAACAATAGAATAAGAAATGAACTAGCTGTGCTATCGACCCAATGAACTGAATGAAACACTAGAATCATGTACTCTCTGTATATCTGTCGCAAGAATATGAAATAATGTATGTCCCTTATTAGAAATGAATGATTGAATAAATGTCCTTATGAAATGAATGAATGTTACATTCCTCTTAAGAAAGAAATG
Organism: Iris pallida; assembly: GCA_029216955.1. NCBI lineage: Eukaryota > Viridiplantae > Streptophyta > Magnoliopsida > Asparagales > Iridaceae > Iris > Iris pallida. The sequence goes on from JANAVB010021996.1 coordinate 4,852,243, forward strand.
ATATGAGATACGTTGCAATGAAACAATGAACGAGAAATGATAAAGCTGGGATCGTTGAGATCACCAAATAAAATGATGGTAATGATAAAATGAATAAGTCATTGAATATGACTAATAATGCGATGTTGCATTTACTTCTTTAATATATTTTACCATACGATTATGTTCCCAATCGAGTCGGACACGCATTCGCATGGTCATGGACAACTTGTATACAAGGTTTGAGTTTTAATTTCCTCGAACGGTTCCTAGGGCCCTGGGGACCGATTCGGCCTAGAAGAAAATAATGATAAGTGCTGTGGGAGCACGGATAAGGCGGGATGGCATAGAGGCTCTCCACCTACTATGCTGACCGCATTATCTTGAAATGAAATGAAATGAAATGAAATGAGTCCATATGGTTTAACAACACCAGTGACCTTGTAGTCAGGATGCATGCTAATGAATGTTTTGTGCTGGCAGCGTAAGTATATCTGATAACCTGTATTTGATGCAGGTATGAGAAGTCGACTATCAGTAAGGAATCACATAATTGTGATATTATATATATATTGGTCCAACTTGCCTGCTTAACAAGCTAAATGAAATGATGCTGTATTGTTGCCTTTAAAATGAGAAATTCTATAACATGCTCAACATGTTAAATGCAAATTTGCTGATGCATTGCCTTTTAGATCATTGCCATAACCTGTTGAATGATAACACCAAGTATGCTAAATGATGCCTTCAGAAAGTATTTCTATAATATGTTCAAAGTGTTAACTCGATGTTGCTTAGATGATGCCTTACACAAAGAAATGATATACCATGCTAAGACATGTTTACTTACTTCAATGTTTCTGCTCAAGAACTGTAAACTGATGCTAGGCCCCAAGTAGAGAGATCATTCTATTAAATACTTGCTAAAATTGACCAGTTAGTGTTGGTTTAGGTGAGTGGGTTGGATTCTGCTCGCCAGTACATAGATGATGTGCTGACCCACGTTTTGTGGGTAGATGCTCGTGCTTGGGATGTTCTGCATACGAAGATTGGCTTGATTGGTCCCGCGGCATCGAAGATTTGTTGGGCATACAAAAGCTCTTCTTGTATAAGATGACGTCTTCTGTTTATAAAGGGCATAATGTATGGAACATTGTAATCAGTTATACCAGTAAGTTGTAAGCCAAGTCGGTATATTGAGTTGTAATCCAATATATCCAAGTATCAAATGTAAGCTTTGTAGCATTGTTCAGTTGGCCTTCAATGTAAAGTGGAATTTGTTGTAAGCATTGTACTTCAATACAAGTCTTGTACTCTTCTTCAATTATCAATAAAGAGAATAAAGTTTTATATATCTCTGTGTGACTTCAAGTTATCTTTTTATCTCCGCTGCTATAAAGAAGTGATGTACTTCTATTCAATGAGAAAGATTGTCCTCACTAAATTCAATTTATCTGCTTCTGCCGCTGCGATGTGTTCCTATTTGAAGAAAATCAATTATGTACCATCTTTGCCTTGTATAAGTGCAATACCAGACTTATACGGCATCACGTCCAAGCGAGGACGATCGATTCCAAGAGATAAAATGTGTGAATAAATGACTCTACGAATCGGGGCGTGACAAATTGGTATCAGAGATTGCTTCCACGATTATGATGTTATTGTTCTGTAATCATCCTATGTTGTTCGTGTCTGAAAGATCGTTGACCCTCTTGGCTGCTCACTGGATGTTCCATACAATAAGTCTATATACATTGTGATTCCCTTGAATGAATGATTGTTGTTGGTTTGGACACAAATAATCCAACAATGACTCGATGCCATAGTATGCTATATTATGAATACTGTTTGGAATATGGGAATAAAGGAAGTGGCTATGTATGTTGTAACTAGTTGAGAAGTGCATGTGATGTTGGGAAAAGAATTATGAATGGGGTAATTGATGGATGAGTTCAACAGAACTGGTAAATTGACTCATATGTGCTGGCTACTGCTTTTGAGACCATAAGAATGTTGGCTTGTGATACTGAGACCCCGAGATGTTGGCTAAGCAGTGTGATCATTATAAATCATGAATGTCCGGAACAGATTTGAGTGGGATTGTTTAAGGATGGCTTTATTTCTGAGTGGTATATTGCCTCTACCACCTCAGAACGAGATAATTGTTGACCCTTTTCCTTAGGAGAGCAATGAAACTATCTGGGGGTACTGGGTAGTGCCGAGACTTAGCTGGGAGTCATGTATTGTTGCTAGATGACTCGAGTGTCCCTTCACGATGATGTTATGTTGGATAACGAGATTGTCGAAAACTGTAACCGGTGGCTTGGTTAGAAATTATTTAGTCGAGTGATGACTCAGACTAGTAAGACAGTATGCTACGGGTAAATTGATTTGGCTAGAGAATGTTATGGCTTAGAACATTTGAATGTTGATTTCGATTGGTTGGATGCAAATCATATATGGCTAATAAAAAGTTGGTTGTTAAGCTGAAAGTTCTGGAAATGTTGTCGGTGACCCACAGGATATTATAAATCTGTGCCTTGACCCTAAGGTGTAATAGATGTCAATCCATCTTGATCACCAAAGGATAGTCGTTGCATATGTGCATGTATGTTGAGGGATTAAATTGTACTAGAAAAATAACAAGTAGTGACTCTGAATACTGTTGTTGCCTAGAGGATGGTTAAGTGATACATAAATTATCGGATAGAATGGGATGAACTACTCGACCATTACTGCATGAGATTTAAGAATGCCCGTAAAATAGTTTGATGATTGAGAAACGAATGGGAACGAAAAATTTCAATATGTTAGATAATGTCGGTATAGGTGATTGTTGGTTGGGATGTAGATTGTTGGCTTATGACTTAGTGGTGTAACTCTGTCATACGGACCGAATAGTATTGTTCCATAGTCCTGTTGAGACTAACGGAATCGATGACTCTTGAACAGATAGCCTTGGCTTATGGGTTCGTGTGGGTACAAAGGAATTGGAATAGAAATTGATTATTGAGAATTTTATTTGATGGAATATTAGAACGATGTGAATCGTATGTCGGGTTAGGAATTGACCGTAATGTTGATAGATCAATCTTAGTCGATCGTTGGGTAGTCTAGAATGAGCCTCTGTAGGAATTATTTCCTTAAGAAAGACTCTGATAGATAGACTTGACCCTAGCGACCAGTTGATGACTTACCAATTGTTGGCATAGCCAACAATGGCGATTAGTTATTCAGACTGAGTTAATACCCATAGGTTTGGGTAGAGTTCCTTAGAACTGTTGGTTGCTTGTTGGCCTTAAGAATAAGAAACTAGTACAACCCTAGTAGCCGTCCACTTTAGGGAAGTCACCTGAACGATTAAGTTTAGCTGTAAGTGTAGCTAACCTTAGAGATTGACTAAATAATTGGTGACCATTGGAGACCCATAGGATGACCTTGTTGTAGTGACACGCTCCGCCCTAGAGGAACGCCGATTCAAACGGCAAGTGCAACGACTCAAACGAGCCGTCGACACGAAGAGTTGCTTCGACCCGATGAATTATCGATGCGAATCGATGCAAGACTTACAATGGTCCGTCAAAGATGAATCCAGACATAGACTATCAAAGGCGCACTCGGAGTATCGCTCGGCCGATGCAAACATCGCTAAGGTGGGTGGCTCCGATGAACCCGTCTGTGCTTAGCCTAGACACATAACAATACTGACACTATCACTGAAATCGCTAGGCGACAACACCGTGCATGCTAATAAATGACCCAACGCACCTAGCTAAGGGATTAATCCCATCTTGTATGCTTATATAGAATATGGAAAGGAACATGGAAAATACGAGAACTCTCGCACCGCGCTCCACGCTCGTGCTAAGGCACAAGCTTACGTTCAAGTCCCTTATGCGTTCAACAATGAAACAATGAATGGTTTACAACAATGAAACGGGAAGACTATCAACATAGTCGCTCCAAGTAGAGTTTAGCAACATTGAAAGGGTATGGGACCGATGGGTTACCAAGGCGACTCCCGCACGGGAAGTTGCATAATGTATAAATGAAGAATGAACGAATAAACAAGTGAATGAATTAATCAACGAAAGGATGAATATGAAATTGAATCAATGAACGAATGAACAAGTGAAAGAAAGAAATGAAGAAATAGATAAAAGATAAGAAGGAAAGGAATGGTTAGCGACAGGTGTGACGGGCACGTGCAACGGGGCTCGCTACCCGCGCTGCACGGACGCCAACCTGGTCGATAACGCATTGTGGCTATGGGTTAGCCTATAACAAGTTAATACGAAATGGTCGTGGACAAACGGCATGAGCGAGGGGTGGCGAATGCTGTGACCGTAAGGAAAAAGGGATTCTGCGGCATGATCAAAGGGGGGGATATGCCGGCCTAGGCAGAATCAAAATGAGGCTTACGGGCTGCCTGGGTGCGGACTTGGCCATCCAGGGGACGTAAGTGCTGCAGTATTTCAAGTGACTAGCGGGGTGTGTGCCAGGCTGCACCCTACGCTAAGTTGAGAAATACAACGGCTTGGATGTCCAAAATGGCTTGTGATGCCAGTGACCGGTGCATATAGAGTTAAGTGGGCTTTGCTGGTGGCAATCCACGTGCAAGTCCTTACATTGAAATCAAAGTAGTCTAAGTTAACTGTACAAAGCACTTCTGAATAGGCTTGAATATAACACACAAAATGATCAAGAGTACTTCGAGCAAACGAGTTAGAAAACGTGTCCATGACGTGCTAGAACCCGAGACAAGGACACACACTGGACATTGAATGCTTGCATGAACTATGTTAAGTTATTTCATATGAATTGTTGACTAGCTTGGTTTAAGTTGAACAGGGAAGGCCGGACGGTAAGTATGGGTAAGTCGTGCATGTATTTCCATGCGACACTTGAATTTGGCAACACGGGATAGGTTATAACATATGCCATAAAATTGATCCTAAGACAAGATTAGAAAGATAATGAATGATAGAGATGCACAAAAGTAAATGGAACGTGTTTGGTAATGATAGTACTGTGGGCGAGCTAGCCTCCCCACCAGTGCATAACAATATACTGATAACCCCATAGTCTGCTTGCAGGATGCAGGAGACGCCGGCGGGTGCGGAGCTTCCATCGAACGTGCTAAGGCGCGGAGCTATCTCTGGAGCCTTGGAGCGTTGCAAGGAGCTGAAGCACCCTATACAGGACATAATGTATCGGAACATCGCCATGAATCATTCCATATTGTAAGCCACTTGGCACGCCTTTTATGTTTCAGAGAGAGTGAGCTTGAGCGATTTGTAATATCGGCCTAGCGCCGCTTGTAAACTTTTTGAATATCAATAAAGATATTGAATTCGTTTCAAATTTGTGTTCATTTACTTTCTGCTGCAAATGGGGACACTCTGTGCGACTCTGTGGCCTAGCTCAAATCTGCCGTTTCTGGACATAGCCTTGCACGGGCGCAACCTAGGCCCGTGCGGTATCACGCCTTAGCGAGGACGATCGCTCTTGCGGGAGCGGGGTGTGACAGATTGGTATCAGAGCACGACTTCACATCCTTGGACTTCATTTCGATTTTCTTAATTTTGAAAGCTCGTTGGATACAAAAGAAGTATGCGCTCTCTCTCGTTGTGCCTTGGGATGTTCCATACAATAAGTCTAATACTTTCAAAAGCTCGTACGAGTGCTCGGTTGAACAGGATCGATAGACGACGGCCTTTGTGCCGAACGATGTTAAACTTGACATGATAGAGAACACATGCTAAGTTAACATGTCGCGTGCGTGCCTGATTAGTCTTGCGTCGACCTAGCAAGTTAGCGTGCAAACATGAATATAGTCCGTACGGGATGGTTATGCGGCACAACTTAGTCCGCGTGTCGTGCACCTCGACTTTGGGTGCAATCGAGTTGCGAGCGATATCAAGTACCGCTCGGTCGGGAACGAAGCTACACTTAGAGTGTATATCGATAGGAGCGCTATCGAGTTAACGCTTAGGCGTACCAAAAAGATTGGCTTGGATTTTGAGGATTAGTACGAACAACTTAGTACGTCGAGGCGACGTGAGCGATTACGCTAGAGATTCGTCGAACGAATCTGAAGGATGTCTTAGCGCATGACGCGAACGTGATTGAGGACTAGATCGTATGGTTTGAATCCGAGTGGTGTATGTGATAGGTTCGAAGAAGAATAAGAATGAGTGTCGACGATTAGTCGAGTGGCTCGAACCCTGAGTGGAGTATGGACGACAAAGAAATTGTTCGAGCGAGACTAAAGGATTTACGGATAGAACGAGTATGTCGACGAGGCGATGCGACCGCGCATAGCCTTAGAACGCGTCACGCTTAGTTGGTCGTGACCTCGAATGTCCCGAACGAGATGTCGTTTGGACAACTTGTCAATGGGCAACGCGAGTTAGAAAGTGAATAGTCTTGATCGAGGAAACTTAGAGGATCGCACGTACGATTTGGGATTGATTCAAATGAAATATGATTTGAGTTCCGAACAACGATCTTGAAACGAGCTTGAGGAATAGCGATCGAACTTGATCTAAAATATCGAGGAAATTGTGGAATATCCAACTCGGACAATAGCATTAGTCGTACGACTCGAAATTGGTTGCAAAGGAAGATCGTCAGGTTACGCATATCGTCGATGGTATTGAGGCGTATCAAAGATCGATATGCGATAACTCGGGGGCACTCTGACTCGGCGAATGACGGTCGTGCAAATGTCACTGTTCCGTTGGATGCTATACTTGGGATATTAAAAATGTGAAGAGGAAAAGATAGACTTGGCTCGAGGATTTTCTAGTTGAACGCATGACGGTTAGACTATCAAATTGATTAGGCTTGGATGAAAATGTGAATGCTTGGATTTGCTTCGTTGACAACCACAACGTTGACGTTCTTGTCTTATGCGAGCGCAACTCCAGCCTCGCACATGCGTCGTGCCGGATTATGTCGATCACTCCGCGTGAGCGCTGATATGGTGATTCATACAGCAGGAGTGATTGACCTTGGATGGTATGGCAATCTGATTGCTTCGACTTGTGGTTTGACGCAAAGGTGGACTCGAGAATGAATTTATGTGCTTGAAAGATTGAACTTGAGGATTGAGTAGGTCCAATCCGCATATCGAGAATGGGTTTGTCTAAAACTCAAACAAGAGTTACGCCCCGATGAGAATAATTATTCCGTGGGAGCATTGCATGGTGATTCATGAACCGCCGTAGATAATCGGACTCGCGTGAGATTGGGGCGTAATATATTGTCGAACTGGATGACTCGTGATCGAATACATAAATTGGTTAGAACTGGTGATTGAACAGAATTGAATATGTGCAACGTAAGTCTTGATGCGAATTAGGTGATCATGCTCGACGTTTAGAAATCTGAGTGACGCGAGCTTGGGTAAAAACTCCCATACAAACGAACAAATGGTTTGACCACAGGATTTGGGGCGAGCGTCGTACAATAACCTTGCACGATGAGCCACGGACTTGACTTGTAACTATGACCCTGTGAGCTGACCTAGCGGATAGGCGGACAACCCTATGCCGAGTGATTGAACCTGTGCGATGGCATTTGCAGTATCGTCTGGACGGACGATAGACTTTGGCAACAAGACTTAGAGTAGGACGGGGAATTAAGAGTGTGCGTGAACGATGACAAGATTGACCCCAAACGAAAGGAATGATAGGGATGGATGTTGCGCAAGTAAAGTTGGAACAACGAATTGAATTATTGGTCGGAAGACGTACTCGATGATAGTGCAATACTTGGTCTCGAATCGGACAGGAATTATTTAGACTTGGTCGACTCCGTTAAGAAGAAATCGTATTGATTTTATTGACAAGAGCACGGGAGAAGCGAATCAGATAATCTCGAGGATCGAGATAAACGATATGTGATACACACATGAATTCGGTTTTAAATCGAAGTTAGCAAAACGATCGGCAAATCGAAACTATCACGAGTAGCTTGTCCGACTTCGCTAGTCGCTAAGCTTGGTTAAAATGTACATATTCGGGGGACGCCTTGAATGCGTGCACGATCCAAACTCAGCGATATGATGAACTCGAATGCAGCTACAAGTGGGTGTTGCGATGCGCATGAACGAGTAAGTAAGTTTGCCTCAGATTTCGTCTCTCGAGTTTGATAAATTACAACGCACCATGTACGACCGTTTCAGTCCCACGACACGTCGAAATTGCAACCAAGTCGAAGAAACACTTGAATTGAATAAGTGCCATCAACTCTAAAATGAATGAAAAGTTATCCAATAAAATCGACCAAACGTATGCGACACGGAACTTGAAAAGGTATCGGGTATAGCTCGGTGCCATCGAGTGCTAAAGCCATTCGATAGGGAATTGCCTAAGATACGCGCACGACACGGGTTAAGGAACGGTAGGATGACCTACACTCAGGAAGTCTCGAGGACGAGACTTGTTTTGAGTGGTGTATTATGTAGTGACCCGCTCCGCCCTAGCGGAATGCCGATTCAAACGGCAAGTGCAACGACTCAAACGAGCCGTCGACACGAAGAGTTGCTTCGACCCGATGAAGTATCGATGGGAATCGATGCAAGACTTATAATGGCCCGTCAAAGATGAATCCAGACTTAGACTATCAAAGGCACGCTTGGAGTATCGCTCGGCCGATGCGAACATCGCTAAGGTGGGTGGCTCCGATGAACCCGTCTGTGCTTAGCCTAGACACATAACAATACGGACACTATCACTGAAATCGCTAGGCGACAACACCGTGCATGCTAATAAATGATCCAACGCACCTAGCTAAGGGATTAATCCCATCTTGTATGCTTATATAGAATATGGAAAGGAACATGGAAAATACGAAAACTCTCGCACCGCGCTCCACGCTCGTGCTAAGGCACGAGCTTACGTTCAAGTCCCTTATGCGTTTAACAATGAAACAATGAATGGTTTACAACAATGAAACGGGAAGACTATCAACATAGTCGCTCCAAGTAGAGTTTAGCAACATTAAAAGGCTATGGGACCGATGGGTCGCCAAGGCGACTCCCGCACGGGAAGTTGTATAATGTATAAATGAAGAATGAACGAATAAACAAGTGAATGAATGAATCAACGAAAGAATGAATACGAAATTGAATCAATGAACGAATGAACAAGTGAAAGAAAGAATTGAAGAAATGGATAAAAGATAAGAAGGAAAGGAATGGTTAGCGACAGGTGTGACGGACACGTGCAACGGGGCTCGCTACCCGCGCTGCACGGACGCCAACCTGGTCGATAACGCATTGTGGCTATGGGTTAGCCTATGACAAGTTAATACGAAATGGTCGTGGACAAACGGTACGAGCGAGGGGTGGCGAATGCTGTGACCGTAAGGAAAAAGGGATTCTGCGGCATGATCAAAGGGGGGATATGCCGGCCTAGGCGGAATCAAAATAAGGCTTACGGGCTGCCTGGGTGCGGACTTGGCCATCCAGGTGACGTAAGTGCTGCAGTATTTCAAGAGACTAGCGGGGTGTGTGCCATTCCGCACACTACGCTAAGTTGAGAAATACAACGGCTTGGATGTCCAAAATGGCTTGTGATGCCAGCGACCGGTGCATATAGAGTTAAGTGGGCTTTGCTGGTGGCAATCCACGTGCAAGTCCTTGTATTAAAATCAAAGTAGTCTAAGTTAACTGTACAAAGCACTTCTGAATAGGCTTGAATATAACACACAAAATGATCAAGAGTACTTCGAGCAAACGAGTTAGAAAACGTGCCCACGACGTGCTAGAACCCGGGGCAAGGACACGCACTGGACATTGAATGCTTGCATGAACTATGTTAAGTTATTTCATATGAATTGTTGACTAACATGGTTTACGTTGAACAGGGAAGGCCGGACGGTAAGTATGGGTAAGTCGTGCATGTATTTCCATGCGACACTTGAATTTGGCAACACGGGATAGGTTATAACATATGCCAAGAAATTGATCCTAAGGCAAGATTAGAAAGACAATGAATGATAGAGATGCACAAAAGTAAATGGAACGTGTTTGGTAATGATAGTATTGTGGGCGAGCTAGCCTCCCCACCAGTGCATAACAATATACTGATAACCCCACAGTCTGCTTGCAGGATGCAGGAGACGCCGGCGGGTGCGGAGCTTCCATCGAACGTGCTAAGGCGCGGAGCTATCTCTGGAGCCTTGGAGCGTTGCAAGGAGCTGAAGCACCCTATACAGGACATAATGTATCGGAACATCGCCATGAATCATTCCATGCTGTAAGCCACTTGCCATGCCTTTTATGTTTCAGAGAGAGAGAGCTTGAGCGATTTGTAATATCGGCCTAGCGCCGCTTGTAAACTTCTTGAATGTCAATGACGAGATTGAATTCGTTTCAAATTTGTGTTCATTTACTTTCTGCTGCAAATGGGGACACTCTGTACGACTCTGTGGCCTAGCTCAAATCGGCCGTTTCTGGACATAGCCTTGCACGGGCGCAACCTAGGCCCGTGCGGCATCACGCCTTAGCGAGGACGATTGCTCCTGCGGGAGCGGGGCGTGACACTTGTGGCATTGAATGAGAGACGGTGATAATGAGTATCGACCTAAGGGAATGTATGCTTCAACTTGTGCCTTAGAGGTGGTTGACTCTTCTAAGTTAAATGTCGGCTATTAGTGGGAATTGCAATCGTAAGGTAAGACTTGAGTGTACCTATAGTCGGGTAGCTAAGTAACCTTGACTGTTGCATAGAATTATACCCTGACTCGGGTAATCGATAGTGGGTGACGTCGGATCGTATCTTCTAGAAAAGATGAATTGCCTCAGTGAGAAATATTGTTGGATTTGGAAAAGAATATGATTGCATGTTGTGAACTCTTGATATGATTGGCTCTAAGTTAGACCCTTGATCGAATGTTAGAAATATTATGCTTGGGTATAGAGCTTAACCAAGTTGTCCCTGATATTAAGTATTGTGGCCTGGAAGATACCGATTGTGGCAAAGTAAATTAAGTGATAAGTCAATTGAAAGGATGCTAAGTCGAATTTGGAAAAGAGAATTATATCGTGGCTGATCGAATCGCAATAACATGGAAGTTGGTTGAAGTACATATATTTTGGGGACGCTTAAAAAATATGTATGGATCCAGCCGAAGTGATAGGTTGCGACTGAGATAACATTATGGGAAGAAATTATCGCACTAGCGTGGACTTTGGCTGAAATGCATATGTTTTGGAGACACCTAAAATATGTGTATGGATCCAAACGAAGTGATATGTTGCGACCAAGATAGAAATGCAAGAAAAACGTTGGCAAATCAATGAGAAGTTACAAGTAATTAAAAAAGAGATAGACAGATCGAATCGTTGATGGATTTAAATGGTACAGTTGGATAGCTATTTCGAGATGACCGAGTGTGCTGAAATGAATATTGAGTTGAAGCTGAATGAGTAACTTGTTGTGACTAAGTTAATCTAGTAGATGAGTTATTTAATTAAGTTTCGAGGACGAAACTTTTTCAGAGTGGTATATTATGTAATGTCCCGCTCCGTACGAGGCATTTGGTTGTCTTGTTGGATGCTATCAAGATGTTGGACCGTGACTTATGTTGGGAATCGAAAGAATTGAGACTGATGATGTCTCTCTTAGCTGGCTAAATGGAATGGGTATTGGAACGTGGCTCACTGGTGGAGCTACGCTTAGTAGAATTATGTGTGATCGGATCAGGAGGACCCTTTATTGCAAGTGAGTGGAACTGTCCTTCCTCCTCCTTACTCCTTCATGCTTAATAAAATGAAGTATTAAAATGCTATAAACTATCCCTAAATGTCCCATATGTTAGTTGCTGAATAATAGAGATGCTTATGCTGAGAATTATTGAAATATACAACACATTGAACTGCTAATGTGATTCGATGCCTGAGAATGAATTGATAATATAGTTCCTTATGTTTAATGCTGCTGAAACGACAAAACACTTGAATAATGAGATGCCTTGTGAACGATAGAATAAGAAATGAACTAGCTGTGCTATCGACCCAATGAACTGAATGAAACACTAGAATTATGTACTCTCTGTATATCTGTCGCAAGAATATGAAATGATGCATGTCCTTTATAAGAAATGAACGATTGAATAAATATCCTTATGAATTGAATGAATGTTTCGTTTCTCTTAAGAAAGGAATGATATGAGATACGTTGCAATGAAACAATGAATGAGAAATGATAAAGCTGGGATCGTTGAGATCACCAAATAAAATGATGGTAATGATAAAATGAATAAGTCATTGAATATGACTAATGATGCACTGTTGCCCTTACTTCTTTAATATATTTTACCATGCGATTATGTTCACAATCGAGTCGGACACGCATTCGCATGGTCATGGACAACTTGTATACAAGGTTTGAGTTATAATTTCCTCGAACGGTTCCTAGGGCCCTGGGGACCGATTCGGCCTAGGAGGAAATAATGATGAGTGCTGTGGGAGCACGGATAAGGTGGGGTGGCATAGAGGCTCGCCACCTACTATGCTGACCGTATTATCTTGAAATAAAATGAAATAAAAAGAGTCCATATGGTTTAACAACACCAGTGACCATGTAGTCAGGATGCATGCTAACGAATGTTTTGTACAGGCAGCGTAAGTATATCTGATAACCTGTATTTGATGTTGGTATGAGAAGTCGGTTATCGGTAAGGAATCACATAATTGTGATATTATATATATTGGTTCAACTTGCCTGCTTAACATGCTAAATGAAATGATGTTGTGCTGTTGCCTTTAAAATGAGAAACTCTATAACATGCTCAACATGTTAAATGCGAATTTGCTGATGCATTGCCTTTTAGATCATTGCCATAACCTGTTGAATGATAACACCAAGTATGCTAAACGATGCCTTCATAATATATTTCCTTAATATGTTCAAAGTGTTAACTCAATGTTGCTTAGATGATGCCTTACACAAAGAAATATTATAACATGCTAAGACATATTTACTTACTTCAATGTTTCTGCTCAAGAACTGTAAACTGATGCTAGGCCCCAAGTAGAGAGATCATTCTATTAAATGCTTGCTAAAATTGACCAGTTAGTGTTGGTTTAGGCGAGTGGGTTGGTTCTACTCGCCAGTACATAGATGATGTGCTGACCCATATTTTGTTGGCAGGTACTCGTGCTTGGGATGTTCTGCACACGAAGATTGGCTTGATTGGTCCCGCGGCATCGAAGATTTGTTGGGCATACAGAAGCTCTCCTTGTACAAGATGATGTCTTCTGTTTATAAAGGGCATATTGAATGGAACATTGTAATCAGTTGTACCAGTGAGTTGTAAGCCAAGTCGGTATATTGAGTTGTAATCTAATGTATCCAAGTATCAAATGTAAGATTTGTAGCATTGTTCAGTTGGCTTTCAATGTAAAGTGGGATTTGTTGTAAGCATTGTACTTCAATACAAGCCTTGTACTCTTCTTTAATTATCAATAAAGAGAATAAAGTTCTGTATATCTCTGTGTGACTTCAAGTTATCTTTTTATCTCTGCTGCTATAAAAAAGTGATGTACTTATATTCAATGAGAAAGATTGTCCTCACTAAATTCAATTTATCTGCTTCTACCGCTGCGATGTGTTCCTATTTAAAGAAAATCAATTATGTATCATCTTTGCCTTGTACAAGTGCAATACCAGACTTGTACGGCATCACGCCCAAGCGAGGACGATCGATTCCAAGAGATAAAATGTGTGAATAAATGACTCTACGAATCGGGGCGTGACAACATATAACTTAGAAGGGTCAACGATTTCTAAGGCACAACTTGAAGCATACATTCCCTTAGGTCAATACTAATTATCACTGTCTCTCATTCAATGCCACAAGCTCATCCTATGGGTCTCCAATGGTCACCAATTATTCAGTCAATCTCTAAGGTTAGCTACAATGACAACTAAACTTAATCGTTCAGGTGACTTCCCTAGAGTGGACGGCTACTAGGGTTATACTAGTTTCTTATTCTTAATGCCAATAAGCAACCAACAGTTCTAAGGAACTCTACCCAAACTTATGGGTATTAACTCTGTCTGAATAACTAATCGCCATTGTTGGCTATGCCAATAATTGGTAAGTCATTAACTGGTCGCTAGTGTCACGCCCCGATCCGGGAGGATCAAAAACTAGCCACTGGGCGTGATGCCGTACAAGTCTAGATTGCACTTGTACAAGGCAAAACCATTACAGTTCCTGGTAATTCTCAGAAAACATCGATAACGCAGCAGAACCAAGCAGATAAATTGAAGTCACACAAGATATGAAGAAATGTATCCCTTTATTGATAATCAAAATAGATTACAAGACTTGCTGCAGAATACAGAGTTTACAACTGATATCAAGACTCGCAGCGAAATACAGAGTTTACAACTGTTTACATGGCTCTTAAATAGCCAACTGATTGTATACACTTGCCCTTTAGGCTACAACTGAATATACCGTCTTCTTTACAATGAACTTGCCAATATAGCTACAATCTCACTGGTACAACTGAGTTCCCCTGTTCCATACATTTTGTCCCATATAGCAGAAGATATCGTCTTGAAAGAAGAGCTTCTGTACACCCATCCGATTCATCGATGCCAAGCACTGATTCATAGGATTTCTCCCAAGCAAACACCTGTAATATTGCCCACAACGTGGGTCAGTACATCATCAATGTACTGGCGAGCGGTGCTGGCCCAACTCACCTAAGAAGACAACACTAAGTAATCTTATTACAGAACATTATTAACAGTGGTCTTTCTCGTTGCCTTAGGGTCAATTTCATGTTATAGCCGACAAGAAGTAAAGCATGCAAATCTCATAGCCAACGTAATTTAAAGCATACTGTTATCACCCTTTGGTGATTCTTACCCACGGTCGTGTAGCCATCCCTGTACATTTATAATACTTACTCTGCCTGCACAAGACATTGTTAGGAACAATATCATGATTTAATATAACTGTCACCGTTTAGGTGATTCTTACCAACAGCCGACATCCTCCCCTGTATTTGAGTAATAACTTACTCTGCCTGCATAAGACATCATTAGCACCGGACCTATCTATATGAAGGTCACTGGCGACACGCCATCTTGGACCGACTTACAGGTATACAGTGCCCTTGCCAGTGCAGGTAGCTAGCCCCACTGCAAGTCCTGTATACCGTGCTACTACTTCAGCACTGCTACTACTTCAGCATTAGTTTCCCCTAGGACGAACCGGGTTCCATGGCCCAGGAATACCGTTCGAGAAACCACCTTGTCGACAAGTTGTCCATGACCATGCAACTATATGCAACTTATCTAAGAAGAAAACATATAATGCATGATAAGGAAAACTAAGTAATTCAGCCACCATTCTCATTCATATTGCCATCTTGCCTTGAGCCAATGCTCACATTATCATTTACCCAAACCAGGGTCTTGGTGTAATCAACATTCTATATCGGCGACAGGATAATAGAATGTTGTTACCCAATCCTTTTGCCACATCTTTGATACCATACATCTTTCCAACCAACTCAGTGTACTCACCGCCCAATTCCTGGGACTTAGCATCTGTTTTAGCATGCATTCATTCAAATGCAATTCAAGCATACTCACTGCCCAGTTCTTGGGTCTTAACATCTGTTTTGCCATCTATTCATTGAGCCAAAGCTCGATATACTCACCGTCCAAGTATTTGGAACTTTGCCTTCACCTGTCATGTAATTCATCGCACAGCGTACAAGCATACAATTTATTTAGCCACAACAGTTTACGTTCAGGTGATTATTATCTTTCATTATCTTTCCAAATTCTATATAAGGTGTTATTGAACAACTCAATAAGAAATATAGCATACTCATCCTTATTTTAAGCGTGAAGCTAATGGATCTTTGAAGGGTTCAACACTACTCACATTCATAGGATGATTCCCGCCACGATCGCATAGCCTTCCAAGCGATCCTTCGCATAATCCCAAGTCCAACAAGGCTTCATCGAACCAACCATCCATCATAAGCAATCTTGCGGGTCGGGGCACTACAATATATACCACCCAGAAAAAGTTTTGTCCTCGAAACTTAAAACAAAACTCATCCCCAAAACTTCAACCAACTTTTTATGAAACTCCTCAACAATCAACTTACACCATTTAATATTTCTCCGCAATCTCTCGATTGATTTTCAAATAATGTACCGTCTCGTCACAGCATCCCAATTGATTCAACATAGTTTACCATCTTTTTAATCTTTCCTCCAACACTCGTGCAAATTCCTTAGCACATGATAATCCTCCCCATGACTTCGTTTGAATTCAGCATACCACTTAGTTGGAATCATACACATATTTTAGGCGTCCCTGAAATACATGCACTTCATCCATGTTCACTGATAGAGAAAACGAACGAGCTACGGTGTACCTTCCTTTCCCGAACATCAGTAATTCTCTTCGAGCATCTCGTATAATCCCACTTGTTTATTCAATATTCCAACCAACCAATAACACAACAAATGTTGCCAATTCCAATTCGATAAATTTTCCACAATCGATCCCAATGTTTTCCAAAGTATTCAGACTTAGATGTATCAAGTATTCCTTTCAAGTTCTTTGTTATCCATGCCACCAAAGTTGATAAATCCCATAGCCACATTATATTTCGATATTCCGATTCTCATCGGTTAATTCTTATACTTGTCATCGTTCGCATCCATACACTTTGTTTGCATCTCATAACTTTTTTATCATAATCCATCCATCAATTTGTACCATCATTCCATTCTAGTAACATTTCTCGCTGTACTCAAATATTTTCTCGTATTGATCAAGCCAACATATTATCCTCTCGCATAAGCAACTCTTATATCCAACAACGTTAATCCCGAGGGTCATTCTTATTCACATTCACTCTCGCCGATCTCGGCTACATGCACTATCCAATTCCCTCATTACACTTATTCTCAATTCTGATCCGATCAATAAAATTATTCCAACTGTCTCAAAGCACTACCATCAATTTTACGCAGCACAATATTAATCAACCAATCCAACCAGCTTTAGCAATTTCTAGCATTTCAACAAAGGAAACCAAGTTTTCGAAACCAACATGATCCGTCACCCCATCCAATATTATAACATCAAATTTTCCAAATATCCATTCCATTCCGAAGCCTACCTGCCAACACATCTTACTCATCCAACTATACTCACGCAACACCAATAGGGACATCCTACGGTTTTCCAACAGTCAACTTAGAATTCAGTCAAGTCTCTATGGTCAGCCAATCTAAGCTAAACCAAACATTCAGCTAACTCATATGAGATGGATAGCTATCAGGGATATACTTATCTCTTATCTTAGAGGCAACCAATTCTCATCATAGGGCAACTCTATGGTCTGACCAACTGAGGGACATGGGACACCACCCCAATCTTATGACTTATTCCCAACACAGACACTGAAGAACATAGCCAACCAATCTGAAACTTAAGCAACCAACCAACATTCTAGGCAACCAACCGACACTCTAGGCAATCAACCAACACTCTAGGCAACCAACCAGCACTCTAGGCAACCACCCGACATTCTAGGGTCAAGTCTTTCTACCCGTACTCATACTCGGGTCATACCCAACGAAGTCTCATTCTAGACTTACCTACAATCAACCAAAACTATCTGACAATTCTATCCAACAATTCTTATGGGTCAATCCCGAAGCTATCATATAAAATTCCTCAATCGAATATCCAAACTTCCAATTTCCACTTGCATAGATATAGCATCACTTATTCAATCCGACATGCATCCTCATATCGTACTTAAATTGTCTATTCAATCGGGTCAACTATTCTGAATCATCATCCGTTATTGTTATCTCAATAGTTTATCACTTACGATATTTTCTTACGGTCTCTTCGCGACATATTCGTTTCCCACATTCTTAGATTATCGATACGGTCTGTACTCCTTAACCAACAACATAGGCA
Organism: Iris pallida; assembly: GCA_029216955.1. NCBI lineage: Eukaryota > Viridiplantae > Streptophyta > Magnoliopsida > Asparagales > Iridaceae > Iris > Iris pallida. The sequence goes on from JANAVB010021996.1 coordinate 4,870,216, forward strand.
CAACTATGAAAATCATATTTCTTCCGAGGCATCATTTATAAATTTTCTAGCACCAACACGGTCATCTCTTAGCAATTCACGTAAACCATCAATTTTCGTTTTGCATCATCTCCTTATGATTCCTTAAGAAAATTTACTATTCATGCACCGATCCAATCTCTATAGCACCAACCATCTAGCATTCGTATATCGGTCATCTTAGTGGATATGACATAACTCATTAGCTAAGTCATAATCCAACAATTCTTTATTCCATCCAAACTTGTTATTCATGCGACAACATCATCTACCGATAGGGTCTATTACATATCGCTGCACCTCGATACTTATTTGTATTCCAGCCATACGACTCTCATAAAGAACATCTACTCTTTCATGCATTAAGGAACAAGAACCCATTCTCTATGCCTCAAAATAGTCAAGGGTCATAACTTGTTAATTTGGGACACATTAATTTCTCTCAAGCACACTGTACCACGTGCTAAGATCATCTATTCCTCAATCCCCTTCTCAATCTGTTCGGTCGATGCAACTCTCTGCATCTTCTAAAACATTCGCAACATCCCAATAAGCGTCTAACATCACCATCAATTCTGTCGATATCCAGCATGCAATTTCTTTCACTCAATTCCAACATCGTTCAATATTCGGTCCCTAGTTGTTCTCACAAAATCTTTCGATAGCAACACCACACTATCGTTACCAAGCCTACAATCCTTTTATCCAATTGATTCAAGTCTTCGCCTGAATCTAAAATTTGTTTTCCTTCCCAACCAAGGCATTCATTTCATATTCTCAATTCTCTTATTACCCAACATAATGCTAACCGACATGATCTAGCGATGGTTCATCTGAACACATCAAAATCTCACAACGGGTCATCAGAACTTAATCATCAAGGGACATTCCTAGCCGTCATGTATCAATCATAAGCTCAGCTACGATTCGATACCACCCAATACCTTATAGGTAAAACAATCACAAAATCATAACACATCAAGGGTCAAGGGACATCTTATCACGACGAGCGTATATGTAATATACCACCCAAAGCTCAAGCCATTCCCAACACAATATTCCTTCGCACCAAACCAACGTCCAACATGGATAATCCATCCTGCAGTGGTTATGCTGACCACAAATATCGACTCGAGATTCTGTCGATTCCCATTCACTGAAATTCATGCACATTCTGTTCCAACATACCAAGCCATCACCCATAATCGATTGCTGCATAACAATCGACTTCAATGAATCCTACACATAAGACATCCAGCATACATCACAAACTTATTATCGCATCGCATCATTGTTATTCTTTTTGGTATCTTTTAGAAATTCAACAAAGCACACATATCACAGCCCACATATTTAGACTTATTGTATGGAACACCCAGTGAGAGGTTAGAATGATCAACGGACGTTCAGTCAAGGGAACAACTTAGAATAGTTTGGAAGCAACATAGAATAATTGCAGGAGCACTATGAATCATCATAGAAGCAACTTTGATTTCATCGCGGAAGCAACTTTGAGTATTCGTGGAAGCAACTTTGATTCACCACGAAAGCAACTTTTGAATAATCGTGGAAGCAATCTTTGAATCATCGCGAAAGTGGCTTAGAATCATCTTAGTAGCAACATTGATTCAAAACAAATCGAATAGGAGTCCAAGGACGTAAAGCCGTGCTCTGATACCATTATGTCACGTCTCGATCCCGGAGGATCAAAAACTAGCCACTGGGCGTGATGCCGTACAAGTCTAGATTGTACTTGTACAAGGCAAAACCATTACAGTTCCTGGTAATTCTCAGAAAACATCGATAACGCAGCAGAACCAAGCAGATAAATTGAAGTCACACAAGATATGAAGAAATGTATCTCTTTATTGATAATCAAAATGGATTACAAGACTTGCAGCGGAATACAGATTTTACAAATGATTTCAAGACTCGCAGCGGAATACAGAGTTTATAACTGTTTACATGGCTCTTAAATAGCCAACTGAATGTATACACTTGTCCTTTAGGCTACAACTGAATATACCGACTTCTTTACAATGAACTTGCCAATATGGCTACAATCTCACTGGTACAACTGAGTTTCGCTGTTCCATACATTATGTCCCATATAGCAGAAGACATCGTCTTAAAAGAAGAGCTTCTGTACACCCATCCGATTCATCGATGCCAAACACTGATTCACAGGATTTCTCCCAAGCAAACACCTATAATATTGCCCACAACGTGGGTCAGTACATCATCAATGTATTGGCTAGCGGTGCTGGCCCAACTCACTTAAGAAGACAACACTAAGTAATCTTGTTACAGAACATTATTAACAGTGGTCTTTCTCGTTGTCTTAGGGTCAATTTCATGTTATAGCCGACAAGAAGTAAAGCATACAAATCTCATAGCCAACGTAATTTAAAGCATACTGTTATCACCCTTTGGTGATTCTTACTGTAACACCCACGTTTCTGAAATTAGGATAATTTTGAAGTTTTGTATTTATAATCATTTATTAAGGATAATTAATGCATGTTATGATTTTAGATGATTTTTGGCTAGTGTAAACTATTTAATTTGTTGATTTGTGAATTGGGGGTTAAACTAGGGAAACCCTAGTTACTCCTTAACCTAGAAGTTACCATGACCATGTGAGCCTAGCCATAGGCTTAGAACATCAAATTAGTGATTTTAGCCTAAAAGGGTATTTTGGTAATTTACTAGATTATATTTGGAATTATGTGATTTTTAATATTATTTAATTATTGTTAAGTGTCATGAGAGCCCCTAACCTAGTTTACCCTAATCTAGAGATTAGTTACTAATCTAGAATGCTAAGGGGATAGATATTTACTTTTAGTCAAAGGTTGGAAATATCTTAGAATGCACTTTATTAGATATTTTCCACAAAACCGTCAAAAGATCAAATACTTTGGCATGAAAGTCCTTCCCTTCACTTGGAAGCAACCTAGAGGACACCCCTCCCCTCATTTTGGCCGGCCAAGGGTACCCCCCTACACTACCCCCTTCCTATATAACCCCATCACATTCATTCATGATCAATTTTACATGAATTAAAACGTAGAAAAATTCCCTTTCCTTCAAACCTCCATAAGTTGATCATTTTTGATCTAAATTCACTCTAGTCTTTTACATTGGGACCCTACAACATCAAGGGTGCTAAGGGAGGCTAGCAATCCAGATTTCACAAGCTTTGGGCATCACCAAGTGGAAGGACAAACACCCCCTCTTTATTGAGTTTCCTTGGAATTTGCATCAATAGGTAAATACCCATAAACCTAGCTAATATTGTGTTTTTTTCTTCATAAATGCATTCATATTGGTCTACCCTAGCTGTGGGTCAAGTTTGGTAAAATCTAGGGTTGGTTTGGTGTCCGTATCGGACACGTATCCTAGGTTATAAAACCTTGTTTGGTGAAATGCCTCAAAGAAATGGTTTTTGTTATTTTGCAAAACGAATTACATATTTGGGTAGCCCTTGGCATGCTGATCACGAAACCCTATGACTGAGCACGTTTCTGTGCTGTGTCCGTATCCAAAATGGACACGAACTCACTGTACGATGCACACGAACAGTGCCCTGCTACCATGCTATTCGTGCTCACTGTACACAGCACTAGGACACGTGAAATTTGACATGGAAACGGGAGCAATGTCTGTGAACATGCCCCCAAATTCTCATGACTTCTCGTGTCGTGTCGAGTGAGAAAACTTACTCGCACTGGACACGCACTGCGCTACACGCGCACGTTTCAGCGAGAAATCGTCTCTGATACGAGCCTCGTGTCCCTCGTGGACACGTCGTGGTGTCGTGTCAGGGTGACACGTGTGTAGCCCATCACCTGGCGAACACTAGGACACGAGCACGAGATGTGTCGTGTCCTGTGTCACGAGCACTAGACGCTCGACCGCGTGCACGACGCGGTCTAAAATGCACGATTTTCGACACTGATATGCGTGTCGTATCACATGTAGACACGAGGATGACATGTAACAGTGTGTTGATCGTGTAGCCCTATATGTGGGCTACACATGTGCATGACCACGAGACGTGTCGTGTCTCATGGTGTGTCCACGAGAGCGAGGAACGCGTGCACGACGCAGTGTACGTGTGTGTGTGTCAGTATTTACCCGATTGGGTTTTTGTGAGAGTTGACACATCAAATTGTGTCGTGGTGTCGTGTCAGGCACCTAGGACACTAAGGGACACTAGGGGCTAGTGTTACCAACCTTGGCTTTCGAGCCTTAGCTCGGTTTGGGTCGCGTATTTGGGTTTACCCCATATCACTGTGCACAGTCCCATTTTCCTGATTTTTGGGATAATTCCCAGTTTTCAAAATCGAATTTCAAAATAATTTTTTTTATGTTTTATACATATAATTGTATGTTTTCAGTATATGTATACGTAGTGTATATATGTGTGTGTGTGTAGGAGGAATGAGGGGTATATACATGTGTGTACATGTGTATATACATATATGTATATATAGGTGTGTGTGTGTGTGTATCTGTGTGGTGTGTGTGTATTGGTTTCTGGTTCCAGAAATCTGGAACACCCCCCTCCCCTGTTCTCTGTGAACACACACACCATGCCCCCTTAGCAGTATCTCTCTCTCTCTCTCTCACTCTATTACACTAGTCTCTCTCTCTCTCATTATTCCCTCTCTCACTATCTATATATGTATATATGTTATTATATATATAAGTGTCATTATATATATATATGTGTGTGTGATTTTGTATTATATATAGTGTATACATATATTGATATATATATGTAGTAGATAGACTTGTGTATATCTATATATATAGATATGTATATATATGTGACTTTCTAGATATAGGTTTATATAGAAACCTATAAGAAATTAGCCTATGGCCATTAGGGGCTAACCCTAATTGACCAAATGACCCATGACCTAACTAGTTGACCCTTGTTTGAGTAGAGTTGACCAAAGTCAACCTTAGGTCAAACTTGACCTTGTTGACCTAGATTGAACTTGAATTAACCTAGAATGACTAGTTTGACTAAATCCTAACTAGTTTGACATTGGTTGACCTAACTTTGACTAGTTTGACCTAGTTTAACTTTTAGAGTTGACCAGAGTTGACCAAGAGTTGACTTTTGACCAGATTGACCTAGAATCATGTAGTATGCATAGTAAACTTCATTTTTACTATTTAGAATACATTGTGACTTGTGTTGCTCTGATCAGGAGCCAGACACCTCTTCTTATACAGCATATTCTCTACAGACATTCATACATCAGGCGAGTACATTCTCTTACCGTTTTATACTTGTTCAGGCTTTACTTTCTCGCTCTAGATTACTTTACTTGATGTTGTTACGTTGGTAACACGGATTGTTACTATATGGATCTTTACATGAGATGTTATCCATCTCGGGAGCATCGGGTACTTCATGTTACGTGTGTTTCACTTTTATCATGTACTCCTATGCTTCCATCATGCATGTGCACTCATGTGATCATGTACTCTCATGTTCACTGAGCCCTCATGTATAACTTCACGTATACTTATTTATGAGCCTCATGTGAAGTAATGTATAATAACGTAACTTGTCTAGATCCTTGTGTATTGATTGGGGAAACGGAGGAGTAGAAGTAGACATGTGAATAATTCCAAAGTAGTGTAATCATGTATAAACTCAGTAGTGTAATCATGTATAAATTCTAGCCATTCATATGCCTATCTTGTACTCTACATCACTAGCCACTTACAGTTCTCTATATACAGTAGATATTTCCTTTACAAGCTATCTCTTTTACAGCGTATATTTCCTTTCAGCACTTCCTGTATTTTACTCTATTGCCTGTATCGTATTTCCTAACCTGATATGAACTGTGTGAGATGTATTATGCTCATTCCTGTCCTGACTGGACCTGTTGAAAATATTACAGAGGATGAGGATGAGGCATGGGTGACTACATATTATGGAGCAGGACTAGATGACACTTGTGTTGAGGACCCTCAGCAGGATCCACCTGCAGCTGAGGATGTTGCCCAGTAGTCTAGGCTAGTTTAGCTAGACAGTCATTTCATATTATTATTTTGTCTCACATTCTGAGTTGTATTTTGAGATGATGAGATGTATAGACCCTTAGACTTATTTTGTATATTGGGTTGATATTCTGGATGTTATGTTATCCTAGACACTTAGACTTATTTCATCTATTGTACTGTTCTCTTTGAGTTACGATCTATCTATCTTTCTGTCTTTCATTCTTCTACCTTAGATGTGATTGAGACTGTATATTGTTATGTCACCTCCATTCGGAGAGTATATATTGTACATGTACCTTATATTGTTAGATGATTGACCTAGGACAGCGTTCTACTGCCGACACTGCGGCGTAGGCTGGACGTACCCACGTCTCGTGCCCTTACTCTAGGGTACGGGTCGTGACACGTTTTTAGTGGTAGCCTATGCAGGTCATGTTTATGTGGTGGTATTCGAACTAGAGTATCGCCACAGCCTGCAGTAGGAAATAGAATGTAGTTTTGAGGTACTCAATCACATTAGGAAAAAAAACTCTTATCTAAATCCCTGCTATCTAAATTCTTGCTGATATTGTCTTTCTTTTGAAATAAACTGTCCCCTTTGACTATATCGTTTCTTCTCCGTATTGATCTCCTTGTTGATCTGTCTTCAGGATGGTGGAGACACGATCGCAGCGTCTCGATCCAGGTGACACCACTGAGAGGTCTGCCACCTCTCGTCCAGCTCATCAGGACCCGGGGACTGCAGCTCCCCTTACTCCAGCTCATGTGGGAGCTTCTGCCACATTTGGGGGTACACCTCTACTTATTCGGGGGACCATCCCAGCTACCCCAGACATGCCTCTCCCGCAGTTTCGTCAGCCACAGTTTCAGCAGCACCAGCAGCAGTTCCAGCCGCCGATGACATCTGGATTAGTGGATGCTGCACAGATGTTTTCATACTTCTAGCATTTCCTAGAGACGCAGCAGGCCCAGCAGCAGCGTCAGACAGTGGAGTTTACCAGGGGCATAGATGAGGCCCATCAGCTGGCTAGAGCGACGGTGGAGAGGTTGGCTGTCCAGCCACAGGGAGGATTGTGACAGCCGCGACAGCAGAGGATTCCGGGCATTCAGGACTTCAAGAAGATGAACCCCAGGGACTTCTTGGGGATAGAGGGGATTCTTTATGCTGATGACTGGATTGAGCACATTGAGGAGATCTTCCGACTGGCGGAGATACCAGCCAAACTCCAGATAGAGGCAGCAGCCAGCCAGATGCGGGATCTTGCCCGTACCTGGTATCAGACGGACCCGAGAGTAGGCACTCCAGGGTAGACATGGGGAGCTTTCAAGGAGCTCTTCAAGGGGAAGTTTTTCCCGGATCAGGCAGTCGGTGCCTTGGAGACCCAGTGTCACGACCCGCACCCACTGTTAGGGTACGAGAACGTAACAACGCCCAGCCTACGCCGCAGTGTCGGTGGTAGAACGCTGTCCTAGGTCAATCATCTAACAATACCAAAGTACCTGTAGAGTTTATACTCTCCGAATGGAGGTGACATAACAATATACATCTCAATCACATCTAGGGTAGAAGAACGAAAGACAGAAGATAGATAGTAACTCAAAGAGATCCATAGCATAGATGAAATAAGACTAAGTGTCTAAGATACATAACATCCAGAATGTCAACTCATAATACAAGACTAAGAGTCTATACATAACTCAACATCTCAAAATACAACTCAGATGTGAGACAAAAGTAAATATAGAAAAGACTGCCTAGGCTAAACTGGTCTAGACTACTGGAACAACATCCTCAGCTGCAGGTGGATCCTGCTGAGGGTCCACAACATAAGTATCATCTAGTCCTGCTCCATAATAGGTAGACACCAGGGCCTCCTTCTCATCCTCTGTAATATTTTCAACAGGTCCAATCAGGACGGGAACGAGCACAATACATCTCACGCAGTGCATAGAATGATAGGAGATATAAAGCATGCAATAGAGTAAAATACAGGAACTGCTGAAGGAAGATACATGTAGCAAAAAAGATAGCTGTAAAGGAAATATCTACTGTATATAGAGAACTAGCAGTGTCTAGTGAGTCAGAGTAAAATATAGACATGTGAAATGGCATAGGAGATTCATGATTACAGCTAGAAGTGATTCATGACTACAGCTACTGGGGTAATATCCACATGACTATTTCCACTCCCCCATCCCCATTCAATACACAAGGATCCGTTCAAGTTATGTTAAGATTCGTGATAAGCCCATAAATGGGAGATTCATGAGAGGCTCTGTGAGCATGAGAGTACATGAGTCACAAGCGATTCGTGAATCTATGAAAGCATAGAGATACATGATGATTCGTGAAAAGCACAAACATGCCGTATCTGATGCTCCCGAGGGGGATAACATCTCATGAAAAGATCCATATAGTACCAATCCGTGATAACAATCGTGTCAGCATCAAGTAAAGTAATCTAGAGCAAGAATATAAATCCTGGAAAATATGAAACGGTCAGAGAATGTACTCGCCTGATAACTGAATGTCTGAAGAGGATATACTGTCTGAGGAGAGGTGTATGGCTCCTAATCAGAGCAATACAAGTCACAATGTATTCACAATGGTAAAAATAAAGTATACAATGCATACTACATAATTCCTAAGCCAAACTAGGTCAAAGTCAAACTTGGTCAACTCTAGACAATTCTAACAGTCAACTAAGTCAACTTAAGTCAAATTTAGACAAATCAAGGTTCTAGTCAACTTTAGATTAGTCAACAAGGTAATTGGGTCAAGGGTCAACTATCCAAGTCAACTCTATAAGGTTAACTCAACTAACCATAGGCTAACTAAATCAAGACTCAACTCTAAGTATCCTACTTAACCCCATACCTATCTTCACTCTACATAGGGCTATCTATATAACCAAGTCATAAATAATACCCTTATATAGGTCAAAGTCTAAACCAACTAGTCAATAGTCTAGGGTTTAGTCAAACTAGTCATTCTAGGTTAGTTTAAGTCAAAACTAGGTTAAGCTAGTTCAAATTTGACCTAAGGTTGACCTTGGTCAACACTTAGTCGAATTGGGGTCAAACTAGCTAAGTCTTGGTTTACTAGTCAATTAGGGTTAGGCCTAATGGCCATAGGCTAGTATCATAGCCCATAGGTTAGTATTCCTAGGTCAAGGCTAATGATGGGGTTTTCATATAGACCTATAACTAGGAGTCACATATATATATATCTATATAATACCCAATATCAATATAGGAATAATACATATAATACAACCCACATATTTATATGTAATGATAACACTATATATATATATATCTAATACAATATATATATCATATATATACATATATATATATATATGTAAACAAAACCTATATATATATATATATAATCATATATATAGAGAGAGGAAAGAGAGAGACTTAATGAGAGAGAGAGCTAATCAGTGAGAGAGGGAGAGAGACTGAACAGTGGGGGGGGTGTGTCTCAGGTTTCCTGAGACAGGAAACCCCCACAGAAAACACACACACACACACCACATATACATACATATATATATACACACACCACTACACCTACACACAACCAAAACTCCCCACATTCGACCCACACCCACAAATACACATATACTTCACATCTACACACTAAAATACACTAGTCCTAAGTATAAATCATTAACAAAATCGAATCGAAATTCGATTTCTAAAAACTGGAAATAATCCCAAAAACTGTGACAGTGCACAGTGCACTCGAATGGGGAAATTCGAATACACACAACCTAATCGAGCTAAGACTGTCAACCAAGGGTTGGTAACTGACACCCCGTAGATACTCTAGTGTCCTAGGACACTGACACGACACCACGACACGAAATAATGTGTCCAAACACTCAAAAACATCACACGGGTAAATTCCTGATACACCCACGCGTGCACAGCGTCGTGCACGCGTGCAGTTCACTCTAGGACACGACACACGTGTCCATGTGTCTCGTGCTCGTGGGGGAAAGTTCGCCTAGGTGTCTACTAGGTGTCCACTAACCTGATTCGTGTCTAAGTGTCCGCGTGTCAGAGTTCTACGTGCGTATCAGAGAGGTCTGAACGCGTGTGCTGTGCCAGTGTACGACCCGTGCGAGTGGATTTTCTCCCTCGACACGACACGTCGTGACACAAGACTTTAGGGGTGTGTTATCAGACACTGCCCCTAGGTCTGTGCCAAGTGGCACGTGTCCACGTGTTGTGTCGTGTCCACACGAGGGGTCTGGTAGCAGGGGAGCTACGCAGTGCCTCGTGCACAAGTGTCGGGGGTTCGTGTACTTCACACGTGGCACGTGGGGCCACGTGCTCGTATCAGTGGGTAGCCTAGGTCTAGGACTAGGGATTAGGCATGACACTTTGTGTCCACGACACGTGTGGTCATGACACGAAGTGTCGAACAGTGGGGTTTAATCAGTGTGCAGTGCAGTACAGTGCAGTGCTTAACAGTGTGTTCGTGTCCAATTTGGACACGGACACGACACGATAACGTGCTCAGTCCTAGGGTTTCGTGTCCTACATGTCTAGGGCTACCCAAAAATATAATTTGTTTCACAAAAACACAAGGTTTAGTCCTAAGTGGCATTTACACAAACACTGAAATTAAGACACAGACATGTGTCCGATACGGACACCAAAACACATCAAAATCCTACCAAACTTTACCCACAGTATTGTTATCCCTATATGAATGCATTTATGAAAGAAAAACAGGAATTTGACTAGGTTTGTGAGAAAATACCTATTGAGTGAAAACTCAAGAAAACAACTTCTTGGGGGGGGGTTGTTCACTGTCCTTGGGGGTGCCCACAGCTAGGGTATCCTTGCTAGCTATCCTTCCTTGGTATCCTCACTAGTAGGGGGTTCCAACGCAAGAAACGGGGCTCAATTTGGTGGAGAAATGGTCAAGTTATGGAGGTGTGAAGTTGAGGGAAAACCTAAACTCCAATGTATTGAAAATGAAGCCTTTCTTGTGAAGGGTGTACACATATGGAGGGGGGTGTTCTTGGCTGCCATGGGGGGGGGGGGTAGGGATAGGCTATAGGGTCCCCTTCCACCTTGCAAGACTTAGTCTCTAAGGCTTTGACTAGGGGTTAGATATTCTAGGTTTATAAAATATCCTAGAAAGTTAAATATCTAGATATTTATCAACCTAGATATTTACACATAAAGTAAATATCTACACTTAGTCTTCTAGGTTAGTGACTAACCCCTAGATTAGGGTAAACTAGCTTAGGGACTAACATAACAATAATCAATAATTAAATAATAATAAAAACACATAAATTCAAATAATTCCAAATAAATCCTAGAAAATTACCAAAATATCCCTTAGGCTAAAAATCACTAAAATGATATTCTAAGCCTATGGTCAAGTTCTCATGGTCATGGCAACTTCTAGGTTAGAGAAAACTAGGGTTTACACTAAGTTATTCTAACCAAAATCACAAAGTCATAAGTCATGACTTAGCATGACTTAGAAAATGGTTTAATCACACTAATAATCACTATAAACCATATCATGCCCTAATCACCATTATTAAATAAAAAAAATAATAATTCTTCAAAAATCTCTAAATTCTGAAAACAGGGTGTTACACCCAGTTCGAGAACCTTGTTCAGGGGAATCAGACTGTAGAGGAGTATTCCGGTGAGTTTTGCCGGTTGAGCGGGTTTGTGGAGGGCCTTAGCAGACAGCAAAGGCGAGGAGGTTCAGGAAGGGCTTGGTCAAGGAGGTCAAGTCCTTGACCAAGAGTGACAGAAATGCCACTTTTGAGGAGATCCTGGCAGGAGCGATGGCGGCTGAGGACGATCTTGAGCTGAAGCTCAAGAGGGGTCGCGACACTCAGGAAGCTGGCAGCAGTGGAGGACAGGCCAAGAGGCCTCATTTTTAGCACCAGCAGCAGAGGCCATTCTAGCAGCAGAGGCCGTTCCAGCAGGTGCAGCAGCAGCCGAGGCACCAGCAGCAGGCACCCAGGCAGCAGGTCGTCAGTTGCACTTTCTGCAAGAAGCAGGGTCATGGATGGAATGACTGCAGAAAGAGGCTTGGCAGGTGTCTACTATGTGGTTCTGCAGACCACCAGCTGAGGGAGTGTCCCATGTCTTCGGGACGACCAGTTCAGGGAGGCGGAGCCAAGGCTCCGGCAGGGCAACAGAAGGGACCTTTGCGGACTCAGCAGCAGAGGTTCACCCAGCACCAGCATCAGGCCTGGGGTGGACAGCAGGGGCGAGCTTACGCCATGGAAGCAGAGGATGCTGAGGTTACTGGAGAGCTGATAGCAGGTTCTATTCTTCTCGACTCTATTCCAACTTTTGCATTGTTCGATTCTAGGGCTTCCCATAGCTTTGTATCAGTATCTTTTGCGATTTGACATCATATTATATCTGAATCGTTGCCTAGGACTTGTAAGATCACGACTGGGGGTGGCATTATCCTCGTTCGTGATATTTGCAAGGGATGGAGAGTAGTTTTGGGAGGCCGAGAGTTGGATGTGTGTTTGCTCGTAATTCCACTACCGAACTACGATATTATGCTCGGTATGGATTGGTTGAGCAGGCACCACGCCAGCATAGATTGTCGCAGGAGTAAAGTTCTGTTCAGAGCGCCAGGAGAGCCAGAGTTAATATATTCCCGACGGCAGGCAGAACAGACTAGCAGAGTTTTCTGTGGAGCTTCAGTTGAGGAGCAGCCAGCTCCATATCCATTGATAGCTGAGTTCATGGACGTATTTCCAGAGGAATTGCCTGGGCTTCCACCAGACAGAGACATTGAGTTCTCGATAGACTTGGTTCCAGGTGCGGAACCCATTTCTCAGCATGTCTATCGAGTGAACAACAGCGAGTTGGTGGAATTGAAGAAGCAGGTGGATGAGTTGCAGGACAAGGGCTTCATCCGCTCTAGTTCTTCACCTTGGGGTGCACCGGTACTCTTTGTACCGAAGAAGGATGGATCGGTACGGATGTGTATCGACTACAGGGTACTCAACAGTCTGACGATCAAGAACAGATATCCACTGCCGCGGATCGACGATCTCTTCGATCAGTTGAGCGGAGCTCGGGTATTCTCGAAGATCGATCCGAGGTCAGGCTACCACCAGGTAAAGGTGAAGAGGGAGGATATTCCGAAGACGGCGTTCAGGATGCGGTACGGCCAGTTCGAGTTTATGGTGATGCCGTTTGGGTTGACTAATGTCCCGGCGGTGTTCATGAACTTGATGAACAAGGTGTTCCACTAGTACTTAGATAAGTTAGTGGTGGTGTTCATCGACGACATCCTGGTGTTCTCGAAGACAGAGGAGGAGCATGAGGAGCACTTGAGAGTGGTCCTGGAGACTCTCAGGCAGGAGCAGCTTTACGGCAAGCTCTCGAAGTGCGAGTTCTTCCTGGACAGAGTTGACTTCCTGGGTCATGTGGTGACAGGAGATGGGATCTCAGTCGACCCAAAGAAGATATCAGCAGTTGAGGCTTGGGCAGCACCGACGTCAGTGGCAAAGATCAGGAGCTTCCTGGGATTGGCAGGCTACTACAGGAGATTCGTCCAAGATTTCTCCCGGGTTGCAGAGCCGTTGTCTAGGCTGACCCGGAAGGACGCAGAGTTTGTCTGGTCAGAGGAGGGTCAGGCCGCTTTCGATGAGTTGAAGAAGCGGTTGACGACAGCCCCGATTCTGACATTGCCATCAGGATCAGGCGGGTTCACTATCTACAGTGACGCCTCGGGAAAGGGTTTGGGTTGTGTCTTGCAGCAGCATGGAAAGGTGATTGCCTATGCTTCCAGGCAGTTACGTCCCCATGAGAAGAACTACCCTACCCATGATTTGGAGTTGGCGGCAGTTATCTTTGCTCTGAAGCTGTAGAAACACTATTTGTATAGAGAGCGCGTGGAGATATTTACAGACCACAAGAGCTTGAAATACGTGTTTACGCAGAAGGAGCTCAACATGAGGCAGCGCAGATGGTTGGAGCTGATGAAGGACTTTGATATTCTGCTGCAGTATCACCCAGGGAAGGCCAACGTAGTTGCCGATGCGTTGAGCAGATATCCGACAGCTATGTGTTTGACGATGGATCGTCACTTGTTAGCCGACTTGGAGAGCCTTGGGATCGAGGTGATTATGCCGGGAGTGCAGATGCAGATGTGGGGCCTCCAGATTTAGTCAGACTCGATTGATAGGATCAAGTCGGCTCAGTTCGATGACATTTCTCTACGATCCATCAGGGAGCAGGTCAGAGCAGGATTTGCGGACGATGAGTTCACTCTTACAGGGGATGGCGCATTGAGGCACGATTCCAGACTGTGTGTGTCCAGTGGAGACTTTCGAGAGCAGGTTATGCCGGAAGCCCACCGTTCTAAGTACTCTATACATCCGGGAGCCAACAAGATGTATAAGGATCTGAGAGAGCATGTATGGTAGAGTGGGATGAAGCGCGAGGTAGCAAACTTCGTAGCCAGGTGTTTAATCTGTCAGCAGGTAAAGGCAGAGAGGCAGAGGCCAGGAGGACTGTTACAGCCATTGCCCATTCCAAAGTGGAAGTGGGAGCACATCACGATGGACTTTATTTCGGGATTGTCGCGTACTCCTGGAGGGAAGGACGCGATTTGGGTCATCATAGACAGGTTGACCAAATTGGCCCACTTTTTGCCATTCAAAGTGGGTTTGTCTACCGAGAAGCTATCGGAGATGTATATGAGGCAGATAGTCAGACTTCATAGAGTTCCAGTGAGCATTGTATCGGACCGGGACAGCCGTTTTACTTCACATTTTTGGAGGAGCTTGTATATTAGCTTGGGCACTCAGCTCAAGTTTAGTACTGCATACCACCCTCAAACAGACGGACAGTCAGAGCGGACCATTCAGACATTGGAGGACATGCTGCGGACTTGTGTCCTGGACTTTGGAGGATCTTGGGAGAGTTACCTGCACTTAGTAGAGTTTGCATACAACAACAGCTTTCAGGCCAGCATTGAGATGTCACCCTTCGAGGCACTGTACGGGCGTAGATGTCGTACACCCTTGTCTTGGGATGATATTGGGGAGCGAGCCTTATTGGGACCTGAGATGGTTGTAGATGCTGCAGAGAAGGTGAAGCTCATCAGAGATCAACTTCGCGTGGCGCAGGACAGACATCGGCACTGGGCCGACAGCCACCGCAGACCTTTGGAGTTTGAGGTACAGCTTAGGATAGGATTAGAATTAGGTTGTCTTGTTTATGTTTTGTTAACCATGTTTGATTATCATAATTAAATTGAGACCTTGTTTGTGATTAGGTTGGAGACCAAGTATTTTTGAGTATATCTCCGACACGTGGCACTTTACGTTTTGGTGGAGGTGGGAAGCTTAGCCCGCGTTTCATCGACCCTTTCATTATCAGCGGGAGAGTCGGTGACGTGTCTTACAGGCTAGACTTACCACCAGCATTGGAGGGAGTCCACAATGTATTTCACGTGTCGCAGTTGAGACGGTACGTGGCAGATCCTAGCCATGTACTTGATCATTCCGAGATCGAGGTGGGACCTACTCTTCATTATCCAGAGCAGCCTGTTGAGATTCTGGATCGACGGGAGAAGGCATTGAGGAACCAGACGATACCACTGGTTTACGTCGCATGGAGGCATCATTCTCTAGGAGAGTCCACCTGGGAATAGGAGGATGAGATGCGCGAGCGATACCCTTATCTATTTGTACCTTGAGGTATGATTTTCTATCCTTCTCATCAGTTTCAGTTTCGTCTTTAAATTTCGAGGACGAAATTATTTTAAGGAGGGTAGACTTGTAACACCCACATTTCTGAAATTAGGATAATTTTGAAGTTTTGTATTTATAATCATTTATTAAGGATAATTAATGCATGTTATGATTTTAGATGATTTTTGGCTAGTGTAAACCATTTAATTTGTTGATTTATGAATTAGGGGTTAAACTAGGGAAACCCTAGTTATTCCTTAACCTAGAAGTTACCATGACCATGTGAGCCTAGCCATAGGCTTAGAACATCTAATTAGTGATTTTAGCCTAAAAGGGTATTTTGGTAATTTACTAGATTATATTTGGAATTATGTGATTTTTAATATTATTTAATTATTGTTAAGTGTCATGAGAGCCCCTAACCTAGTTTACCCTAATCTAGAGATTAGTTACTAACCTAGAATGCTAAGGGGATAGATATTTACTTTTAGTCAAAGGTTGGAAATATCTTAGAATGCACGCTATTAGATATTTTCCACAAAACCCTCAAAAGATCAAATACTTTGGCATGAAAGTCCTTCCCTTCACTTGGAAGCAACCTAGAGGACACCCCTCCCCTTATTTTGGCCGGCCAAGGGTACCCCCTACACTACCCCCTTCCTATATAACCCCATCACATTCATTCATGATCAATTTTACATGAATTAAAACCTAGAAAAATTCCCTTTCCTTCAAACCTCCATAACTTGATCATTTTTGATCTAAATTCACTCTAGTCTTTTGCATTGGAACCCTACAACATCAAGGGTGCTAAGGGAGGCTAGCAATCCAGATTTCACAAGCTTTGGGCATCACAAGTGGAAGGACAAACACCCCCTCTTTATTGAGTTTCCTTGGAATTTGCATCAATAGGTAAATACCCATAAACCTAGCTAATATTGTGTTTTTTCTTCATAAATGCATGCATATAGGTCTACCCTAGCTGCGGGTCAAGTTTGGTAAAATCTAGGGTTGGTTTGGTGTCCGTATCGGACACGTATCCTAGGTTATAA
The DNA here is from genome assembly GCA_029216955.1 of Iris pallida. Classification (NCBI taxonomy): domain Eukaryota; kingdom Viridiplantae; phylum Streptophyta; class Magnoliopsida; order Asparagales; family Iridaceae; genus Iris; species Iris pallida. The sequence continues at coordinate 4,887,041 of JANAVB010021996.1, forward strand.
AACCTTGTTTGGTGAAATGCCTCAAAGAAATGGTTTTTGTTATTTTACAAAAGAATTACATATTTGGGTAGCCCTTAGCATGCTGATCACGAAACACTATGACTGAGCATATTTCTGTGCTGTGTCCGTGTCCAAAATGGACACGAACTCACTGTACGATGCACACGAACAGTGCCCTGCTACCACGCTGTTCGTGCTTACTGCACAGAGCACTAGGACACGTGAAATTTGACATGGACATGGAAGCAATGTCTGCGAACATGCTCCCAAAGTCTCATGACTTCTCGTGTCGTGTCGAGTGAGAAAACTCACTCGCACTGGACACGCACTGCGCTACACGCGCACGTTTCAGCCGAGAAATTGGCTCTGATACGAGCCTTGTGTCCCTCGTAGACACGTCGTGGTGTCGTGTCAGGGTGACACGTGTGTAGCCCATCACTGGGCGAACACTAGGACACGAGCACGAGATGTGTCGTATCCTGTGTCACGAGCACGAGACGCTCGACCGCGTGCGCGACGCGGTCTGAAACGTACGATTTTCGACACTGATACGCGTGTCGTATCACATGTAGACACAGGGATGGCACATAATAGTGTGTCGATCGTGTAGCCCTATATGTGGGCTACACGTGTGCATGACCACGAGACGTGTCGTGTCTCGTGGTGTGTCCACGAGAGCGAGGAACGCGTGTACGACGCAGTGTACGTGTGTGTGTGTGTGTCAGTGTTTACCCGATTTGGTTTTTGTGAGAGTTGACACATCAAATTGTGTCGTGGTGTCGTGTCAGGCACCTAGGACACTAAGGGACACTAGGGGCTAGTGTTACCAACCTTGGGTTTTGAGCCTTAGCTCGGTTTGGGTCGCGTATTTGGGTTTACCCCATCTCACTGTGCACAATCCCATTTTCCTAATTTTTGGGATAATTCCCAGTTTTCAAAATGATTTTTGTTATGTTTTATACATATAATTGTATATTTTCAGTATATGTATACGTAGTGTACATATATGTGTGTGTGTAGGAGGAATTGAGGGGTATATACATGTGTGTACATGTATATATACATATATGTATATATAGGTGTGTGTGTATCTGTGTGGTGTGTGTGTGTTGGTTTCTGGTTCCAAAAATCTGGAACACCCCCCTCCCCTATTCTCTGTGAACACACACACCATGCCCCCTTAGCAGTATCTCTCTCTCTCTCTCTCACTCTATTACACTAGTCTCTCTCTCTCTGATTATTCCCTCTCTCACTATCTATATATGTATATATGTTATTATATATATAAGTGTCATTATATATATATGTGTGTGTGATTTTGTATTATATATAGTGTATACATATATTGATATATATATGTAGTAGATAGACTTGTGTATATCTATATATATAGATATGTATATATATGTGACTTTCTAGATATAGGTTTATATGGAAACCTATAAGAAATTTGCCTATGGCCTAAGTTACTAGCCTATGGCCATTAGGGGCTAACCCTAATTGACCTAATGACCCATGACCTAACTAGTTGACCCTTGTTTGACTAGAGTTGACCAAAGTCAACCTTAGGTCAAACTTGACCTAGTTGACCTAGATTGAACTTGAATTAACCTAGAATGACTAGTTTGACTAAACCCTAACTAGTTTGACATTGGTTGACCTAACTTTGACTAGTTTGACCTAGTTTGACTTTTAGAGTTGACCAGAGTTGACCAAGAGTTGACTTTTGACCAGATTGACCTAGAATCATGTAGTATGCATAGTAAACTTCATTTTTACTATTTAGAATACATTGTGACTTGTGTTGCTCTGATCAGGAGCCAGACACCTCTCCTCAGACAGCATATTCTCTACAGACATTCATACATCAGGCGAGTACATTCTCTGACCGTTTCATACTTGTTCAGGCTTTACTTTCTCGCTCTAGATTACTTTACTTAATGCTGTCACGTTGGTAACACGAATTGGTACTATATAGATCTTTACATGAGATGTTATCCATCTCGGGAGCATCGGGTACTTCATGTTACGTGTGTTTCACTTTCATCATGTACTCCTATGCTTCCATCATGCATGTGCACTCATGTGATCATGTACTCTCATGTTCACTGAGCCCTCATGTATAACTTCACGTATACTCATTTATGAGCCTCATGTGAAGTAATATATAATAACGTAACTTGTCTAGATCCTTGTGTATTGATTGGGGAAACGGGGGAGTAGAAGTAGACATGTGAATAATTCCAAAGTAGTGTAATCATGTATAAACGCAGTAGTATAATCATGTATAAATTCTAGCCATTAACATGCCTATCTTGTACTCTACATCACTAGCCACTTACAATTCTCTATATACAGTAGATATTTCCTTTACAAGCTATCTCTTTTACAGCGTATATTTCCTTTCAGCACTTCCTGTATTTTATTCTATTGCCTGTATCGTATTTCCTAACCTGATATGAACTGTGTGAGATGTATTGTGCTCGTTCTTGTCCTGACTGGACCTGTTGAAAATATTACAGAGGATGAGGATGAGGCATGGGTGACTACATATTATGGAGCAGGACTAGATGACACTTGTGTTGAGGACCCTCAGCAGGATCCACCTACAGCTGAGGATGTTGCCCCAGTAGTCTAGGCTAGTTTAGCTAGACAGTCATTTCATATTATTATTTTGTCTCACATTCTGAGTTGTATTTTGAGATGATGAGATGTATAGACCCTTAGACTTATTTTGTATATTGGGTTGATATTCTGGATGTTATGTTATCCTAGACACTTAGACTTATTTCATCTATTGTACTGTTCTCTTTGAGTTACGATCTATCTATCTTTCTGTCTTTCATTCTTCTACCTTAGATGTGATTAAGACTGTATATTGTTATGTCACCTCCATTCGGAGAGTATATACTGTACAGGTACCTTATATTGTTAGATGATTGACCTAGGACAGCGTTCTACCGCCGACACTGCGGCGTAGGTTGGACGTACCCACGTCTCGTGCCCTTACTCTAGGGTGCGGGTCGTGACACTTACCCACGGTCGTGTAGCCATCCCTGTACATTTATAATACTTACTCTGCCTGCACAAGACATTGTTAGGAACAATATCATGATTCAATATAAATGTCACCGTTCAGGTGATTCTTACCAACAGCCGACATCCTCTCCTGTATTTGAGTAATAACTTACTCTGCCTGCATAAGACATCATTAGCACCGGACCTATCTATATGAAGGTCACTGGCGACACGCCATCTTGGACCGACTTACAGGTATACAGCGCCCTTACCAGTATAGGTAGCTAGCCCCACTGCAAGTCCTGTATACCATGCTACTACTTCAGTATTGGTTTCCCCTAGGACGAACCGGGTTCCATGGCCCAGGAATACCGTTCGAGAAACTACCTTGTCGACAAGTTGTCCATGACCATGCAACTATATGCAACTTATCTAAGAAGAAAACATATAATGCATGATAAGGAAAACTAAGTAATTCAGCCACCATTCTCATTCATATTGCCATCTTGCCTTGAGCCAATGCTCACATTATCATTTACCCAAACCAGGGTCTTGGCATAATCAACATTCTACATCAGCGACAGGATAATAGAATGTTGTTACCCAATCCTTTTGCCACATCTTTGATACCATACATCTTTCCAACCAACTCAGTGTACTCACCGCCCAATTCCTGGGACTTAGCATCTGTTTTAGCATGCATTCATTCAAATGCAATTCAAGCATACTCACTGCCCAGTTCTTGGGTCTTAACATCTGTTTTGCCATCTATTCATTGAGCCAAAGCTCGATATACTCACCGCCCAAGTATTTGGAACTTTGCCTTCACCTGTCATATAATTCATCGCACAGCGTACAAGCATACAATTCATTTAGCCACAACAGTTTACGTTCAGGTGATTATTATCTTTCATTATCTTTACAAATTCCATGCAAGGTGTTATTGAACAACTCAATAAGAAACATAGCATACTCATCCTTATTTTAAGCGTGAAGCTAAAGGATCTTTGAAGGGTTTAACACTACTCACATTCATAGGATGATTCCCGCCACGATCGTATAGCCTTCTAAGCGATACTTCGCATAATCCCAAGTCCAACAAGGCTTCATCGAACCAACCATCCATCATAAGGCATCTTACGGGTCGGGGCACTACAGCTAGGGTCAAGTCTATCTATCCAGAGTCTTTCTCAAGAAAATAATTCCCACAGAGGCTCATTCTAGACTTACCCAACGATCAACTAAGATCGATCTATCAACATTACGGTCAATTCCAACCCGACGTACGATTCTCATCGTTCTAATACTCCATCAAGTAAATTCCCAATGATTCAATTTCTATTCCAATTCCTTTGTACCCACACGAACCCATAAGCCATGGCTAACTACTCAAGGGTCATCGATTCTGATAGTCTTAACATAACTATGGAATCATATTATTCGATCTGTATGACAGAGTCACACCACTAAGTCATAAGCCAACAATCTATATCTCAACCAACAGTCACCTATACCGATATTATCCAACACGTTTGTAATTTCTCGTTCCCATTCATTTCTCAGTCATCAAACTATCTTATGGGCATTCTTAAATCTCATGCAGCAAGGGTCGAGTAGTTCATTCCGTTCAATCGGATATTTTATGCATCAACTAACCATTCTCTATGCTACACAAATATTTAGGGTTGCTACTTATTACTTTTCTAGTACAATTCAATTCCTCAACAAACATGCACATATGCAACGACTATCCTTTGGTGATCAAGATGGATTAACATCTATTACACCTTAGGGTCAAGGCACAGATCTCTAATATTCCTTTGGTTCATCGACAATATTTCCAAAACTTTCAGCTTAGCAACCAACTTTGTATTAGCCATATTTGATTTGCATCCAACCAACCGAAGTCAACATTTAGATATTCTAAGCCACAACATTCTCTAGCCAATTCTATTTACCCATAGCATACTAACTGTCTTTACTAGTCTTAGTCACCACTCGACTAAATAATTTCTAACCAAGCCACCGATTACAATTTCCGAAAATCTCGCTACCCCACATAACATCATCGTCAAGGGACACACGAGTCATCTAGCAACAATACATGAATCCTAGCTAAGTCTCGACACAACCAGTACCCACAGCTAGTCACATTGCTATTCTATGAAAAAGGGTCAACATACATCTCGTTCTGAGGTGGTAGAGGCAATATACCACTCAGAAATGAAGCTATCCTTAAACAATACCAACTCAATCTATTCCGGACATTCGTGATCTATGAATCACAACACATAGCCAACATCTCGGGGTTTCAATATCACAAGTCAACATTCTTAGGGTCTCGAAAGCACTAGCCAGCACACATGAGTCAACTCACCAGTTACGTTGAACTCATCCATCAATTTTCCATTCATAATTCTTTTCCAACATCACTTGCAATTCTCAACTTGTTACAGCATACATAGCCACTTTTCTATATTCCCACATTCCCAATAGCATTCACAACATAGCATACTATGGCATCGAGTCATTGTTGGGTTATTTGTGTCCAAACCAACAACAATCATTCACTCAGGGGCATCACAATGTATTTAGATTTATTGTGTGGAACATCCAGTGAGCAGCCAAGAGGGTCAACGAACTTTCAGACACAAGCAACATAGGATGATTACCGAATAACAACAGCATAATCGTGGAAGCAATCTGTGATTTAATCGCGGAAGCAACGTTGAGTGATCGCGGAAGCAACTTTGGTTAATCGTCGATGCAACTTTGATTTGAAACGAATCAAAGAAGAGATCAAGGACATAAAGCCGTGCTCTGATACCAATTTGTTACGCCCCGATTCGTAGAGTCATTTATTCATATATTTTATCTCTTGGAATCGATCGTTCTCGCATGGGTGTAATGCCGTACAAGTCTGGTATTGTACTTGTACACGGCAAAGACGATACATAATTTTATTATCTTCAAATAGGAACACATCGCAGCGGCAGAAGCAGACAAATTGAAGTTAATAAGGACAATCTCTCTCATTGAATAGAAATACATCACTTCTTTATAGCAGCGGAGATAAAAGAATAACTTGAAGTCGCACAGATATATATAGAACTATATTCTCTTTATTGATAGTTGAAGAAGAGTACAAGACTTGTATTGAAGTACACTGCTTACAGTACATCTCACTTTACATTGAAAGCCAACTGAATAATGCTATACAGCTTACATTTGATATTTGGATACATTGGATTACAACTCGATATACGGACTTGGCTTACAACTCACTGGTATCACTGATTACAATGTTCCATACATTATGCCCTTTATAAACAGAAGATATTATCTTGTACAAGGAGAGCTTCTGTATGCCCAACAAATCTTCGATGCCGCAGGACCAATCAAGCCAATCTTTATGTGTAGAACATTCCAAACACGAGCACCTGCCCACAAAACGTGGGTCAGTACATCATCTATGCACTGGCGAGCAGAATCCAACCCACTCGCCTAAACCAACACTAACTGGTCAATTTTAGCAAGCATTTAATAGAATAATCTTTCTACTTGGGGCCTAGCATCAGTTTACAGTTCTTGAGCAGAAACATTGAAGTAAGTAAACATGTCTTAGCATGGTATAGCATTTTTTTGTGTAAGGCATCATCTAAGCAACATTGAGTTAACACGTTAAACATATTATGGAAATACTTTCTGAAGGCATCGTTTAGCATACTTGGTGTTATCATTCAACAGGTTATGGCAATGATCTAAAAGGCAATGCATGAGCAAATTCGTATTTAACATGTTGAGCATGTTATAGAGTTTCTCATTTTTAAAGGCAACAACACAGCATCATTTCATTTAGCATGTTAAGCAGGCAAGTTGAACCAATATATACAATATCATAATTATGTGATTCTTTACCGATAGTCGACTTCTCATACCTGCATCAAATACAGGTTATCAGATATACTTACGCTGCCCGCACAAAACATTCATTAGCATGCATCCCTACTACATGGTCACTGGTGTTGTTAAACCATATGGACTCTTTTCATTTCATTTCATTTCAAGATAATACGGTCAGCATAGTAGGTGGCAAGCCTCTATACAACCCCACCTTATCCATGCTCCCATAGCACTCATGATTATTTCCTCCTAGGCTGAATCGGTCCCCAGGGCCCTAGGAACCGTTCGAGGAAATTAAAACTCGAACCTTCTATACAAGTTGTCCATGACCATGCGAATGCGTGTCCGACTCGATTGAGAACATAATCGTGTGGTAAAATATATTAAAGAAGTAAAGGCAATAGTGCATCATTAGTCATATTCAATGACTTATTCATTTTATCATTTCCATTATTTTATTTGGTGATCTCAACGATCCCATCTTTATCATTTCTCATTCATTGTTTCATTGCAACGTATCTCATATCATTCCTTTCTTTAGAGGAACGTAACATTCATTCATTTCATAGGGACATTTATTCAATCATTCATTTCTTATAAGGGACAGGCATCATTTTATATTCTTGCAACAGATATACAGAGAGTACATGATTCTAGTATTTCATTCAGTTTATTGGATCGATAGCACAGCTAGTTCATTTCTTATTCTATCATTCACGAGGCATCTCATTATTCAAGTGTTTTGTCATTTCAGCAGCATTAAACATAAGGAACAATGTTATCAATTCATTCCCAGGCATCGAATCACATTAGCAGTTCAATATGTTGTACATTTCAATAATTCTCAGCATAAGCATCTGTATTATTCAGCAACTAACATATGGGACATTTAGGGACAGTTCATAGCATTTTAATACTTCATTTATTAAGCATGAAGGAGTAAGAAAGATGAAGGACAGTTCTACTCACTTGCATAAAAGGGTCTTTTTGTTCTGATTGCACACAATTCTACTATGCGTAGCTCCACCATCGAGCCACGTTCCAATACCCTTTCTGTCTAGCCAGCTAAGTGAGACTGCATCAGTCTCAATTCTTCTGATTCCCAACTTAAGTCACGGTCCAACATCCTGATAGCAAACAAACAAGCCAACCAAATGCCTCGTACGGAGCGGGGCATTACACTGGCGTTTCGAGGCATACGGCCGCATGAAGTCTGGACTTATACTGGACATAATGTATGGACAACGCCTATCTGAAGCTTCTGCTGACTCGTCAATTTTATTGAGAGATGAGAGAGAGCTGAGTGAGTTGTGAAATGAGAGAAAAGTGAGCTTGAGTGGTTGTAATCTGGGCTACGCGCCTTTGTAATCTTATTTCAAGTATCAATAACTCTAATTTTGGTTTTAATGCTTCTGTAGCCTTGTATATTCAATATTTTTTCTTGGGACTTCTGTGCGACTACCCCATAGCAAGCTGTTGTAATCGAACATTATAAAACTGCCTTGCACGAGCACAAGCTAGGCTCGTACGGCATCACACCTTAGTGAGGACGATCGGTCCTACGGGATCGGGGCGTGAAACGTTAATGTAGTAACCTACCACCAGTTTGTCCGCAGGTACAAGACAAAAGTTAATGTAGTAACCCACCACCAGCTCGTACGGCATCACACCATTATGTCACGCCTCGCTCCCGTAGGAGCGATCGTCCTCGCTAAGGCGTGATGCCGCACGAGCCTAGATTGTGCTCGTGCAAGGCAGTTTCAAAACGGCCGATCACATCGGCGGCGACGAGGTCGTCGCACAAAAGTCCCAAGCAGAAATATTAAAACATGCAGCGGAATTTAAGAACAAGTACACATGAACACAAGTCATTCAGAAGAAGCTCTTTATTGATATTGAATACAAGATTACATTTGTGGGCGCAAGGCCAAATTACAAGTCTCTCGTGCTCACTTTTCTCTCGATTACAAGTCACTCTGCTATCTCTCATCTCTCTTTTACAATGCTTGAGCCAGCGGAAGCTTCGGAAGGCGATGTCCATACATTATGTCCTGTATAAGTCTTCAGTCCACGTGGCCGCACGCTTCGAATCGCCAAGGAACTCCGTGCCTCGACGCATCAAAGCGAGCTCCACGCCACGAGCTTCTACCTGTGCCTGCACATGAAACTGTGTGGGTGTCAGTACTCAACTGTACTGGTGGATTGAGCTCCTCGCTCATCCATACAAAACCAACACGTTTTATTTGACTTTGTGCAACATAAACCCTTTTACGATTGTCTTTCTATTCTTGCCTTAGGATCAGTTTTAGGACCGACGCCTTTACATACTTGTGTCTAAGGACCATCCCGTGCTTGTACAACGACGTTAACCTATCAAGTCGTGTTTGCCTTACGGCCATAATCAGAGACGTAACTACACAAAGACTCCATTTTCTTGCCACTAGACCTTTCTCGTGCTTGTATTGTCGACGCACCGACTTATACTTATCTTTTGTAACCAACTCTGGGACGTAACGACTCTGTCGTGCCATGACTCGATTCGTGCTTCAATATCTCTGAGGCAACGCCTCCTTGCTTAGTCTCACCTACACTTGGGTTGTGACAACGCGGCCGTTTCTTATATTTCGTGGTCGTGCCCAGCAACTCAACGTAACTTCACACAACTTGCCCTACGGCCCTTCTCGACTTAACTCGCAACAGCTCAAGCCTAACTCATACAACTCTATGCCAACAACTTAACACTCGACGCCACATCTCGTGCCGAAGCACGCCGCCTTCGTTATAGCCAAATCTTAGGCCCAGACCTTGTGTTCTCTAACTTCATACATATCCAACTCAACTCAATCCAAAGGCACACACGCGGATTGCCGCCCGTGCCGACATATCTATATGAAAGGTCACTGGCATTAACTAGCCATCGTGGACATAGCCTCGCATTCAGGACCCATGCACCGCCGGTTGCGATCCTCGATGCAAGTCCCCAACCTACCGGTTGCCTATTACGTAGCTCGGCTATAACCTGTTTCTTCCTAGGCCGAGTCGGTACCCATGGCCCAGGGCTGCCGCTCGAAGAAACCATCGCCCTTGTCGACAAGTTGTCCATGACCACGCGCCTACGCTAACTTCTAGACTTAACGTAATGCATGGTCTCATCATCATCATTTAGCTACTTTGCTTTACTCTTTTCATATTTCCTTTGCAGAGCCCAAACCAGGGTTGCCTCGACGACTGAACCACAGTCTCGACATATTTCCTCTCGGCGACTAACCATCGCTTAGACTTAACATTCTTTCAACTCAGGGAATGGCTATTGCATAGCCTTCCAACTTACTTGAACATAACGTGTTTCCTTAAGTATCGACAGACCGTAGCTAACTTTCTACTGAACCAACCGTAGCTCGTGCCTTAAACCGACTCATGTTCTATGCAATACTATCGCCCAAGTCATACTTCATATGACGGACCTTGGGATCGTGGGACTATTTAACTTGACAATCGCAGAATAAGCGGGACAGCACTTAGAATGACTTAGGTCGACCGGCATAACTTTGCTTAACTTACTCAAGCCTACAACTTAACCCGAGGGATGAGCAAAGCCCACGCCAAGCCTTGCGCAGTGGGGTCGTGCACACTTTATCAAGCGTTTATGCGGGCGACGCCCATGACTTAGGCAAGTTCATAGTTCTGTGTCGAGACCAACTTTCCTTCTCCCAAGCTACGGGACGAAGGACCGAGTGTCATTTTCAAAGCACATCGTGTACCAACTCTATGCCGACCATGGGACGTTTTCCATGTTCTAACTCATTTTGACCCGTTGGGATTATTCCCTTAGCTATGTGGATTCATCTCTTTTATTATTAAGCCTACTTGTGCAAGTTGAAAATATGATTTATTATGTGAAGGCAAAGATGAGGCAAGTTCACCGAAACTACCCCACCTGAGCGAGCGGTCGTCTTGACCGAACGAGCCTTCGAGCAGCCGTTGCAAGGCTAAGGCCGAACACCGTCGGCGTTTCAATTCCTCCGATTGACTTTGCGGGACGGGGCACTACAACATACACCACTCAGAACAAGTCTCATCGTCTAGACTTTCCTGAAGGCAAGCCATCCTACCATTTCTATGGCCAAGACTTAATCGTACATAGACACGGGACTATCGCAGTCATGCAGGTACGCCAGTGCTTATCGTATACACTCTGCCTACACGTTTCCTCGATTCCGAGCCGCGCTCGCACTATTATCATTCTTTCCCTTAATACGATTTCAAATTCTCGCCACTCTTCCATTCCCTAAGTCTCATTTGAATTCATCGTATCGCTTGGTTGGATCGTGCACGCATTCCAAGCGTCCCCAAAATACATACATTTCGCCAAACTGCATGATAGAGAATTCGTCATTCTCATTCGAGTCGCATCGTGCATATACCCAGACATCCCTGAGATATATACATGTCAGCCGAATCTCGTGAGCAGGGTTTCCTATATTCGTGATTCACACTATCCTTGCATACCAATCCTCAAGATCAATCTTTCGATTGATAACTTTGAAACAGGGGCGTCTTGCCTAACCGCTAGGCCATCTTTTCGAGGCTAAGTCAATGTCAGGATTGGAATCATAGTTCCCCAACAATAATGCCAACACTGACCCCAATCCTAGGGTCAAACCAAAGTCGATAGTACAAAATTTTTCTACCCAAGCTCGCGTCACTCAGATTTCTAAACATCGAACACGATCACCTACTCGCATCAAGACATCGCTACACATATTCGATTTCATTCAATTCACCAATTCTAACCAATTCATGTATTCGATCACGAGGTCGTCTAGCTTTTGACAATACGTTGCGCCCTAATCTCACGCGAGTCCGATTATCTACGGTGGTTCATGAATCCCCATGCAACGCACCCGCAGAATAATTATTCCCATCGGGGCGTAACTCTTATTTGAGTCCAGACTAATTCATTCTCGATACGCGGATTGGACCTACACAATCCTCAAATTCGATTCTTCAATCACACGGAGTCGTTCCCGAGTTCACCTACGCATCAAACCACAAGTCGAAGCATACAAATTGCCACGCCATACAAGTTTGATCACTCCCGCTGTATGAATCACCATACCAGCGCTCACGCAGAGTGATCGCCCTAATTGGCACGACGCATGTGCGAGGTTTGAGTTGCGCTCGCATAAGACAAGAATGCCGAAGTTGTGGTTATCGACGAAGCAAATCCAATATTTCATTTTCGTCCAAGCCAAGATCTTAGTTCGATAGTCCAATCGTCATTCGTTCAACTAGAAAATCCTCGAGCCAAGTTTATCTCTTCCTCGATACATTTCAATATCTCGAGTATAGCATCCATCAGAACAATGACATTTGCACGATCGTCATTCGTCGGGTCAGAGTACCCCCGAGTTATCGCATATCGATCTTTGATACGCCTCAATATCATCGATGATATGCGTAACCTGACGATCTTCCTTGCAACCAATTTCGAGTCGTACGACTGATGCTATTGTTCGAACTGGATATACCACCATTCCTCGATATTCAAGATCAAGATCAGTTGCTCTTCCTCAAGCTCGTTTCGAGATCGTTGTTCAAAACTCAAGTCACATTTTGTTTGGCGCAATCCGAAATCGTAAGCACGATCCTCTAGGTTTTCCTCGATCAAGACATTCAATTTTGTTCATCGTTCCGAATCATTTTCTAACTCGCGTTGTCCATTGACAATTTGTCTGAACGACTTCTCATTCGAGATTATTTCTAATCCTCAGTCTTCGCTCGAATGATTTCCAAGAAAATCCATACACCACTCGGATTTGAGCCATCCGTTCTAGCCTACAAATCGTATTCGTATTACTCGCTAACTCGTCCTTCGGATTCATTCAACGAATCTCTAGCGTAATCGCTCACGTCGCATCGACGGGCTAAGTCGTTTGCACTACTCCTCAAAATCCAAACCGATCTTCCACGTATGCCTAAGCGTTAGCCTGATAGCGTTTCTATCGACAGACACTCTAAGTGTTGCTTCGTTTTCCGACCGAACGACATTTGATATTGCTCGCGATTCGTTTGCACCAAGGGTCGAGGTGCGCGATACGCAGCACAACTTAGCCAAAAGGCCGTGTACATAGCCATCCCGTGCGGACTATATTCCGAGTTTGCACGCTCAATTGCTAAGGTCGACGTAGGACTATTCGGGCACGCAAGCGACTTGCTAACATTAGCACGTGTTTTATATCGAGTCAAGTTTGCAACGTTCGGCACAAAGGCCCTTACCTATCGATGCGTCCGATTGAACGCTTATACGAGCTTTCAAAAATATTTAGACTTATTGTATGGACATGCCGAGGGACATTTGGGAGAGAGCGAATACTTCTTTTTCCAATGACGAGCTTTTAAAACTGAGAATTTCGACGTGAAGTCTAAGGACGTAAAGTCGTGCTCTGATACCATTATGTCACGCCTTGCTCCCGTAGGAGCGATCGTCCTCACTAAGGCGTGATGTCGTACGAGCCTAGATTGCGCTCGTGTAAGGCAGTTTCAAAACGGCCGATCACATCGGCGGCGACGGGGTCGTCGCACAAAAGTCCCAAGCAGAAATATTGAAACATGCAGCAGAATTTAAGAACAAGTACACATGAACACAAGTCATTCAGAAGAACCTCTTTATTGATATTGAATACAAGATTACATTTGTGGGCACAAAGCCAAATTACAAGTCTTTCGTGCTCACTTTTCTCTCGATTACAAGTCACTCTGCTCTTTCTCATCTCTCTTTTACAATGCTTGAGCCAGCGGAAGCTTCGGAAGGCGATGTCCATACATTATGTCCTGTATAAGTCTTCAGTCCACGTGACCGCACGCTTCGAATCGCCAAGGAACTCCGTGCCTCGACGCATCCAAGCGAGCTCTACGCCACGAGCTTCTACCTGTGCATGCACATGAAACTGTGTGGGTGTCAGTGCTCAACTGTACTGGTGGAGTGAGCTCCTCGCTCACCCATACAAAACCAACACGTTTTATTTGACTTTGTGCAACATAAACCCTTTTACGATTGTCTTTCTATTCTTGCCTTATGATCAGTTTTAGGACCGACGCATTTGCATACTTGTGTCTAAGGACCATCCCGTGCTTGCACAACGACGTTAACCTATCAAGTCGTGTTTGCCTTACGGCCATAATCAGAGACACAACTACACGAAGACTCCATTTTCTTACCTCTAGACCTTTTTCGTGCTTGCATTATCGACGCACCGACTTATACTTGTCTTTTGTAACCAACTCTGGGACGTAACGACTCGGTCGTGCCATGACTCGATTCGTGCTTCAATATCTCTGAGGCAGCGCCTCCTTGCTTAGTCTCACCTACACTTGGGTTTTGACAACGCGGCCGTTCCTCATATTTCGAGGTCGTGCCCAGCAACTCAACGTAACTTCACACAACTTGTCCTACGGCCCTTCTCGACTTAACTCGCAACAGCTCAAGCCTAACTCATGCAACTCTATGCCAACAACTTAACACTCGATGCCACATCTCGTGCCGAAGCACGCCGCCTTCGTTATAGCCAAATCTTAGGCCCAGACCTTGTGTTCTCTAACTTCATACATATCCAACTCAACTCAATCCAAAGGCACACACGCGGATTGCCGCCCGTGCCGACACATCTATATGAAAGGTCACTGGCATTAACTAGCCATCGTGGACATAGCCTGGCATTCAGAACCCTTGCACCGCCGGTTGCGATCCTCGATGCAAGTCCCCGACCTACCGGTTGCCTATTACCCAGCTCGGCTAACTCTATGCCAACAACTTAACACTCGACGCCACATCTCGTGCCGAAGCACGCTGCCTTCGTTATAGCCAAATCTTAGGCCCAGACCTTGTGTTCTCTAACTTCATATATATCAAACTCAACTCAATCCAAAGACACACACGCGGATTGCCGTCCGTGCCAACACATCTATATGAAAGGTCACTGGCATTAACTAGCCATCGTGGACATAGCCTGGCATTCGGGACCCTTGTACCGCCGGTCGCGATCCTCGATGCAAGTCCCAACCTACCGGTTGCCTATTACCCAGCTCGGCTATAACCTGTTTCTTCCTAGGCCGAGTCGGTGCCCATGGCCCAGGACTGCCGCTCGAAGAATCTATCACCCTTGTCGACAAGTTGTCCATGACCACGCGCCTACGCTAACTTCTAGACTTTACGTAATGCATGGTCTCATCATCATCATTTAGCTACTTTGCTTTACTCTTTTCATATTTCCTTTGCAGAGCCCAAACCAGGGTTGCCTCGACGACTGAACCACAGTCCCGACATATTTCCTCTCGGCGACTAACCATCGCTTAGACTTAACATTCTTTGAACTCAGGGAATGGCTACTGCATAGCCTTCCAACTTACTTGAACATAACGTGTTTCCTTAAGTATCGACAGACCGTAGCTAACTTTCTACTGAACCAACCGCGGCTCGTGTCTTAAACCGACCCGTGTTCTAGCAACACTATCGCCCAAGTCATACTTCATATGACGGGCCTTGGGATCGTGGGACTATTTAACTTGACAACCGTAGAATGAGCGGGACAGCACTTAGAATGACTTAGGTCGACCGACATAACTTTGCTTAACTTACTTAAGCCTACAACTTAACCCGAGAGACGAGCAAAGGCCACGCCAAGCCTTGCGCAGTGGGGTCGTGCAAGCTTTATCAAGCGTTTATGCGGGCGACGCCTATGACTTAGGCAAGTTCATAGTTCTGTGTCGAGACCGACTTTCATTCTCCCAAGCCACGGGACGAAGGACCGAGTGTCATTTTCAAAGTACACCGTACACCAACTCTAAGCCAACCGTAGGACGTTTTCCGTGTTCTAACTCATTTTGATCCGTTGGGATTATTCCCTTAGCTATGTGGATTCATCTCTTTTATTATTAAGCCTACTTGTGCAAGTTGAAAACACGATTTATTATGTGAAGGAAAAGATGAGGCAAGTTCACCGAAACTACCCCACCTGAGCGAGCGGTCGTCTTGACCGAGCGAGCCTTCGAGCAGCCGTTGCAAGGCTAAGGCCGAACACCGTCGGCGTTTCAATTCCTCCGATTGACTTTGCGGGACGGGGCACTACATTTAGTTCCAGCATTTCTTAGAGTCAGTTACATCGGCACTGTGCCCCAACACATCCTTGTTGATGCACGATGCCCCGCACATCTCTATATTACATAACACATTCCATTTCGAAGTCATTTGTACAATGGACTCCGATGCATGAAGTATATCTTTCAATGTTACAACAGCTTCATGACGTTGCGCCACAACTTGTCTATTTCGCTTACTAAGTCAGACGCATAGTCTCCGCGCACAGATGCACGCTCAACGCCATTATTCAATGTTCTAGGCCTAGTATTCAATGTTCTCTGATTCATGCATTTGATGCACGCCTAGATGCTTCCTTCCAATGTTATATCATTCATATCCTACCGTTACTTGTGCACTTGATGCACGTTCGTCTCAATTATTTAATGTACTATCTTAATGTTCGACATGCACTAAGACCTTTACACATGCGAGCCACGCTCTCGAACTCAATACCGACACCCCATATCATGGTACAATTTATTACACATGAAGGAGTAGAGGAGAAGGAACAGAGTCCACTCAACTTAAGCCATTTCGCCTATCGCTTTGTCGTACCGATACGGCGCCGACACCTTATCATCATTGCACGATCATCTCGTTCGAGCTAACCATGAAAACACTTTGCGTTCTCTTGAACTAACCACTGATTCGAACCATCGCTTCAACTCATGGCTAAGCGATACTCTGATCGCAAGGAACTCCGCACGAAACCTGCACATGAAACCAACCAAATCAATACCTCTTCAAGTTGAATTTATACTTCCTCGAATCAAACTCATACCTTTTCGAACCAATTGACTCAGCGTACGGTGCGTGGGATTACATTTGCAGCCACGTGTATTAGACTACAACCATACGCATAGGAGAGGTAGTATCCTTGGGTGACATGATTGCAAAGACGTGGTTTTCAATTTTTTTCTAGACAAGTCCTATTATACATCTTTGTTTTGGCCACTTTGTTACCCTTACCTTTATGATTTGCTTGACCCTACCTTATTCAAGATTAGACTAACTTGACTATCATTGTCCACACCATGGCTGCCAACAATAGTGCTGCTACTTTTGTTACAACAAAGAACGAAATGGCCGAAGCTGAGGAGACTCCACATGTACGACAAGCAATAGTTTTGTGTTCCAAGCTGCAGAATTCTTGAAGATGAACCCAACATCATCCAACGGAACAGATGAACCCGACATCATCCAACGGAACAGATGAACCCGAGTAAGGCGCTAGACTGGATAGTCGAGTTAGAATACTTGTTTGAGATCCTTAGCATCCAAGAGTGCCTCCTCACTTCAATTACCCGAGAGATGGATGCGATCCAAAGAGGCTCTATTGAGCCTATCAATCACACCTGTTATACGGAAAATGTTGGGCACTATATCATATGACGTGGAATATGTTAAGTTTTATCGACATTTTAATAGATGATCAGTTAATAACAATTCTAGTAGAAAACGGACACATGTTAGCAGACGGGTGCGCAGCAAAACATAATACAATGTTTTCAACATGTTTGCAAGTGCTGAAACATACAAGGTCAGAGCCGTATGTCTATGATCTCTAACAAAACTGTAAGCATAAGGTCATGGTAGCTATTACCCCCAAAAAACGAAGCATGATCATTCATTCAGGTAGACGAGCGTTGAAGCAGTAATCCTGAAAAGCCAGGCATTACTTGAACTCCAATAGCTGAGTATGGCAAATCCAGAGCACTACAATTCCACATACTATACTGCAATATTCTATAACTACACCTAACATTACTCACATAAGATGACGAACCAAAAAGCTTGAAAAATTAAAGTGTTAGTTATACTTGTCACTGTTTCTGACCATAACAAGTCCCAGACTGAAAGGTCACTTGATGATAAGGTTGGTTGTATTTGGTTTGGATGAGGAACAGGAAAGGAAGAATGAAACAAGTAAACATATTTGCATAGGATAATCAATCTTTCCTGTTTCTGTTTATGTTTCTTTTTTTCTCACTTTCTTAGCAACAAATCATAACAGTTGGAAAAGGATCAGATATAGCATTTTACCTACTGAACATAAGAGATTAAAAGAAAGGAACACTCAATTAATGATACAAAGAGCCATAAGACGGTGGACTCCGACGGACAGAGAGGTCTATGTGGACTACAAGTCCCGCCGGAAGATTTTTTGAACTGTAAGCAGAAACCCATGCAGCATCTCATCTCTTGTTGTCCCCTTCTCTTCTGAAGATCATCACATGCTACTCGTTACATATAATCATCACTGATTTCAGTGCATAGATCTCTCCTTTACGACAGCCTCATTCTGTTTCAGAAAGCAACATGCTAAGGAAACTAATTTTGAAACTCCCAAACACGGCTCAGCAAATAGGACCAACAACATACCTGTGATTTTGTTGAATTTTTCCTTTCTTCAATATTTCTTGAGCTATCTCCTTGGAACACTTTACATAATCTTGTAAAGGAGGCACCGGTTTATGCTTCTCCATAATATTGGAAGTATAAGCCAATTTAATAGCATAATTCTGTATCCCTTCCCTTTACTGCTCAGTTTCTGAAGAAGCTACGAAGAAGGCAAATTTGGTTTGTATATGTCATCAATATCCTAAAACCGAAGGCGATAGTAGAAGCTGAAACAAATAACTAGATATGAGTGATGCACCAGGTGATCAATATCCTAAAACAGAAAGGTGACTACGGAAAGGTGACTTTAGCAGCTAACAAAAGAAACCAGCTGTCTTGTGCATTTCAGGAATAATACAGAAGATATAGAAAGCAAGAGAAATTTACACCATTAGGCATCACTCAAATGTAGTTGCTTTTAATTCAAGCTCTGTAGAAGCAAGCTGAGTAGTTTGGTAATTGAAATTTTTAGTATTGTCTTGCAGATTGAAAGCAAGCAAAGGTTTTAGACGATTTGGCATGCACATGAATCTTCTTGCTAATTCAAGCTGTGGAGAACCAAGCTGAGTATTTTGGGGAAAGGAACCAGCTCTTTCATATGCCAAAGTTATGTAATAGGAGATAAATGAGAATGGATTTGCAGGAAAGCAAGAAGAAAGCAACATATTGTAAACTAAAATGAAGCTACTATTTCATATGCAATCCAGATATTATTAAATTAACAAAATATAGCAGCTACGAAAAGAAACCAGCTATTTCATATACATTCGAGGAAAAAAAATATATAGAAAGCAAGAGAAATTTAAACCATTAGGCAGCAAACGAATCTAGTTGCTTTTAATTCAAGCTCTGGAGGACCAAGCTCAGTATTTTGGTAAATGAAGTTTTTGTTATTGTCTTGCAGACAGAAAACAAGAGAAATTTAAGACCATTTGGCAGCACACAAATTTTCTTGCTTTTAATTAAAGCTCTGTAGAACGAAGCTCATATTTTGGTGAATCAAGTTGCACTTTAAACTTAAGGAAACGACGAGCTGCAGGAAGTGGTCGAGGTGGAATTTGGAAAGCAGGTTTTACGAAACGATGAGCTGCAGGAAGGCTATGATCTCCAACCAGTTGTCCGCAACAGACAATCCCAACTTTAAACTTAAGAAAGAGAGATTGTTATATGAAATTAGTAGACATATTTGATTGGAATTTAAGAAGGATTAGTTTAGTAACATGAAGATGCAAATATTGAAATAAGAAAATTACATAACACAAATGCATGTTCGAGGTATAAATATTGATGTTATTAGCAAATGGTATAAAAAGTGAAGGTTATGTCATATACAAATTAGTGAACTAGATTGCACTGAAATGACATGAAAATAATACGTTTCACTATAGTAGACAATTGATATAGGTGACTATACAAGCAATTCAAAAGTAAACAAGGTTGTCAGTGTCACGCCCCGATTCGTAGAGTCATTTATTCACATATTTTATCTCTTGGAATCGATCGCCCTTGCTTGGGCGTGATGCCGTACAAGTCTGGTATTGCACTTGTACAAGGCAAAGATGGTACATAATCGATTTTCTTCAAATAGGAACACATCGCAGCGGCAGAAGCAGATAAATTGAAGTATATGAGGACAATATTTCTCATTGAGTAGAAGTACATTACTTCTTTATAGCAGCGGAGATAAAAGGACAACTTGAAGCCACACAGAGACATATAGAACTTTATTCTCTTTATTGATAATTGAAGAAGAGTACAAGACTTGTATTGAAGTACAATGCTTACAACACATCTCACTTTACATTGGAAGCCAACTGAACAATGCTACAAAGCTTACATTTGATACTTGGATACATTAGATTACAACTCAATATACTGACTTGGCTTACAATCTCACTGGTACAACTGATTACAATATTCCATACATTATGCCCTTTATGAACAGAAGACATCATCTTGTACAAGGAGAGCTTCTGTATGCCCAATAAATCTTCGATGCCGCGGGACCAATCAAGCCAATCTTCGTGTGTAGAACATTCCAAGCACGAGCACCTGCCCACAAAACGTGGGTCAGCACATCATCTATGTACTGGCGAGCAGAATCCAACCCACTCGCCAAAACCAACATTAAGGTGATCATTTAAGCAAGCATTTATTAGAATGAACTTTCTACTTGGGGCCTAGCATCAGTTTACAGTTCTTGAGCAGAAACATTGAAGTAAGTAAACATGTCTTAGCATGGTATAACTTTTCTTTATGTAAGGCATCCTTTAGCATACTTGGTGTTATCATTCAACAGGTTATGGCATTGATGTAAAAGGAAATACATTAGCAAATTCATATTTAACATGTTGAGCATGTTATAGAGTCTCATTTCTTAAAGGCAACAACACAGCATTCTTTCATTTAGCATGTTAAGCAGGCAAGTTGAACCAATATATACAATATCACAATTATGTGATTCTTACCAATAGCCGACTTCTCATACCTGCATCAAATACAGGTTATCAGATATACTTACGCTGCCTGCACAAAACATTCATTAGCATGCATACTGACTACATGGTCACTGGTGTTGTTAAACCATATGGACTCTCTTTATTTCATTTCATTTCATTTTAAGATAATGCGGTCAACATAGTAGGTGGCGAGCCTCTATGCCACCCCGCCTTATCCGTGCTCCCATAGCACTCATCATTATTTCCTCCTAGGCCGAATCGGTCC
This sequence comes from Iris pallida, assembly GCA_029216955.1. NCBI lineage: Eukaryota > Viridiplantae > Streptophyta > Magnoliopsida > Asparagales > Iridaceae > Iris > Iris pallida. The sequence goes on from JANAVB010021996.1 coordinate 4,908,225, forward strand.
CCAGGGCCCTAGGAACCGTTCGAGGAAATTATTACTCAAACCTTGTATACAAGTTGTCTATGACCATGCGAATGCGTGTCCGACTCGATTGTGAACATAAACGCATGGTAAAATATATTAAAGAAGTAAAGGCAACAGTGCATCATTAGTCATATTCAATGACTTATTCATTTCATCATTACCATCATTTCATTTGGTGATCTCAACGATCCCAGCTTTATCATTCTCATTCATTGCTTTCTTAAGAGGAACGTAACATTCATTCATTTCATAGGGACATTTATTCATTCATTCATTTCTTATAAGGGACGGGCAGCATTTCATATTCTTGTAACAGATATACAGAAAGTACATGATTCTAGTGTTTCATTGAGTTCATTCGGTCGATAGCATGGCCAGTTCATTTCTTATTCTATCATTCATAAGGCATCTCATTATTCAAGTGTCTACTTGTTCCAGCAGTATTAAGCATAAGGGGCAATGTTATCAATTCATTCTCAGGCATCGAATCACATTAGCAGTTCTATGTGTTGTACATTTCAATAATTTGCAGCATAAGCATTTCTATTATTCAGCAACTAACATATGGGACATTTAGGGACAATTCATAGCATTTCAATACTTTATTTGTTAAGCATGAAGGAGTAAGGAGGAGGAAGGACAGTTCCACTCACCCAAAATTCTACTAAGTGTAGCTCCACCAGCGAGCCACGTTCCAATACCCATTCCGTCTAGCCAGCTAAGAGAGACTGCATCAGTCTCGATTCTCCTGATTCCCAACTTAAGTCACGGTCCAATATCTTGATAGCATCCAACAAGCCAACCAAATGCCTCATGCGGAGCGGGACATTACATAATATACCACTCAGAAAAAGTTTCGTCCTCGAAACATAAGGGAACAACTCATCTAACTAATTCACTTAGTCACCACAAGTTACTCATTCAGCTTCAATTCAATATTCATTTCAGCACACTCGATCATCTTAAAATAGCTATCCAACTGTACTACTTTAATCCATCAATAATTTGATCTGTCTCTCTTTTTCCAATTACTTGCAACTTCTCATTGATTCACCAATATTTTCCTTGCATTTCTATTTCGGTCGCAACATATCACTTCGTTTGGATCCATACACATATTTCAGGCGTCCCCAAAACATATGCATTTCAGCCAAAGTCCGTGCTAGTGCAATAAATTCTTCCCATAATGATTATCTCAGTCGCAACCAATCACTTCAGCTGGATCCATACACATATTTTAGGCGTCCCCAAAACATATGTACTTCAGCCAATTTCCATGTTAGTACGATTCGATCAGCCACAATATAATTCTCTTTTCTAAATCCGACTTAGCATCCTTTCAATTAACTTATTACTTTATTCACTTTGCCACAATCAGTATCATCCAGGCCACAATACTTAACATCAGGGAAAACTTGGTTAAGCTCTCTACCCAAGCATAACATTTCTAACATTCGATCAAGGGTCTAACTTAGAGCCAATCATATCAAGATTTCACAACATGCAATCATATTTCTTTCCAATCCAATAATATTTCTCACCGAGGCAATTCATCTTTTTCTAAGAGATACAATCCGACGTCACCCACTATCGACTACCCGAGTCATGGTATAATTCTATGCAACAGTCAAGGTTAACTTAGCTACCCGACTATAGGTACACTCAAGTCTTACCTTACGATTGCAATTCCCACTTATGGCAGACATATAATCCTCAAGGGTCAAACATCTCTGAAGGCACAAGTTGAAGCATACATTCCCTTAGGTCAATACTCATTAGCACCATCTCTCATTCAATGCCACAAGGTTATCCTATGGGTCTCCAATGGTCACCTATTATTCAATCAATCTCTAAGGTTAGCTACACCGACAGCTAAACTTAATCATTCAGGTGACTTCCCTAGAGTGGACGGCTACTAGGGTTATACTAATTTCTTATTCTTAAGGCCAACAAGCAACCAACAGTTCTAAGGAACTCTACCCAAACCTATGGGTATTAACTCAGTCTGAATAACTAATCGCCACTTTTGGTTATGCCAACAATTGGTCAAGCAGCCCACGGTTTCTAGGGTCAAGTCTATTTATCTAGTGTCTTCCTCAAGGAAATAATTCCCACCGAGGCTCACTCTAGACTTACCCATCGATCGACTAAGATCGATCTAACAACACTACGGTCAATTCCCAACCCGACATATGATTCACATCATTCAAAAATCCATCAAGTAAATTCCCAATGATTGAATTTCTATTTCAAATCCTTTATACTCACACGAACCCATAAGCCAAGGCTAACTATTCAAGGGTCATCGATTCCGATAGTCTTAACATAACTATGGAATCATACTATTCAGTCCGTACGACAGAGTCACACCACTAAGTCATAAGCCAACAATCTATATCCCAACCAACAATCACCTATACCGACATAATCCAACACATTTGCAATTTCTCAATCCCATTCGTTTCATCAATCATCAAACTATCTTACGGGCATTCTTAAATCTCATGCAACAATGGACGAGTAGTTCATCTCATTCAATCCGACAATTTATGTACCACTTAACCATCCTCTAGGCAACAAAATATTCAGGGTTGCTACTTGTTACTTTTCTAGTATAATTCAATTCCTCAGCATACATGTACATATGCAACGACTGTCCTTTGGTGATAAAGATGGATTAACATCTATTACACCCTAGGGTCAAGGCACAAATATCTAATATTCCTTTGATTCACCGACAACTTTTTTAAAACTTCCAGCTTAGCAATCAACTTTGTATTAGCCACATATGATTTGCATCCAACCATTCGAAATCAACATTCAGATATTCTAAGCCACAACATTCTCTAGCCAAATCCACTTATCCATAGCATACTAACGGTCATACTAGTTTGAGTCATCACTCGACTAAACAATTTCTAACCAAGCCATCTGTTACAATTTTTGCCAATCTCGCTACTCAATATAACATCACCGTCAAGGGACACTCGAGTCATCTAACCACAATACATGACTCCCTGCTAAGTCTCGGCACTACCCAGTACTCACAGATAGTCTTATTGTTATCCTATGGAAAGGGTCAACATACATCTCGTTCTGAGGTGGTAGAGGCAATATACCACTCAGAAACGAAGCCATCCTTAAACAATACCAACTCATTCTATTCCGAACATTCATGATCTATAATGATCACAATACTCAACCAACATCTCGGGATCTCAATATCACAAACCAACATTCTTAGGGTCTAGAAAGCAGTAGCCAGCACACATGAGTCAATTCACCAATTCTGTTGAACTCATCCATCAATTATTTCATTCCCAATTCTTTTCCAACATCACGTGCAATTCTCAATTTGTTACAGCATATATAGCCATTTCCTTTATTCCCACATTCCAAACTGCATTCACAATATAGCATACTATGGCATCGAGTCATTGTTGGGTTATTTGTGTCCAAACCAACAACATTCATTCATTCAGGGGCATCACAATGTATTTAGACTTATTGTATGGAACATCCAGTGAGCAGCCAAGAGGGTCAATGAACTTTCAAGCACAGATAACATAAGGATGATTACCGAACAACAATAGCATAATCGCGGAAGCAATCTTTGATTTAATCGCGGAAGCAACGTTGAGTGATCGCGGAAGCAACTTTGGTTAATCATCGATGCAACTTTGATTTAGAATAAATCAAAGAAGAGACCAAGGACGTAAAGCCGTGCTCTGATACCAATTTGTCACGTCCCGATTCGTTGAGTCATTTATTCACATATTTTATCTCTTGGAATCGATCGTCCTCGCTTGGGCGTGATGCCGTACAAGTCTGGTATTGCACTTGTACAAGTCAAAGATGGTACATAATCGATTTTCTTCAAATAGGAACACATCGTAGCGGCAGAAGCAGATAAATTGAAGTATATGAGGACAATATTTCTCATTGAGTAGAAGTACATTACTTCTTTATAGCAGCGAAGATAAAAGGACAACTTGAAGCCACACAGAGACATATAGAACTTTATTCTCTTTATTGATAATTGAAGAAGAGTACAAGACTTGTATTGAAGTACAATGCTTACAACACATCTCACTTTACATTGGAAGCCAACTGAACAATGCTACAAAGCTTACATTTGATACTTGGATACATTAGATTACAACTCAATATACTGACTTGGCTTACAATCTCACTGGTATAACTGATTACAATGTTCCATACATTATGCCCTTTATGAACAGAAGATATCATCTTGTACAAGGAGAGCTTCTGTATGCCCAATAAATCTTCGATGCCGCGGGACCAATCAAGCCAATCTTCGTGTGTAGAACATTCCAAGCACGAGCACCTCCCCACAAAACGTGGGTCAGCACATCATCTATGTACTGGCGAGCAGAATCCAACCCACTCGCCAAAACCAACATTAAGGTGATCAGTTAAACAAGCATTTATTAGAATGATCTTTCTACTTGGGGTCTAGCATCAGTTTACAGTTCTTGAGCATAAACATTGAAGTAAGTAAACATGTCTTAGCATGGTATAACTTTTCTTTATGTAAGGCATCCTTTAGCATACTTGGTGTTATCATTCAACAGGTTATGGCATTGATGTAAAAGGAAATACATTAGCAAATTCATATTTAACATGTTGAGCATGTTATAGAGTCTCATTTCTTAAAGGCAACAACATAACATTCTTTCATTTAGCATGTTAAGCAGGCAAGTTGAACCAATATATACAATATCACAATTATGTGATTCTTACCAATAGCCGACTTCTCATACCTGCATCAAATACAGGTTATCAGATATACTTACGCTGCCTACACAAAACATTCATTAGCATGCATCCTGACTACATGGTCACTGGTGTTGTTAGACCATATGGACTCTCTTCATTTCATTTCATTTCATTTTAAGATAATGCTGTCAGCATAGTAGGTGGCGAGCCTCTATGCCACCCCGCCTTATCCGTGCTCCCATAGCACTCATCATTATTTCCTCCTAGGCCGAATCGGTCCCCAGGGCCCTAGGAACCGTTCAAGGAAATTATTACTCAAACCTTGTATACAAGTTGTCCATGACCATGCGAATGCGTGTCCGACTCGATTGTGAACATAAACGCATGGTAAAATATATTAAAGAAGTAAAGGCAACAGTGCATCATTAGTCATATTCAATGACTTATTCATTTCATCATTACCATCATTTCATTTGGTGATCTCAACGATCCCAGCTTTATCATTCTCATTCATTGCTTTCTTAAGAGGAACGTAACATTCATTCATTTCATAGGGACATTTATTCATTCATTCATTTCTTATAAGGGACGGGCAGCATTTCATATTCTTGCAACAGATATACAGAAAGTACATGATTCTAGTGTTTCATTCAGTTCATTCGGTCGATAGTATGGCCAGTTCATTTCTTATTCTATCATTCATAAGGCATCTCATTATTCAAGTGTCTACTTGTTCCAGCAGTGTTAAGCATAAGGGGCAATGTTATCAATTCATTCTCAGGCATCGAATCACATTAGCAGTTCTATGTGTTGTACATTTCAATAATTCTCAGCATAAGCATTTCTATTATTCAACAACTAACATATGGGACATTTAGGGACAATTCATAGCATTTCAATACTTCATTTATTAAGCATGGAGGAGTAAGGAGGAGGAAGGATAGTTCCACTCACCCAAAATTCCACTAAGCGTAGCTCCACCAGCGAGCCACGTTCCAATACCCATTCCGTCTAGCCAGCTAAGAGAGACTACATCAGTCTCGATTCTCCTGATTCCCAACTTAAGTCACGGTCCAATATCTTGATAGCATCCAACAAGCCAACCAAATGCCTCGTGCGGAGCGGGGCATTACAGTCAGTACCAAATATATACAAAAGGAGAGAATCATGTACGTGCTAGAGGTACAAATCTGTTATAGGATAACAGTAAAACTCAATACACAAACGGCCGTGCACCACCACCCATAGAATCAAGAAAGAGCTCTCAGTCTGTCAATCCTTACTATGTCTGGACCTGGTAAGTTTCCCCGTGTTGAGCCAAATTAAGCCATAGGTTCCACTCATGGTGGTGGACTCCGTCAATTCCTTTATGTCGTTGTCTTGAATTTATATATAATCATGTCTAGTTGAATATCATAAAATTTTAGTAGCTTGAATACTGGCATTTATTTAAAGTTTAATCTGAAATCCCAAGCAAGCAATAAATGTCAAAGCAATTTCAACAGGAATATAGAAGGCCACAGAGCATGGGCACATAACTTTTGAAATTCATGCATGCCTAAGGCTCACCCTTTGAGTAAGGCCCACTCTTTGTAAGGTCCCAGAGCATGTGCATTCCATGAGGCCCGCTCTTTGAAAATCATGCATGCCTATGAAACCATGGCATATAACTTCACTATGCTATAATTTTACATATTGAAGCCTTAGTGGAACGGAGCCCACAAATTATTTCCAGGCAAAAAATGCAAACTCTGCCACTTGCAAAGTAAATGCAAGTCTGAATGAAGCTGAATGAAGTCTACCAGAAATTTGAGTGAAATTTAGAAACAAAGTCTGAATGAAGCTGGCAAAGTAAATGCAGATGCTGCCATCTACCAGAAAAGCAACTAAATTCCCTGGAAAAAAGGCGGACATAACAAGGAAAAAGAAATAAATCAATAGTTCCACTTCTATAATTATTGAACTAATTTGATGATCATAAAGAAGCACCATTTGAAAAGCACATAAAAAAGTATTACTAATCCATACACTTCATATGATAATGCACAAAGAACATAATTGGAAACAAAAATTGCTTACTCACAAATACCAAAAAGTTTGTCAGTGGTAGACAAAGTGAAATTATTTGTTCTTCACTGTAATGTCCCGCTCCGCACAGTTCATTACGATGAGTCGTTGAGTCGAAGAGTTGCGTTGACCCGATAAAGTATCGATGTGAATCGATACAAGAGTTACGTTGGCCCGAAAGAAAGCTTTGAGTCGATTCGAATCTGTAAATCGAAGCGATGCATGGCATAAGTATGATTCGAACAAATAGTGACTTTAGTTGATTTCATGTGCAGGCTACGCTTTTACGTTGAATTATAAGAGGTCAACATTTTGCCTTATTAGCAACGGTGTCCGCAAAACCAAAACATCGACTCGCAACGAACTGAGACATGGACACGAAAGGCCGAATCAGTCAAGTAGTTCAACGGAGCATGAAGTGTTCGAATGGCTAACTCAGAAGAGTTGTCGTGCAATAAAGTTATAGAATCGAGCCGCATCAGCTCGACGAGACGACAAGGCATATCGACTTAAGGTGGACGGATTCTGTAGTGTCCCGACCCGCAAGATGCCTTATGATGGATGGTTGGTTCGATGAAGCCTTATTGGACTTGGGAATATGCGAAGGATCTCTTGGAAGTCTATGCGATCGTGGCGGGAATCGTCCTATGAATGTGAGTAGTGTTGAACCCTTCAAAGATCCTTTAGCTTCATGCTTAAAATAAGGATGAGTTTGCTATGTTTCTTATTGTGTTGCTCAATAACACCTTGCATGGAATTTGGAAAGATAATGAAAGATAATAATCACTTGAACGTAAACTGTTGTGGCTAAGTGAATTGTATGCTTGTACGATGTTGCGATGAATTGCATAACAGGTGAAGGCAAAGTCCCAAATACTTGGACGGTGAGTATATCGAGCTTTGGCTCAATGAATAGATGGTAAAGCAGATGTTAAGACCCTAGAACTGGGCAGTGAGTATGCTTGAATTGCATTCGAATGAATGAATGCTAAACAGATGCTAAGTCCCAGGAATTGGACGGTGAGTACCTTGAGTTTGGTTGGAAAGATGTATAGTATCAAAGATGTGGCAAAAGGATTGGGTAACAATATTCTATTATCCTGTCGCCGATGTAGAATGTTGATTACGCCAAGACCCTGGATTGGACAGATGATAATGTGAGCATTGGCTCAAGGCAAGATGGCTAGATGGAAAAGATGGCAATACGAATGAGAATGATGGTTTTGCTTTGTTTTCCTTATCATACATTATATGTTTTCTTCTTAGATAAGTTGCATATAGTTGCATGGTCATGGACAACTTGTCGACAAGGTGGTTTCTCGAACGGTATTCCTGGGCCATGGAACCCGGTTCGTCCTAGGGGAAACCAATGCTGAAGTAGTAGCAGTGCTGAAGTAGTAGCACGGTATACAGGACTTGCAGTGGGGCTAGCTACCTCCACTAGCAAGGGCGCTGTATACCAGTAAGACGGTCCAGGATGGCGTGTCGCCAGTGACCTCATATAGATTGGTTAGGTGCTAATGATGTCTTATGCAGGCAGAGTAAGTTATTACTCAAATACAGGGAAGGATGTCGGCTGTTGGTAAGAATCACCTGAACGGTGATATTTATATTGAATCATGATATTGTTTCTAACAATGTCTTCTGCAGGCAGAGTAAGTATTATAAATGTACAGGGATGGCTACACGACCGTGGGTAAGAATCACCAAAGGGTGATAACAGTATGCTTTAAATTATGTTGGCTATGAGATTTGCATGCTTTACTTCTTGTCGGCTATAACATGAAATTGACCCTAAGGCAACAAGAAAGACCACTGTTAATAATGTTCTGTAACATGATTACTTAGTGTTATCTTCTTAGGTGAGTTGGGCCAGCACCGCTCGCCAGTACATTGATGATGTACTGACCCACATTGTGGGCAATATTACAGGTGTTTGCTTGGGGGAAATCCTGTGAGTCAGTGCTTGGCATCGATGAATCGGATGGGTGTGCAGAAGCTCTTCTTGCAAGACGATGTCTTCTGCTATACGGGACATAATGTATGGAACAGGGGAACTCAGTTGTACCAGAGAGATTGTAGCCATATTGGCAAGTCATTGTAAAGAAGTCGATATATTCAGTTGTAGCCTAAAGGGCAAGTGTATACATTCAGTTGGCTATTTAAGAGCCTTGTAATCAATTGTAAACTCTGTATTCCGCTGCAAGTCTTGTAATCTATTTTGATTATCAATAAAGAGATACATTTCTTTATAAATTGTGTGACTTCAATTTATCTGCTTGGTTCTGCTGCGTTATTTATGTTTTCTGAGAATTACCAGGAACTGTAATGGTTTTGCCTTGTACAAGTGAAATCTAGACTTGTACGGCATCACGCCCAGTGGCTTGTTTTCGATCCTCCGGGATCGGGACGTGACAGATTCAGACCCCTCTCCTTCATGCCTAATAAAATACACCCTGATATGCAAGTGTTGCTATCGATCGACGAGCGTGGCTCGAACGAGGAAAGGTCTTAGTTTGTGTCGAACATTAAGATAGCACATCTAATATTGAACAATTGACGTTGAGATACCAGTCCATTACGACGCGGAACATCGTGACCTTTTATATAGTTAGGGCCGGTGAACTTGAGATTAGTATTGGGTGCAGGCGTAAGTCCTGCCACCCTTATGATTGTAGAAGCATGAAATTTCAGGCGCATCTACAGAACAGAATTCCTATGCGCCTAACATTACATGTGTAGTGCCCCGTCCCGCAATATCAATCGGAGGAATCGAAACGCTGACGGTGTTCGGTCTTAGCCTTGCAACGGCTTGCTCGGAGACATCAATCAGGTGGGATAGTTTCGGTGAACTTGCCTCATCTTAGCCTTCACTTCATTCATCGCATGTTTTCAACTTGCACAAGTAGGCTAATATAAAAGCTACGAACGCACATAGCTAAGGGAATAATTCCGACCCGTCGGAATATCTTATAACATGGAAAATGGTCTCACGGTCTTCATAGAAGTCGGCTCAGGAGAATGAAATTGGCCTAAATTGCTAAGTTGCCCGACACTCGAATTGGCCTAAGTTATAGGCATCGCCCGCGTGAATGCTTGAAAATGCATGCTCGGTCCCGCGTGAATGCGTGAATGCTTGAAAATGCATACACCTAACTACATGTTGGTCCACGGGTCATTCCCCGTGATTAGCCGCTGTGACTCTTGGGTTCAGCTCGTCGCTAAGGACACTCTATACACCCCTTGGTTTCTTTCCCGCAGGGCATTACTCTAATCCCCCCTAGGCCGAGCAGCTCAGGTGCCCCCAAACTGGTCGTGAGGATTGGCCCTGTGTACACAAGTTGTCCGAGACCAAATGCATGAATGCACTCTATCAAATAAATCTCTATTATGACAACATATGCAACTTCTCTGTATTACCGTCTTACTCTTGTTCTCTGTACGACAAGCCGTATCATCTCTGTCATATGACTTTAGCTACATTTACAACAATCTCTAGCAGCAGAATAAGAACTTGTAATCATTCATATCAAGCACGAGTAAGGCAACTGTTCTTTGATTAGCATATAAGTTCAATTCTTTGTTTCTTATCTTCTGTTGGTTTGGTATCGTTGATCAGCGGAACACAACAAAAGAATAGACTAGAGATCATTTTATTAGGGCGTACAGATCAATGTCTGTTCGGTTGAAGCAACTCACCAAGATGAATCTTAGTTGAGAGAAGGAGGGACTTCACGTGCCGTTCACATCCTATGTATGTCTATGCGTCCCCCTGCATAGGCACCAGCATCTGATTAGCATACTTCGGTCTCTTTCTGTCAAGATTCGGAATGAATGCGATATGCGATGAAAGCGAACAATGAAAACCAATCATCGAAAACCAACTCGAAAATACATTCATCAAAACCAAGCAGCGAAAGAAAACATCTAACAAAACTCTTGGATTCATTTCAATAGAAGCCAATCCATCAATTGGAAGGTTCATTGCATTTCATTCGTGATCAATCAATACCGGCAAAGGTTTCCCCAAATACTCAGTTCGAGACTGAGTCAGCAAGCCGTAGGTATTATATAGTGGACCTTGAGGAGCGGGGCACTACACCTTGCACTTTCAATCCATCGCCCTTAACTATATGAAGGTCACTAGCTTTCTGGGCTAGAATGGACTTATATTTATCGAATCGAAACATAAGACGATGTTAACTCTGTGCGGTTGCTAACCAAACATCAGAGGCCACCGAAATAATCGTAGCAAGTGGCTTATCACATTCACCAGAAGGTCGCTACCCGTCTAAATGAAGTGCACCAATAATACCGTAAATGCAATCCCTCCTAGGCCGAACGGTCCCAGCGCCCTGGTGCGCCACGTTCGAGGGAATACCCGTGCACAGGCTTTTATATCTTTAAGTCCATTTGACCATGCAACACATCTTATCTTTTATACAACCAAGCAAGTTCACTTATCTCTATTTCAATTGGCACAACGTCCCAATGTTCTCAACGAACGTCCAAAGGCCACGAACATTTTGAAGGCACCATGCCGCATCGACAGTTATGTCACATTCCGTGCACAACTGTTCTCCTCGTCGCAACGATGCCGTCTTTTGTAAGTATTGTGCAGCTGTGCACATTCGTCGTCTTTCCTTGCATCGTGCATTCAATGCACGCCTCGAAGCCGTGTTTTTTGTTCTACGCCTTAGTACTCAACGCGTTATACTTATGTTCCATTCTTCCGACTCGTGCAACTGAGGCACGCCTCGATAAGGTATTCAATGTTCTATCGCTCGTGCACTAAGGCACTCGCACCAATATAGTCTTTCAATGTTCTAGCATGCTAGCTCGTGCGCGGGACACGGATGACTTGTGCACTGAGGCAGTCATCGATACAGTTATCTTTCCATGTTCTTATGGCTTGCGCACCGAGGCACTCGCCTTAACGATATTCAATGTTCCGTAGCGACTCGTACATTTGTTGTACGGTTCATTTCAATTGTTCTATCTAGTGTTCGACACGCACTATGTTTGTCTCTCTATCGAGCCACGCCCGTGGCGTTGATAGGTTAACTCAGCATACAAAGATATATATTTTACTTAGGCATGAAGGAGTAGGAAAGAGAGTCAATGAATAGCATGTTAGTCTTAGTCCTGACCACATCGTTGTTTCGATACCGATGTTTCCGTAGTTTCGATACCGATGTTTCCGTAGTTTCTTAATTTTGTTGATGATGAAAATTATGGACACTGAATAGCATGTTAGTCTTAGTCCTGACCACATCGTTGTTTCGATACCGATGTTTCCGTAGTTTCTTAATTTTGTTTAGTTGCTTTTGCTTAATTATCTGGAAATTCACCCAGGCTAGGCCTAGTAGTATTATTCGATCTAGAGAGACCAAAATGATAGAAACCTGCTGATATGCATGAAAAGAGAGAGACAAGCTCCAAGATTCTTAACAAGAGCCACGGAGGGCTTCCTCTGCAAGGCAGTACTGAGCAGGTCCAGGATGTCGCCGATGTGGAATTTGGAGAGCAGGTTATAGGAACCGCTGAGCTGCAGGAATGCTACAATCTCCAACAAGTTGTCCGCATATTAAGTCAATGACAACTTTTCATCTTACGGAAGAGATATTGAAATATGACCTTAGTAGACATATTTGATCGAAATATAAAAAGGAATAGTTTAGTACAAATACTGCAACAGTTTCTTTTTGATTGTAGATGTCATCAATATCCTAAAATAGAAGGTGAGTGTAGAAGTTGAAAGAAAAAACTAGAAATGAACACCGGTAGGCGTCTGTCATATTAAGAAACACAGCAGGCCTCTAGAAGTCTGTGTGGTTTCTAAAATTATATTTTGATTGTACATGTGATCCATATCTTAAAGTAGAAAGGTGACTTTAGAAGTTGAAACCAACAATTCGTACTGAATAATTACCAGTGTTTCACTACTGAATTTACAACAACAAAGCCTATATCCCAATTTGTTTGAATCACTTTCTTCTATTTAGTTCTGCAAGGGTATATCCCATGTAACAATAACAAAAGTCTTATCCTTTTCTTCTATTTACTTCTGTTTGAATCACTGGCATATATCCACCCTCATGTAGTACAGATTTGGGGAAGAAACTATGTAACAATAACAAAAGTCTTATCCTTTTCATCTGTTTAGTTATATTTGAATCATTGGCTTATATCAACCACCATGTAGTACAGATTTGGGAAAGACACCAACTATTCATATGCAAAAGATATGTAATAGGGGAGAAATGAGAACGGATTTGTAGAAAAGCAGGAAGAAAGCAACATCTTGTAAAATAAATTTACGCTATTTCATATGCAATTAAGATTTATTATATTAACAAAATATAACAGATAACAGAAGAAACCAGCTAATTCATATTCATTCCAGGAAAAACAAAATAGAAGGCAAGAGGAATTTATACCATTACGCAGCATACGAATGTAGTTGCTTATAATTCCTGCTCTGGAGAACCAACCTAAGTATTTTGGTGCCTGAAGTTTTTGTTATTGTCTTGCAGATTGAAAGCTAGAGAAATTTGGACCATTTGGTAGCATACGAATCTTCTTGCTTTTAATTCAAGCTCTGGAGAACGAAGCTTAATATTTTGGTGAATCAAGTTGTACATGTTAGTCTTGCCTTGTTAAGTCCAGTATTTTGGTGAATCAAGTTGTACATGTTAGTCTTGCCTTGTTAAGTCCAGTATTTTGGTGAATCAAGTTATACTATTGTTTTTACTTAATTGGTCTGGATAGAAGGTTGCCCAGGCTAGAGAGACCAAAATGATAGAAAGCTGTTGATACGCATCAAAAAGATATGAGGCTAGGTTTGTTAGTATTGTTACCAGGTAGATTCTGGGTAAGGACGAGGTTCTCAACAAGAGCCACAGAGGGCTTCCTCCACCAGACAGTAGTGAGTAGGTCCAGGATGTGGTCGAGGTGGAATTTGGATAGCAATTTATAGGAAACGATGAGCTGCAGAAAAGGCTATGATCTCGAACCAGTTGTCCGCAAGCTAAGTCAGTTGTCCGCAAGCTAAGTTAATGCCAACCATGCTGTTGTGCCAATTTGCGTATAAGCACAGACCTTTCATTATTAAGTGGTTTATAGGTAAAGCACATAGGATAAGTAGTAATAAATGGTTATAATTGTAACCTGAGGATTGCTGGGAAAGGAAAAAGCAACTAGGAAACAAAAATTATAACAAAAAAGTATCCTGTGTCCTCCTGGTATAGTACATCAATTTGTTTCCTAAGTAGTCAAGGTGCCCAAGGTTCCTAATCCAACTCTGAAGCAAATAAGGTATTTCATAAGCAAAACTTGGAAACAAAAATTGCTTACTCACAAACACCCAAAAGTTTGTCAGTGGTAGACAATCAGGATTCTTTTTTCTTCACCAAGTGAAATAGTTTGTTCTCAACAAGAAAGAAAGAAACATATTGTAAACTAAATTCAAGGTATTTCATAAGCAGCTAACAGAAGAAACCAGCTATGTCATGCATTTCAGGAATAATACAGAAAATATAGAAAGCAAGATAAATTTACACCATTAGGCATCACACAAATATAGTTTCTTTTAATTCAAGATCTGTAGGACCAAGCAAATCATATAGGATAAGAAGTAATAATTGGTTATAAATTGTAACCTGAGGATTGCTGGGGAAAAAAGCAACTAGGAAAACTGCAACTGACAACTTAATTGTTTAAAACTTGCTAATACCCAGGGTCCATATATTAACTCACAACTTAATTGTTTAAAACTTGCTAATACCCAGGGTCCATATATTAACTCACAACTTAATTGTTTAAAACTTGCTAATAACCTCAGAAGGCATTGTCCATATCGTTTCCATACCCATGTCATTATCCTTGCATTCAGGGTGAACGTATACTAATAACAATTTACAACTTAACAATTTGAAACTTGGTAGTAACGCTTAAGTTGAAAACTGTAACTAACATCATGTTGTACCAATTTGCATATAACCTCCTACCTTTCATTACTAAGTACAAAAATTCAGTCAAATATTTGTCGGTAAAATAACGATACGAGTTCATATTCACAGCCTAAATTCAAGAAGCACATAAAAGTCGACATTGATCTGACTATATAACAAAATTTCGTTTTCTAAGTGACGAAGGTGCAAGAAGCAATAATAGAAAGAATCAATTCTAAAGCAAATATGGTTATGACTTTAATTAGAAACATTGTAGAAAGAACCAATAATAGACTGTTATGAATGGTAAAAGTTTAAGATAATGTTGTGAACAAAGGAAATATATCTTTCGAATAAAGAATAACGTATATTATTTTCTTTCATATACTCCAAATTACCTTAACGCACAAATATATTTATTTTCTTGCAACATAGTTACAAAGTTCACTTTTCAGAATCAGATGCTTGGAGCTCAATTTCGCTCTAAGATATTGTTCATGTCAATCAACCCCAACTCATTCATAGATAACATATTTCCTAAATTTGACAAGAACTATTGCACATATGTTCTAAAAGAAATTGACAGAAACGAAAGGGAATGGAGTGAACACAAGTGAGATCGTCCTTGGAGGGGGGAGGGAGGAGAGAAAGGAGGGACCTTTGGGAGAGATGGGCGTTGACGAGGAAGGTGGCAGGAGAGGAGCTTCGACCACTGGTTCGTTCCGGATGTTCCTCTGTGCCGCCGGCCTCCATAGACGGAAAGGAGAGAGAGGGGGGTGGTGAGAGAGTTTTGTTGAATGAAGTAAAAAAAAACATTTGGGGATAAGGTTTCGGTTAGGCCACGTGAATTTTCTGGCGCGAATTTTGGGCGCCAGATGAAAAGAGAGAGAGGAGGTGTGTGTAGGTGGGTTAAGTGAACATTTAATTGAAAATGTATTATTAAAATAATATGAAATTTCGTTTAATTAGTGGGGATTGTAATTTTGTAGAAAACCCCCCTGCTTTGAAGATTAAATTTCCGAAAGGTCCTACTTTGCATCGAAGTCCCCCGACCGTTTAACTGCCCGACAAAGTCGTCAGAAATCGTCAACCTCCGATGTAACTTATGTTGTTTTGAAGACATCATGATTGCGGACACAACCGCACCGACGGAAGTGGGTTCAGGTTCCGGATGCAAAAGTCATGAACATTTGAGCATCAAAAACTCCTCAGTCGTAAAAAAAAAACGTACGTCGTCGGACGCGGTTCGGAGGGCCGTAACTTTTGGCCCGGAAGTCGTTTTTGGTCAAACAATAGGTCGATTTGTATGCTCTCGACGAGAGGAACACAATTCGTGTAGATAGGGCCTGTCAGGCCCACGCCGTGCACAGGAATTCTTCGTATGCACAGAAACTGGTGCACCGCTTGT